>JAULUF010000068.1:1225000-1587500 GCA_031834385.1 Semotilus atromaculatus
AGCAACCACCTATAACACCTTAGCAACCCACTAGAAACACCCTAGCGACTGTACTTTAAACTACTTTAAACTACTTTAAACTAGAAACTACTTTAAACTACTTTGAACTAAGTTAAACTTTAAACTACTTTAAACTAGAAACTATAAAATATTTTAAACTTTAAACTACTTTAAACTTTAAACTAAGTTAACCTTTAAACTACTTTCAACTAGAAACTACTTTAAACTATTTTAAACTTTAAACTACTTTAAACTAGAAACTACTTTAAACTACTTTAAACTTTAAACTAGAAACTACATTAAACTAGAAACTACTTTAAACTATTTTAAACTTTAAACTAGAAACTACTTTAAACTAGAAACTACTTTAAAATATTTTAAACTTTAAACTACTTTAAACTAAGTTAAACTTTAAACTACTTTAAACTAGAAACTACTTGAAACTATAAACTACTTTGAACTAATTTAAACTATAAACTACTTTCAACTTCAAACTACTATCGTTCTATCTTTCTAACTAATCTATCTTTCTTTCTTTCTTACTAAACTATAAACTAATTTAAACTTTAAACTTCTTTAAACTTATTGGTCCAAACTTTCACAAGCCAACTTAAAGTTTGTCTCGACAAACTTTTTCTAGTTATTAAGTTGGCTTGTGAGAGCCAACTTACTGAAATCCTATTTAAACTTATTATTATTATTATTATTATTATTATTCTTCTTAGAAAACTGTTGACTTTAATGCGGCCTAGACCGTTAACTCCACATACTCCAAACTCGGCTCAGACCTTTGACCTATTCTGAAGTTAGTTGCTCTGTCTTTTCTAACTGATCGGACTTACGGTTTTCCTAAAAATGACGATCAAAACTCGGAAAAACTCCCATTGACTTAACATTGCGGAATTTTCAGATTTTCAAACTCCCCAACTGTCAAAAATTCAAATCAAAATCCCTTGAAACCCTAGACTAAATCAAACTGCCATTCTATATACTAAATGAGCCATTGAGACTCATTTAAACTAATAAACTTTGAATTAACACACTTATAAACTAATTAACTCATAAATTAATAAACTTTGAACTCTTAGACTCATTTAAACTATAAACTGAACTCTTAAGACTCATTTAAACTTATAAACTCTAAACTCGTACACTTATAAACTCATCAATTTATACACTTGTAAACTCTAAACACTGTAAACTTGAGTGTGTGTGTGTGTGTGTGTGTGTGTGTGTGTGTGTGTCTGTGTGTGTGTGAGAGAATTAGTGTGTGTGTGAGTTAGTGAGCATGTCTGTGCGTGTGTGAGTTAGTGAGTGTGTGTGAGTCTGTGTGTGTGTGAGCAAGTGAGTGTGTGTATTTGTGAGTGTGTGTGTGTGTGAGCGAGTTAGTGTGTGTGTGTGAATGTGTGCATTTGTGAGTGTATGTAATTGAGTGTGTGTGTGTGAGCGAGTTTGTGTGTGGGTGTGTGAGTGTGTGCATTTGTGAGTATGTGCATGTGTGTGTGTGTGTGTATGAGTTACTGAGCATGTCTGTGCGTGTGTGAGATAGTGAGCATGTCTGTGCGTGTGTGTGTGTGTGTGTGTGTGTGTGTGTGTGTGTGAGAGTTAGTGAGTGTGTGTGAGTCTGTGAGCGAGTTTGTGTGTGTGTGTGTGTGTGTGAGTGAGTTATTGAGTGTGTGAGAGTGAGTTAGTGTGTGTGTGTGTGTGTGTGTGTGCATTTGTGAGTGTATGTGCTTGTGTGTGTGTGTGTGTGTGTGTGTGAGCGAGTTTGTGTGTGTGTGTGTGTGTGTGTGTGAGCGAGTGTGTATGTGTGTGTGTGAACGAGTTAGTGTGTGTGTGTGTGTGTGTGTGTGTGTGTGCATTTGTGAGTATGTGCATGAGTGTGTGAGTTAGTGTGTGTGTGTGTGTGTATGTGTGTGTGTGAGAGAGTTAGTGAGCGTGTGTGTGTGTGTTAGTGTGTGCATTTGTGAGTGTGAGTGTATGTGCATGAGTGTGTATGTGTGTGTGAGAGAGTTAGTGAGCGTGTCTGTGTGTGTGTGTGTTAGTGTGTGCATTTGTGAGTGTGAGTGTATGTGCATGAGTGTGTGTGTGTGTGTATGTGTGTGTGTGTGAGAGAGTTAGTGAGCGTGTGTGTGTGTGAGCGAGTTAGTGTGTGTGTGAGCGAGTTAGTGTGTGTGCATTTGTGAGTGTATGTGCATGAGTGTGTGTGAGTTAGTGAGCGTGTGTGTGTGTGTGTGTGTGAGAGAGTTAGTGAGTGTGTGTGAGTATGTGAGCGAGTTTGTGTGTGTGTGTGTGTGTGTGAGTGAGTTATTGAGTGTGTGAGAGCGAGTTTGTGTGTGTGTGTGTGTGAGAGAGTTAGTGAGCGTGTGTGTGTGTGAGCGAGTTAGTGTGTGTGTGAGCGAGTTAGTGTGTGTGTGTGTGTAAATTTGTGAGTGTATGTGCTTGTGTGTGTGTGTGTGTGTGAGCGAGTGTGTATGTGTGTGTGTGAATGAGTTAGTGTGTGTGTGCATTTGTGAGTATGTGCATGAGTGTGTGAGTTAGTGTGTGTGTGTGTGTGTGTGTATGTGTGTGTGTGAGAGAGTTAGTGAGCGTGTCTGTGTGTGTGTGTGTGTGTGTGTGTGTTAGTGTGTGCATTTGTGAGTGTGAGTGTATGTGCATGAGTGTGTGTATGTGTGTGTGAGAGAGTTAGTGAGCGTGTGTGTGTGCATTTGTGAGTGTATGTGCTTGTGTGTGTGTGTGTGTGTGTGTGTGTGAGCGAGTGTGTATGTGTGTGTGTGTGAGCAAGTTAGTGTGTGTGTGTGTGTGTGTGTGTGTGTGTGCATTTGTGAATATGTGCATTAGTGTGTGAGTTAGTGTGTGTGTGTGTGTGTATGTGTGTGTGTGTGAGAGAGTTAGTGAGCGTGTCTGTGTGTGTGTGTGTTAGTGTGTGCATTTGTGAGTGTGAGTGTATGTGCATGAGTGTGTGTGTGTGTGTGTGTGTATGTGTGTGTGAGAGAGTTAGTGAGCGTGTCTGTGTGTGTGTGTGTTAGTGTGTGCATTTGTGAGTGTGAGTGTATGTGCATGAGTGTGTGTGTGTTAGTGTGTGCATTTGTGAGTGTGAGTGTATGTGCATGAGTGTGTGTGTGTGTGTATGTGTGTGTGAGAGAGTTAGTGAGCGTGTGTGTGTGTGTGAGCGAGTTAGTGTGTGTGTGAGCGAGTTAGTGTGTGTGTGTGTGAGTGTGTGCATTTGTGAGTGTATGTGCATGAGTGTGTGTGAGTTAGTGAGCGCGTGTGTGTGTGTGTGTGTGAGATCGTTAGTGAGTGTGTGTGAGTCTGTGAGCGAGTTTGTGTGTGTGTGTGTGTGTGTGAGAGAGTTAGTGTGTGTGTGTGTGTGTGTGTGCGCATTTGTGAGTATGTGCATGAGTGTGTGAGTTAGTGTGTGTGTGTGTATGTGTGTGTGTGAGAGAGTTAGTAAGCGTGTCTGTGTGTGTGTGTGTGTGTTAGTGTGTGCATTTGTGAGTGTGAGTGTATGTGCATGAGTGTGTGTGTGTGTGTATGTGTGTGAGAGAGAGTTAGTGAGCGTGTGTGTGTGCATTTGTGAGTGTATGTGCTTGTGTGTGTGTGTGTGTGTGTGTGTGTGAGCGAGTGTGTATGTGTGTGTGTGAGCGAGTTAGTGTGTGTGTGTGTGTGTGTGTGTGTGTGCATTTGTGAGTATGTGCATGAGTGTGTGAGTTAGTGTGTGTGTGTGTGTGTGTGTATGTGTGTGTGAGAGAGTTAGTGAGCGTGTGTGTGTGTGAGCGAGTTAGTGTGTGTGTGAGCGAGTTAGTGTGTGTGTGTGTGTGAGTGTGCATTTGTGAGTGTATGTGCATGAGTGTGTGTGAGTTAGTGAGCGTGTATGTGTGTGTGTGTGTGTGTGTGAGCGAGTTAGTGTGTGTGTGTGTGTCTGGCTGTCTATCTATCTATCTATCTATCTATCTATCTATCTATCTATCTATCTATCTATCTATCTATCTATCTTTCTATCTATCTATCTATCTTCAAACAATTTTTTATCTATCTATCTATCTATCTTCAAACTATTTTTATCTATCTATCTATCTATCTATCTTTCTATCTATCTATCTATCTTCAAACTTCTATCTATATCTATCTATCTTCAAACAATTTTTTATCTATCTATCTGTCTTCAATCTTTCTTTCTTACTAATCAATCTTTCTTTCTTTCTTTCTTACTAATCAATCTTTCTTTCTTTCTTTCTTTCTCTCTTTCTTTCTTTCTTTCTTTCTAACTATTCTTTCTTTTTTTACTTTTCTTTCTTTTTTAAAGTAATCTTTCTTTATTTCGAACTAATCTTTCTTTCTTTCTAACTAATCTATATTTCTTTATTTCTATTCTTTCTTTTCTTTTTAACTTTCCTTTTCTTTCTTTTTTCATACTAATCTTTCTTTCTTTCTAACTAATCTTTCTTTCTTTCAAACTGATCTTTTTTTCTTTCTTTTCTGATCTTTCTTTCTAACTAATCCATCTTTCTTTCTTTCTAACTATTCTTTCTTTTTTCCTAACATTTCTTTCTTTCTTTCTAACTAATGTATCTTTCTTTCTTTCTTACTAATCTATCTTTCTTTCTTTCTTTCTAACTAATCTATCTTTCTTTCTTTCTTACTAATCTTTTTTTCTTTCTTTGTTTCGAACTAATCTATCTTTCTTTCTTAATAATCATTTTTCTTTCTTTCTTTCTTTCTAACTAATCTATCTATCTTTCTATCTTTCTTACTAATCAATCTTTCTTTCTTACTAATCTATCTTTCTTTCTTTCTAACTAATCTATCTTTCTTTCTTTCTTACTAATCTTTTTTCTTTCTTTCTTTCTAACTACTCTTTCTTTCTTTCTTTCTTTCTTTTTAATTAACTTTCTTTCTTTCTTTTTAATTAACTTTCTTCCTTTCTTTCTTTCTTTCTTTCTTTCTAACTAATCTATCTATCTTTCTATCTTTCTTACTAATCAATCAATCTTCCTTTCTTACTAATCTATCTTTCTTTCTTACTAATCTTTTTTTCTATCTTTCTTTCTATCTTTCTTTCTAACTAATCCATCTTTCTTTCTTTCTAACTAATCTATCTTTCATTCTTTCTAACTAATCTATCTTTCTTTTTCTTTCTAACGAATCTATCTTTCTTTCTTTCTAACTTCTCTATATTTCCTTCTTTCTAACTAATCTATATATCTTTCTTTCTTTCTAACTAATCTATCTTTCTTTCTTTCTAACTAATCTATCTTTCTTTCTTTCTTTCTTTCTAACTAATCTTTCTTTCTTTCTTTCTTTCTGACTTATCTATCTTTCTGTCTTTCTAACTAATCTTTCTTTCTTTCTTTCTTTCTAACTAATCTTTCTTTCTTTCTTTCTTTCTTTCTTTCTTTCTTTCTAACTAATCTTTCTTTCTTTCTAACTAATCTTTATTTCTTTTTACTTTCTTCTTTTCTAACTAATCGTTTCCTTTCTTTCTAACTAATTTTTTATCTATCTTTCTACCTAATATTTTTTCTTTTATCTTTCTTTCTAACTAATCTTTCTTTCTTTCAAACTAATCTATCTTTCAAACTAATTTATCTTTCTAACTAATCTTTCTAACTAATCTTTCATTCTTTCTTTCTTTTTAATTATCGTTCTTTCTTTCGTTCTAACTAATCTGTCTATCGTTCTATCTTTCAAACTAATTTATCTTTCTAACTAATCTTTCTAACTAATCTTTCATTCTTTCTTTCTTTTTAATTATCGTTCTTTCTTTCTAACTAATCTGTCTATCGTTCTATCTTTCTAACTAATCTATCTTTCTTTCTTTCTTACTAAACTATAAACTAATTTAAACTTTAAACTTCTTTAAACTTATTGGTCCAAACTTTCACAAGCCAACTTAAAGTTTGTCTCGACGAACTTTTTCTAGTTATTATTATTCTTCTTAGAAAACTGTTGACTTTAATGCGGCCTAGACCGTTAACTCTACATACTCCAAACTCGGCTCAGACCTTTGGACTGTTCTGAAGTTAGTTGCTATATCTTTTCTAACTGATCGGACTTACGGTTTTCCTAAAAATGACGATCAAAACTCGGAAAAACTCCCATTGACTTAACATTGCGGAATTTTCCGATTTTCAAACTCCCCAACTGTCAAAAATTCAAATCTAAATCCCTTGAAAACCTAGACTAAATCAAACTGCCATTCTATACAATATATGAGCCATTGAGACTCATTTAAACTAATAAACTCATCTATCTATCTATCTATCTATCTATCTATCTATCTATATATCTATCTATCTATCTATCTATCCATCTATCTATCTATCCATCTATCTATCTACACTTATTAACTATAGACTCATTTAAACAAATAAACTCTTACATTTATAAACTCATACACTTATAAACTCACCTATCTACTTCAAACTATTTTAAACTTCAAACTAAATTAAACTTCAAACTAATTTAAACTTTAATCTTCAAACTAATTTAAACTTTAAACTAATTTAAACTTCAAATGACTAAATTTACTTCATTTAAACTTATAAACTCTAAACTCATATAAACTGAGTGTGTAAGTGAGTGAGTGTGTGAGCAAGTGAGTCTGTGTGTGTGTGTGAAAGAGAAAGAGTGTGTGTGTGAACGAGTTAGAGTGTGTATGTCTGTGTGTGTGTGTGCGTGTGTGTGTTAGTGAGCGCGCGTGTGTGTGAGTGTGTGTGTGTATGTGTGTGTGTGTGTATGTGTGTGTGTGTGTGTGTGTGAGAGAAAGAGTGTGTGAGTGAGTGTGTGTGCGTCAGTGTGTATGTGTGTGTGAGTTAGTGAGCGTGTCTGTGTGTGTGTGTGTGAAAGAGAAAGTATGTGTGTAAACGAGTTAGTGTGTGTGTGTGTATACCAAAATACCTTAGAACACCCTAGCAACACCATAGCAACCACCCAAAATACCTTAGAACACCTTAGCAACACCCTAGCAACCAACCAAAATACCTTAGAACACCCTAGCAACACCCTAGCAACCACCCAAAATACATTAGAACACCCTAGCAAGACCATAGCAACCAACCAAAATACCTTAGAACACCCTAGCAACCACCCAGAACACCCTAGCAACCACCCAAAATACCTTAGAACACCCTAGCCTCACCATAGCAACCAACCAAAATACCTTAGAACACCATAGCAACACCCTAGCAATCACCCAAAATACCTTAGAACACCCTAGCAACACCATAGCAACCACCCAAAATACCTCAGAACACCCTAGCAACCACCCAAAATACCTTAGAACCCCCTAGCAACACCCTAGCAACCACCCAAAATACCTTAGAACACCCTAGCAACACCATAGCAACCACCCAAAATACCTCAGAACACCCTAGCAACCACCCAAAATACCTTAGAACCCCCTAGCAACACCCTAGCAACCAACCAAAATACCTTAGAACACCATAGCAACACCATAGCAACCACCCAAAATACCTTAGAACACCCTAGCAACCACCCAAAATACCTTAGAACACCCTAGCAACCACCCAAAATACCTTAGAACACCCTAGCAACACCAGAGCAACCACCCAAAATACCTTAGAACACCCTAGCAACACCATAGCAACCACCCAAAATACCTTAGAACCCCCTAGCAACCACCCAAAATATATTAGAACACCCTAGCAACACCATAGCAACCACCCAAAATACCTTAGAACACCCTAGCAACCACCTAGCAACCACCCAAAATACCCTATAACACCCTAGCAGCCACCCAAAATACCTTAGAACACCCTAGCAACACCATAGCAACCACCCAAAATACCTTAGAACACCCTAGCAACACCCTAGCAACCAACCAAAATACTTTAGAACACCCTAGCAACCACCCAAAATACCTTAGAACACCCTAGCAACACCATAGCAACCACCCAAATTACCTTAGAACACCCTAGCAACACCATAGCAACCACCAAGAACACCCTAGCAACCACCCAAAAATACATTAGAACACCCTAGCACCACCCAAAACACCCTAGCAGCAACCCACAATACCTTAGAATACCCTAGCAACCACCCAGAAACCCTTAGCAACCCACTAGAAACACCCTAGCAACTTTAAATTACTTTAAACTACTTTAAACTTTAAACTAAGTTAAACTTTAAACTAAGTTAAACTTTAAACTAGAAACTACTTTAAACTATTTTAAACTAAAAACTATTTTAAACTAAAAACTACTTTCAACTTCAAACTACTTCAAACCTCTTCAAACTTTCTGGGCCAAACTTTCACAAGCCAACTTAAAGTTTGTCTCGACGAACTTTTTCTAGTTATTAAGTTGGCTTGTGAGAGCCAACTTACTGAAATCCTATTTAAACTTATTATTATTCTTCTTCTGCCCCCTAAAATTTCTGACTCTAACTCCTCCTAGAGCTTTAACTCCACATACTCCAAACTCGGCTCGGACACTCAAACTGTTCTGACTCGAGTTGCTATATCTTTTCTAACTGATCGGACTTACGGTTTTCCTAAAAATTACGATCAAAACTCGGAAAAAAACATTTGAAAATCCCATTGACTTAACATTGCGGAATCTTCAGATTTTCAAACTGCCCAACTGCCAAAAATTCAAATCTAAACCCCTTGAAGCCCTAGACTAAATCAAACTGCCATTCTATATGTACTAATGAACTTATCTATCTATCTATCTATCTATCTATCTATCTATCTATCTATCTATCTATCTATCTATCTATCTCTCTTTCTCTCTTTCTAACTCTCTCTTTCTAACTCTCTATCTATCTCTCTATCCATCTCTTTCTAACTCTCTATCCATCTAACTCTCGATCTAACTATCTATCTAACTCTTTCTAACTCTCTCTTTCTAACTCTCTCTTTCTAACTCTCTATCTAACTTTCTAACTCTCTCTTTTTAACTCTCTATTTCTAACTCTCTCTTTCTAACTCTCTCTTTCTAACTCTCTATTATCTATCTATCTATCTATCTCTTTCTATCTATCTCTTTCTAACTCTCTCTTTCTAACTCTCTCTTTCTAACTCTCTCTTTCTAACTCTCTATTATCTATCTATCTATCTCTTTCTAACTCTCTCTTTCTAACTCTCTTTCTAACTCTCTCTTTCTAACTCTCTCTTTCTAACTCTCTATTATCTATCTATCTCTTTCTATCTATCTCTTTCTAACTATCTCTATCTTACTCTCTATCTATCTATCTATCTATCTATCTATCTCTTTCTAACTATCTATCTAACTCTCTATCTCTCTATCTATCTAACTCTCTATCTATCTATCTCTTTATAACTAATCTATCTATCTATCTCTTTATAACTAATCTATCTTTCTTTCTAACTAATCTATATTTCTTTTTTCTTTCTAACTAATCTATCTTTCTTTTTACTTTCTAACTAATCTATCTTTCTTTTTTCTTTCTAACTAATCTTTCTTTCTTTCTAACTATCTCTTTCTAACTAATCTATCTATCTCTTTCTAACTCTCTCTTTCTAACTCTCTCTTTCTAACTAATCTTTCTTTCTTTCTAACTAATCTATCTTTCTTTCTTCTTTCTAACTAATCTTTCTTTCTAACAAATATTTTTTCTTTCTAACTAATCTATCTATCTTTCTTTCTAACTAATCTTTCTTTCTTTCTAACCAATCTATCTTTCTTTTTCTTACTAACTAATCTTTCTTTCTTTCTTTCTAACTAATCTATCTTTCTTTCTCACTAATCTTTTTTTCTTTCTTTCTTTCTTACTAATCTATCTTTCTTTCCTTTTTTCTTTCTAACTAATCTATCTTTCTTTCTTACTAATCTTTTTTCTTTCTTTTTTCTAACTAATCTATGTTTCTTTCTTTCTAACTAATCTTTTTTTCTTTCTTTCTAACTAATCTATCTTTCTTTCTTTCTTACTAATCTTTTTTTCTTTCTTTCTTTCTAACTAATCTATCTTTCTAACTAATCTTTCTTTCTTTCTTTTTAATTAACTTTCTTTCTTTCTTTCTTTCTTTCTAACTAATCTATCTTTCTTTCTTTCTAACTAATCTATCTTTCTTTTTCTTTCTAACTAATCTCTTTCTTTCTTTCTTTCTTTCTAACTAATCTATCTTTCTTTCTTTCTTTCTAACTAATCTTTTTTCTTTCTTTCTAACTAATCCATCTTTCTTTCTTTCTAACTAATCTATCTTTCTTTCTTTCTAACTTATCTATATTTCTTTCTTTCTCTTTCTTTCTTTCTTTCTTTCTTTCTTTCTTTCTTTCTAACTAATCTATCTTTCTTTCTTACTAATCTTTTTTTCTTTCTTTCTTTCTAACTAATCTATCTTTCTAACTAATCTTTCTTTCTTTCTCTTTAATTAACTTTCTTTCTTTCTTTCTAACTAATCTATCTATCTTTCTATCTTTCTTTCTACCTAATCTATCTTTCTTTCTTTCTTTTTAATTAACTTTCTTTCTTTCTTTCTTTCTTTCTTTCTAACTAATCTATCTTTCTTTCTTTCTAAATAAAAACTATCTTTCTTTTTCTTTCTAACTAATCTATCTATCTTTCTATCTTTCTTTCTACCTAATCTATCTTTCTTTCTTTCTTTTTAATTAACTTTCTTTCTTTCTTTCTTTCTTTCTTTCTTTCTAACTAATCTATCTTTCTTTCTCACTAATCTCTTTTTCTTTCTTTCTTTCTAACTAATCTATCTATCTTTCTATCTTTCTTACTAATCAATCTTTCTTTCTTTCTTACTAATTTATCTTTCTTTCTTTCTTTCTTACTAATCTATCTTTCTTTCCTTTTTTCTTTCTAACTAATCTTTCTTTCTTTCTTTCTTTCTAACTAATCTATCTTTCTTTCTTTCTTTCTTTCTTTCTTTCTCACTAATCTTTTTTTCTTTCTTTCTAACTAATCTATCTATCTTTCTATCTTTCTTACTAATCAATCTTTCTTTCTTTCTTACTAATTTATCTTTCTTTCTTTCTTTCTTACTAATCTTTTTTTCTTTCTTTCTTTCTAACTAATCTATCTTTCTTTCTTTCTAACTTATCTATATTTCTTTCTTTCTTTCTTTCTTACTAATCTATCTTTCTTTCTAACTAATCTCTTTCTTTCTTTCTTTCTAACTAATCTATCTTTCTTTCTTTCTTACTAATCTTTCTTTCTTTCTTTCTTTCTAACTAATCTTTTTTTCTTTCTTTCTTTCTAACTTATCTATATTTCTTTCTTTCTTTCTTTCTTACTAATCTATCTTTCTTTCTAACTAATCTATCTTTCTTTCTTTCTTTCTTTCTAACTAATCTATCTTTCTTTCTTTCTTTCTAACTAATCTGTTTCTTTCTTTCTAACTAATCTATCTTTCTTTCTATCTTTCTAACTAATTTATCTTTCTTTCTAACCAATCTTTCTAACTAATCTATGTTTCTTTCTTTCTAACTAATCTATCTTTTTTCTTTCTAACTAATCTATCTATCTTTCTTTCTAACTAATCTTTCTTTCTTTCTAACCAATCTATCTTTCTTTCTTTCTAACTAATCTTTCTTTCTTTCTTTCTAACTTATCTATCTATCTTTCTAACTAATCTATCTTTCTTTCTTTCTAACTAATCTATCTTTCTTTCTAACTAATCTATCTTACTTTCTAACTAATTTATCTTTCTTTCTTTCTAACTAATCTATCTTTCTTTTTTTCTAACTAATCTATCTTTCTAGCTAATCTATCTTTCTTTCTATCAAATCCATCTTTCTTTGTTTTTTAAATAATCTATCTTTCTTTATTTCTAACTAAGTTATCTTTCTTTCTAACTAATCTATCTTTCTTTCTAACTAATCTATCTTTCTAACTAATCTATCTTTCTTTCTAACAAATCTCTTTCTTTGTTTTTTAACTAATCTATCTTTCTTTCTAACTAATTTATCTTTCTTTCTAACTAATCTATCTTTTTTTCTAACTAATCTATCTTTCTTTCTTTCTAATCTATCTTTCTTTCTTTCTAACTAATCTATCTTACTTTCTTTCTTTCTTTTAATTAACTTTCTTTCTTTCTTTCTTTCTAACTAATCTATCTTTCTTTCTTTCTAACTGATCTATCTTTCTTTTTCTTTCTAACTAATCTATCTTTCTTTCTTTCTAACTAATCTTTCTTTCTTTCTTACTAATCTATCTTTCTTTCTTTCTTTCTAACTAATCTATCTTTCTTTCTTACTAATATTTTTTTCTTTCTTTCTTTCTAACTAATCTATCTTTCTAACTAATCTTTCTTTCTTTCTTTCTTTTTAATTAACTTTCTTTCTTTCTTTCTTTCTAACCAATCTATCTTTCTTTCTTTCTAACTAATCTATCTTTCTTTTTCTTTGTAACTAATCTATCTTTCTTTCTTTCTAACTAATCTTTCTTTCTTTCTTACTAATCTTTTTTTCTTTCTTTCTTTCTAACTAATCTATCTATCTTTCTTTCTTTCTTTCTTTCTTTTTAATTAACTTTATTTATTTATTTCTTTCTAACTAATCTATCTTTCTTTCTAACTAATCTATCTTTCTTTTTCTTTCTAACTAATCTATCTTTCTTTCTTTCTTTCTTTCTTTCTAACTAATCTATCTTTCTCACTAATCTATCTTTCTTTCTTTCTTACTAATATATCTTTCTTTCCTTTTTTCTTTCTAACTAATCTATCTTTCTTTCTTTCTTACTAATCTTTTTTTCTTTCTTTTTTTCTAACTAATCTATCTATCTTTCATTCTTTCTTTCTAACTAATCTTTTTTTTCTTTCTTTCTAACTAATCTATCTTTCTTTCTTTCTAACTTATCTATATTTCTTTCTTTCTTTCTTTCTTTCTTTCTTTCTTTCTTTCTTTCTTTCTTTCTTTCTAACTAACTAATCTATCTTTCTTACTAATCTTTTTTTCTTTCTTTCTAACTTATCTATATTTCTTTCTTTCTTTCTTTCTTTCTTTCTTTCTTTCTTTCTTTCTTTCTTTCTAACTAACTAATCTATCTTTCTTACTAATCTTTTTTTCTTTCTTTCTTTCTAACTAATCTATCCTTCTAACTAATCTTTCTTTCTTTCTTTTTAATTAACTTTCTTTCTTTCTTTCTTTCTAACTAATCTATCTATCTTTCTTTCTACCTAATCTATATTTCTTTTTTTCTTTTTAATTAACTTTCTTTCTTTCTTTCTTTCTTTCTAACTAATCTATCTTTCTTTCTTTCTAACTAATCTATCTTTCTTTTTCTTTCTAACTAATCTCTTTCTTTCTAACTAATCTATCTTTCTTTCTCACTAATCTTTTTTCTTTCTTTCTTTCTAACTAATCTATCTATCACACTAATCTATCTTTCTTCCTTTCTTTCTTACTAATCTATCTTTCTTTCCTTTTTTCTTTCTAACTAATCTATCTTTCTTTCTTTCTTACTAATCTTTTTTTCTTTCTTTCTAACTAATCCATCTTTCTTTCTCTCTAACTAATCTATCTTTCTTTCTCACTAATCTTTTTTCTTTCTTTCTTTCTAACTAATCTATCTATCTCACTAATCTATCTTTCTTCCTTTCTTTCTAACTAATCTATCTTTCTTTCTTTCTTTCTAACTAATCTTTTTTCTTTCTTTCTAACTAATCCATCTTTCTTTCTTTCTAACTAATCTATCTTTCTTTCTTTCTAACTTATCTATATTTCTTTCTTTCTCTTTCTTTCTTTCTTTCTTTCTTTCTTTCTTTCTTTCTAACTAATCTATCTTTCTTTCTTACTAATCTTTTTTTCTTTCTTTCTTTCTAACTAATCTATCTTTCTAACTAATCTTTCTTTCTTTCTTTTTAATTAACTTTCTTTCTTTCTTTCTAACTAATCTATCTATCTTTCGATCTTTCTTTCTACCTAATCTATCTTTCTTTCTTTCTTTTTAATTAACTTTCTTTCTTTCTTTCTTTCTTTCTTTCTTTCTAACTAATTTATCTTTCTTTCTTTCTAACTAATCTATCTTTCTTTTTCTTACTAATCTTTCTTTCTTTCTTTCTAACTAATCTATCTTTCTTTCTCACTAATCTTTTTTTCTTTCTTTCTTTCTTACTAATCTATCTTTCTTTCCTTTTTTCTTTCTAACTAATCTATCTTTCTTTCTTACTAATCTTTTTTTCTTTCTTTTTTCTAACTAATCTATGTTTCTTTCTAACTAATCTTTTTTTCTTTCTTTCTAACTAATCTATCTTTCTTTCTTTCTTTCTTTCTTACTAATCTTTTTTCTTTCTTTCTTTCTAACTAATCTATCTTTCTAACTAATATTTCTTTCTTTCTTTTTAATTAACTTTCTTTCTTTCTTTCTTTCTTTCTAACTAATCTATCTTTCTTTCTTTCTAACTAATCTATCTTTCTTTTTCTTTCTAACTAATCTCTTTCTTTCTTTCTTTCTAACTAATCTATCTTTCTTTCTTTCTTTCTTTCTAACTAATCTTTTTTCTTTCTTTCTAACTAATCCATCTTTCTTTCTTTCTAACTAATCTTTCTTTCTTTCTAACTAATCTATCTTTCTTTCTTTCTTTTTAATTAACTTTCTTTCTTTCTTTCTTTCTAACTAATCTATCTTTCTTTCTTTCTAAATAAAAACTATCTTTCTTTTTCTTTCTAACTAATCTATCTATCTTTCTATCTTTCTTTCTACCTAATCTATCTTTCTTTCTTTCTTTTTAATTAACTTTCTTTCTTTCTTTCTTTCTTTCTTTCTTTCTAACTAATCTATCTTTCTTTCTCACTAATCTCTTTTTCTTTCTTTCTTTCTAACTAATCTATCTATCTTTCTATCTTTCTTACTAATCAATCTTTCTTTCTTTCTTACTAATTTATCTTTCTTTCTTTCTTTCTTACTAATCTATCTTTCTTTCCTTTTTTCTTTCTAACTAATCTTTCTTTCTTTCTTTCTTTCTAACTAATCTATCTTTCTTTCTTTCTTTCTTTCTTTCTCACTAATCTTTTTTTCTTTCTTTCTAACTAATCTATCTATCTTTCTATCTTTCTTACTAATCAATCTTTCTTTCTTTCTTACTAATTTATCTTTCTTTCTTTCTTTCTTACTAATCTTTTTTTCTTTCTTTCTTTCTAACTAATCTATCTTTCTTTCTTTCTAACTTATCTATATTTCTTTCTTTCTTTCTTTCTTACTAATCTATCTTTCTTTCTAACTAATCTCTTTCTTTCTTTCTTTCTAACTAATCTATCTTTCTTTCTTTCTTACTAATCTTTTTTTCTTTCTTTTTTCTAACTAATCTATCTTTCTTTCTTTCTTTCTTTCTAACTAATCTTTTTTTCTTTCTTTCTTTCTAACTTATCTATATTTCTTTCTTTCTTTCTTTCTTACTAATCTATCTTTCTTTCTAACTAATCTATCTTTCTTTCTTTCTTTCTTTCTTACTAATCTTTTTTTCTTTCTTTCTAACTAAACTGTCTTTCTTTCTTTCTTACTAAACTATAAACTAATTAAACTTTAAACTTCTTTAAACTTCTTCAAACTTATTGGTCCAAACTTTCACAAGCCAACTTAAAGTTTGTCTCGACGAACTTTTTCTAGTTATTATTCTTCTTATTATTTTTCTTACCCAAAAAATTCGGACTCTAACTCGTCCTAGAACTTTAACTCTACAAACTCCAAACTCGGGTCAGACCTTCAGACTGTTCTGACTCGGCGTGCTATATCTTTTCAAACTGATTTGACTTTCAGATTTCTTAAAAATTAATATGAAAAATCATAAAAATCCCATTGACTTTCATTGCAACAGTTCAAATTGAGCCAAGACTACGGTGGCCCAGCAGTGGACACCAAATAAACTCAAATCTAAACTCCCTGAAGCCCTAGACTCAATTAAACTACCATTCTATATGTACTAATAAACTTATTATCTATCTATCTATCTATCTATCTATCCATCTATCTCTTTCAACTATCTATCTCTCTTTCTATCTATACATCTCTTTCTTTCTTTCTTTCTAACTGATCTATTTTTTCTTTCATTCTAACTAATCTATCTTTTTTCTTTCTAACTAATCTATCTTTCTTTCTAACTGATCTATCTTTTTTCTTTCTAACTACTCTATCTTTCTTTCATTCTAACTAATCTACCTTTCTTTCTAACTAATCTATCTTTCTTTCTTTCTAACTACTCTATCTTTCTTTCATTCTAACTAATCTATCTTTCTTTCTAACTAATCTATCTTTCTTTCTAACTAATCTATCTTTCTTTCTAACTAATCTATCTTTCTTTCTAACTAATCTTTCTTTCTTTCTAACTACTCTATATTTCTTTCATTCTAACTAATCTATCTTTCTTTCTAACTAATCTATATATCTTTCTTTCTAACTTATCTATCTTTCTTTCTAACTAATCTATCTTTCTTTCTTTCTAACTACTCTATCTTTCTTTCATTCTAACTAATCTATCTTTCTTTCTAACTAATCTAACTTTCTTTCTAACTAACTAATCTATCTTTCTTTCTTTCTTTCTAACAAATCTATTTATCATTCTAACTAATCTATCTATCTATCTATCTATCTTTCTTTCTAATCTATCTTTCTTTCTTTCTAACTAATCGAACTTTCTTTCTAACTAATCTATCTATCTTTCTTTCTAACTAATCTATCTTTCTTTCTAACTAATCTTTCTTTCTTTCTAACTACTCTATCTTTCTTTCATTCTAACTAATCTATCTTTCTTGCTAACTAATCTATCTTTCTTTTTTCTAACTACTCTATCTTTCTTTCATCCAGGTTTATCCAGTGGAAGTGGGTTGTCGAGGTTTTGTGGCACACTCTACAACTCGGTTCCTCAGAGACGTCGGATTCAGCGGCCAAGAGTTGCGTCGCACAGTAAAGAACTTATCTGAAGCAGCAGAAAGGAGCAGCAACTGGCTGTGGTTGAGACGGAAAGATTCTAGCTGGCAAGGTTCAGGCCGCCACGCTACGGTTTCGTAGAATTCTTGAAAAACTTGAAGAGTCTGTTGGTTTATTTGTATAGGTTGTATAGTATAGGTTGTATAGTATACTATACAATTTGTATAGGTTGTTTAGAACACATCAATGTTATCTGGCAACGAATTCAGTCAGCAAAAAAGGAGAGGAAGGAGCTCCATGTGACATTCCTGGATTTGGCCAATGCATATGGTTCAGTGCCACATGAGCTTCTTTGGGCAGCATTTGATTTTTTCAGAGTACCAATGTCAATAACAAATTTTGTGAAAGCCTATTTTGGAGATTTGCAATTTAGTTTCTCAACTCCAAAATTCAGCACTGCATGGCAATGCTTAGAGGTTGGAATAATGGCAGGATGCACAATTTCTCCACTGGCTTTTACCATGGCAATGGAAGTAATCATTAGGGCATCAAGATGGGTAGTAGGAGGAGAGCGCTTGGCTTCTGGGTTGCGACTACCACCAATCAGAGCATACATGGATGACATGACAACCATGACTACAACAGTAGCCTGCACTAATCGGTTATTGGGGAAGTTAACAGATAATATTGAATGGGCACGAATGCAATTTAACCCTCTGGAGTCGAGAAACGCGCCGGCGCGTTTTGCGCGATTTTTTTCACATAGCAGCAAAATAGACTTAAAATACTCAGTCACCTTTGGTCATACACACTTAAGAAATATGAAAAAATAAACTATTAAATGTCTACTTTTTTATGGGTCCACTTACAATCGAAATAAAATATTGTGCTTTTGTAAAATAAAGAAAATAAACAGGGTGTGCCTTCTGCCTCTCCGTCTCCGTGAACTTTTTTTCTAGAGCACGTCTCTTAACATAAACAAAACTCCGCAAATACTAGTCACACAGGCATGATCAATATATCTTTATAATCATTTAAGTGTGTACTTTTAAATTATCTAATTCAAAACTAAAACAAATATTCTGTGTTTATGTAATCTATATAAAAAGAGAGAGATGCCAGGCGTTCTCATTTCAGCTAATTATCTTTTAATGTGACCACGCCCACAGAGAGCGAGCGCTATAGAAACGCAAATGATCTGAAACTTGCCAACGCCCACACGAGCTCGATAAAACACCAAGTTCAGATTAATGTACCGGTAGTCTGTGTCGTTTTTCGAGGCTGTGAGGAATAATTCTGGATAATTTACCTCAGTGCTGGATTAATTTCACTTCGAGGAGCCATGGATCCAGGATCATAGTAAGTTTATTCTTTGTTCTAATCGCGAATACTGTTTTAAAATGAATCGCGTGTCTTTCTCTGTGTGATGAATGAACGGAATTCGCACTGTTGTTGTTACAGACGAAATATGAAAGACAACATTTAGTTGACTAGTTTGGGATAGATTATAAAGATTTTTACTCTAAAATAGACATCAAATAAGCTTTAGTTAACCAGTTTCTGCTCATATGTTAAATATATAACGTTAGAATGTTTTGTCAAAAATAAGCTCATAATCTAAGATGTTATTATAGTGTTTGTTCCAATGTAGACTATATCAAACTAATGAATCCTTAACTTTGAAATATGAATGATAAAATCCAGGCTATAGGCCTACTTAAAAAAAAAAAAAAAAGACAAGATAGATGTAAAAAAAAATCTTAATATTATTGTTTTTTATTAGTGACACATTTGAGGAGATTCCAAAACTTTCTGAAATTACAGTATGAGAATTAACTGCATACTAGAAATGTTTACCTTGGAAATTATACAATTTGAATGTATAAAAAATTTGTGAAAAAATACCTTTTTTTCCTCTCTGAGAACTCTAACTTTCTAACTCTAATTAATTCTGTAGGATGGTCCATATAGCCTATTTGAACAGGATTTGTTTCCAGGTATGACTATGTACTAAAAATGTGCTTTTGACTTTCATTTATATTTGTATTTTATATATATATATATAATTTATTTATTTATTTTTGTCCTCGCATTCTTTCTTGTGTGACACACCTGAATGAATGGCTCATTAGTATGCAGGCTCATTAGTATGCAGGCTCATTACTATGCAGGGTCTTTGTCTTCTCAGGTGTGAATCACAGCAAGTCACGCCCCTGCGCATATTGCCTTTGGAAGCAAAAACTGTTTTAAAAAATTTAAATCAATGTATTGTTTTATGTGAATGATTAGGCAGGGTGATTTTCAGATAATTTTGAAGCAAAAACACTAGGCAACTACATCCATTAGTCAAAAGTCTTGTGGACACATATTAAGTATGTGTTTTGTGGCCTTATTTCAGAAACTTTAATTTTTAGTTTTTTGAATAACCATGCATAAACATTATTCCCTCAAAAATACAAATATGTAAATAGATGTTGCTCGCATATTATGGTACCCCTATTTGTGCTAAATAGAGTGTAATTACACCTTTGCCATTAATATGTTTATAAGCAACTGAAAAAAGCACAAATGTCAGGGCATGTCAAAACATCTCACAGACCTCAAAAACCCCTTAGACTCCAGAGGGTTAAGCCCTCTAAATCAAGGAGCATCTCCATAGTTAAAGGAAAGGTAGTAGATAAAACATTCTTCATTAATGGTGAGGCAATACCAACAGTTTCTGAGAAGCCAGTGAAAAGTCTTGGGAGATGGTACGATGGAGATCTAAAGGACACAGTTCGAGTGGGAGAAGTTAGACGACAAGCAGTGGAAGGGTTGAAGAGCATAAACAGCTGTGCTCTACCAGGCAAACTAAAACTCTGGTGCTTTCAGTTTGGTCTACTGCCGAGGTTGCTGTGGCCACTGACTGTGTACGAGGTTTCTTTGACAACAGTGGATAAGCTGGAAGCGTTAATAAGTTCATACATCAGGAAATGGTTGGGAGTTCCACGCTGCCTCAGCAGAGTGGGACTTTATAGTAAAGGAATATTGCAGCTGCCAGTCTCTGCTTTAACCGAGGAGTTTAAGTGTGCCAAGGTCAGACTGGAAATGACATTAGTAGAGTCACGTGACAAATGTGTAAGGGAGGCAGCCCCTGTGTTAAAAACTGGTAGAAAGTGGTCAGCAAAGAAATCTGTAGTAGAGGCAAAGGCTGACCTTCAAATAGGGGATATCGTGGGACAGGTACAGCATGGAAGAGGGGGTTTTGGGCTCAGTTTAGCTCCTCCTAAATGGCACAAGGCAGGCCCAGCTCAAAGGAGGAAGCTGGTAGTCAACGAGGTGCGAAAGCAGGAGGAGAGGATGAGGAGTATAAAGGCCATTTCCCAGGCCAAGCAGGGAGAGTGGATGAGATGGGAGAGTGTGGAACAACGCAAAATGGGCTGGCAAGTCCTTTGGTCAATGGAAGAGAGTAGGATCAGTTTCCTTATTAGGTCAACATATGATGTTCTCCCATCACCGCAGAACCTAAACCTCTGGGTAGGAGAGGATCCCTCTTGTCCTTTGTGTTCATCACCTGGCACATTACGGCACATTTTGATAGGATGTAAGGTGGCTCTTAGCCAAGGTCGGTTTACTTGGCGCCATGACCAAGTACTGAGATGTTTGGCTTTAGCATTGGAAGGCAAGCGTAGTATGACCAATAAGTTGCCGCATGTTCTAGCAAAACATTACACGCAGAAGACAACATTCCTCCGCCCAGGCGAGCAACCACCAAGAAAAGGTGTTAACACCAATTCTCGGCCAGGACAACTGGAAGCTGCTAGGGACTGGAAGATGCTGGCTGATCTTGATCAACGGCTTATTTTTCCACCTGAGATTGCCACCACTAACCTACGACCAGACATTGTTTTGTGGTCTGGATCAGCACGCATTGTTCAACTGATAGAGTTGACAGTGCCATGGGAGGATGCTGTAGATGAGGCATATGAGAGGAAGAAACTGCGGTATGCTCATTTGGCCACTGAAGCAGAACAGCGAGGATGGAGAGTCCAGGTTTATCCAGTGGAAGTGGGTTGTCGAGGTTTTGTGGCACACTCTACAACCCGGTTCCTCAGAGACGTCGGATTCAGCGGCCAAGAGTTGCGTCGCACAGTAAAGAACTTATCTGAAGCAGCAGAAAGGAGCAGCAACTGGCTGTGGTTGAGACGGAAAGATTCTAGCTGGCAAGGTACAGGCCGCCACGCTACGGTTTCGTAGAATTCTTGAAAAACTTGAAGAGTCTGTTGGTTTATTTGTATAGGTTGTATAGTATAGGTTGTATAGTATACTATACAATTTGTATAGGTTGTATAGTATAGAATGACGGGTGGTTGGGCAGATATTGTGTTTTGCGGTAGGTGGTATGCCATACGGAACCGTTGCCACTGTAACTGCTTTAACGCACCAGTGGGGCTCGACAGCCTTAGTCAATCGGGTTGGCGCGTATGGTTGGGTTGCGGAGAGATAGTGAGATTGTGGTTAGGTCTCAGCAGCAGGAGGGATGTAGAGGTCAGTAAGCTGGGCTGAGTTGAGTGGGGGACGGAGGGGGGTGACTCTGGGACGCCAGAGTCACTGTCGAGCCCTCTTGAGGTGTCGTGGGCTAGTCGACGAAACACTGAGGACGGAAGGTGCCCACTTGAAGACCCTAGAGATGTCCCCTACTCGGCTCAATCCAGACGGTTGTCGTGTTGGTCCACTAGGGAGACCACACTGTAGTTGCAGCCGTCGTGTGTGCTGACGCGCCAAGTACACTGCAGCCGTTAACGCCGGACAGAAGGGGAGTCTTCTCAAACTTCTTCAAACTTATTGGTCCAAACTTTCACAAGCCAACTTAAAGTTTGTCTCGACGAACTTTTTCTAGTTATTATTCTTCTTCTTATTTTTCTTACCCAAAAAATTCTGACTCTAACTCGTCCTAGAGCTTTAACTCTACAAACTCCAAACTCGGGTCAGACCTTCAGACTGTTCTGACTCTGCGTGCTATATCTTTTCAAACTGATTTGACTTTCAGATTTCTTAAAAATTAATATGAAAAATCATAAAAATCCCATTGACTTTCATTGCAACAGTTCAAATTGAGCCAAGACTACGGTGGCCCAGCAGTGGACACCAAATAAACTCAAATCTAAACTCCCTGAAGCCCTAGACTCAATTAAACTACCATTCTATATGAACTAATAAACTTATTATCTATCTATCTATCTATCTATCTATCTATCTATCTATCTATCTATCTATCCATCTATCTCTTTCAACTATCTATCTCTCTTTCTATCTATACATCTCTTTCTTTCTTTCTTTCTTTCTAACTAATCTATTTTTTCTTTCATTTTAACTAATCTATCTTTTTTCTTTCTAACTAATCTATCTTTCTTTCTAACTGATCTATCTTTTTTCTTTCTAACTACTCTATCTTTCTTTCATTCTAACTAATCTATCTTTCTTTCTAACTAATCTATCTTTCTTTCTTTCTAACTACTCTATCTTTCTTTCATTCTAACTAATCTATCTTTCTTTCTAACTAATCTATCTTTCTTTCTAACTAATCTATCTTTCTTTCTAACTAATCTTTCTTTCTTTCTAACTACTCTATCTTTCTTTCATTCTAACTAATCTATCTTTCTTTCTAACTAATCTATCTTTCTTTCTAACTAATCTATATATCTTTCTTTCTAACTTATCTATCTTTCTTTCTAACTAATCTATCTTTCTTTCTAACTAATCTATCTTTCTTTCTAACTAATCTATCTTTCTTTCTAACTAATCTTTCTTTCTTTCTAACTACTCTATCTTTCTTTCATTCTAACTAATCTATCTTTCTTTCTAACTAATCTATCTGTCTTTCTAACTAATCTATATATCTTTCTTTCTAACTTATCTATCTTTCTTTCTAACTAATCTATCTTTCTTTCTTTCTAACTGCTCTATCTTTCTTTCATTCTAACTAATCTATCTTTCTTTCTAACTAATCTAACTTTCTTTCTAACTAATCTATCTTTCTTTCTTTCTTTCTAACAAATCTATTTATCTTTCTTTCTAACTAATCTATCTATCTATCTATCTATCTTTCTTTCTAATCTATCTTTCTTTCTTTCTAACTAATCGAACTTTCTTTCTAACTAATCTATCTTTCTTTCTTTCTAACTACTCTATCTTTCTTTCATTCTAACTAATCTATCTTTCTTTCTAACTAATCTATCTATCTTTCTTTCTAACTAATCTATCTTTCTTTCTAACTAATCATTCTTTCTTTCTAACTACTCTATCTTTCTTTCATTCTAACTAATCTATCTTTCTTTCTAACTAATCTATCTATCTTTCTTTCTAACTAATCTATCTTTCTTTCTAACTAATCATTCTTTCTTTCTAACTACTCTATCTTTCTTTCATTCTAACTAATCTATCTTTCTTGCTAACTAATATATCTTTCTTTTTTCTAACTAATCTATCTTTCTTTCTTTCTAACTACTCTATCTTTCTTTCATTCTAACTAATCTATCTTTCTTTATAACTAATCTATCTTTCTTTCTAACTAATCTATCTATCTTTATTTCTAACTTATCTATCTTTCTTTCTAACTAATCTATCTTTCTTTCTTTTTAACTACTCTATCTTTCTTTCATTCTAACTAATCTATCTTTCTTTCTAACTAATCTATCTATCTTTCTTTCTAACTTATCTATCTTTCTTTCTAACTAATCTATCTTTCTTTCTTGCTAACTACTCTATCTTTCTTTCATTCTAACTAATCTATCTTTCTTTCTAACTAATCTAACTTTCTTTCTAACTAACTAATCTATCTTTCTTTCTTTCTTTCTTTCTAACTAATCTATTTATCTTTCTTTCTAACTAATCTATCTATCTATCTTTCTTTCTAATCTATCTTTCTTTCTTTCTAACTAATCTATCTATCTTTCTTTCTTTTTAACTAATCTATCTTTTATTCTAACAAATCTATTTTTCTTTCTTTCTAACTAATCCATCTTTTCGTTTTGACTAATCTATCTTTCTTTCTAACTAATCTATCTATCTTTCTTTCTTTCTAACTAATCTATCTTTCCTTCATTCTAACAAATCTCTTTCTTTCTTTCTAACTAATCTATCTTTTTTCTTTCTAACTAATCTATCTTTCTTTCTTTTTAACTAATCTATCTTTTATTCTAACAAATCTATTTTTCTTTCTTTCTAACTAAACTATCTATCTTTCTTTCTTTCTAACTAATCTATCTTTTTTTCATTCTAACTAATCTCTTTCTTTCTAACTAATCTATCTTTCTTTCTAACTAATCTTTCTTTCTTTCTAACTACTCTATCTTTCTTTCATTCTAACTAATCTATATTTCTTTCTAACTAATCGTTCTTTCTTTCTAACTAATCTATCTTTCTTTCTAACTAATCTATCTATCTTTCTTTCTAACTTATCTATCTTTCTTTCTAACTAATCTATCTTTCTTTCTTTCTAACTACTCTATCTTTCTTTCATTCTAACTAATCTATCTTTCTTTCTAACTAATCTAACTTTCTTTCTAACTAACTAATCTATCTTTCTTTCTTTCTTTCTAACTAATCTATTTATCTTTCTTTCTAACTAATCTATCTATCTATTTTTCTTTCTAATCTATCTTTCTTTCTTTCTAACTAATCTAACTTTCTTTCTAACTAATCTATCTATCTTTCTTTCTTTCTTTCTTTTTAATTAACTTTATTTATTTCTTTCTTTCTAACTAATCTATCTTTCTTTCTAACTAATCTATCTTTCTTTTTCTTTCTAACTAATCTATCTTTCTTTCTTTCTTTCTAACTAATCTATCTTTCTCACTAATCTATCTTTCTTTCTTTCTTTCTCACTAATCTATCTTTCTTTCTTTCTTTCTTACTAATATATCTTTCTTTCTTTCTTTCTTACTAATATATCTTTCTTTCCTTTTTTCTTTCTAACTAATTGTCAGGTTTGTGTGCAGGTAGCTGAAGACGAGGACGAGTGGAGCTTCAATATAGTAGATTTATTAACAAAGTAGATTTCTTTAAACATACAGGAACCAAAACAACAAATGCCAGGACTTCAGGGAACTCAAATTACACAACCATAAAATGACGACGACCAACAAACACTGAGGGAAAACATAGGGCTTAAAAGAACTGAGGCTAACAAGATAATTAACTAAACACAGGTGATGAAACTGAACACAAACGAGAAGCGGGAAAACTAACAGGACTAAACCAAAAACACAATAGACAGGGGGAAACGAGATCACAAAACTAAACAGAACACATCAAAACGTGACAGTACCTCCCCCCTCCCCGAAGGCGCGTCCTCGCGCCGTATAACATCCAAAGGGGTGGGAGGGTGGGTATCCTGGACTCCAGGACGGTCCAGGCGGAGCAGGCTGGTCAGGGGACCAGGGCGGAGCAGGACGTGGGCGTGACCAGGGCGGAGCAGGACGTGGGCGTGACCAGGGCGGAGCAGGATGTGGGCGTGACCAGGGCGGAGCAGGACGTGGGCGTGACCAGGGCGGAGCAGGACGTGGGCGTGACCAGGGCGGAGCAGGACGAGGGCGTGACCAGGACGGAACAGGACGTGGGCGTGGCCACGGCGGAGCTGTCGGACCCTCGGGCGGCCATGGCGGTGTGGACCCTTCGGGTGGCCAGGGCGGAGCAGACCCCTCGGGCGGCCAGGGCGGATCAGGCCTTTCAGGTGGCCAGGGCGGTGAAGACCCTTCGGGTGGCCAGGGCGGTGAAGACCCCTCGGGCGGCCAGGGCGGTGTAGACCTCGGTTCAGACTCAGGGACCGGCACAGGCTCAGACTCTGGGATAGACACAGGCTCAGGCTCTGGGACCGACACCGACTCCGGGTCAAGGACAGGCTCCGGGACAGGGACAGGGACAGACACTGGCTCAGGGACAGACATTAACACAGACACAGTCATGAGAACAGAAACAAATACAGAAACAAACATAGATTCCGGCTCAGGGACAAACACAATCTCCGGGATCGACACAGACTCAGGGACAGGGACACATGTCTTTCTTTGTTAGAAAATAACATATATAATCTTTCTTTCTTTCTAACTAATCTATCTTTCTTTCTAACTAATGTTTCTTTCTTTCCTTCTAACAAATCTATCTTGCTTTCCTTCTAACAAATCTATCTTTCTTTCTTTCTTTCTTTCTTTCCTTCTAACTAATCTATCTTTCTTTCTTTCTAACTAATCTTTCTTTCTTTCTTTCTAACTAATCTATCTTTCTTTCTTTCTAACTAATCTATCTATCTATCTTTCTTTCTAACTACTCTATCTTTCTTTCTCACTAATCTTTTTTCTTTTTCTATCTTTCTTTTTTTCTAGATTAGTTAGAAAGAAAGAAAGAAAGAGATTAGTTAGAAAGAAAAAGAAAGATAGATTAGTTAGAAAGAAAGAAAGATAGATTAGTTAGAAAGAAAGAAAGATAGATTAGTTAGAAAGAAAGAAAGAAAGAAAGTTAATTAAAAAGAAAGAAAGAAAAAAAGATTAGTAAGAAAGAAAGATAGATTAGTTAGAAAGATAGAACTACTCTATCTTTCTTTCATTCTAACTAATCTTTCTGTCTTTCTAACTAATCTATCTTTCTTTCTAACCAATCTTACTTACTTTCTTTCTTACTTTCTTTTTTCTTTCTTTCTAACTAATCTATCTTTTTTCTTTCTAACTAATCTATCGTTCTTTCTTTCTTTCTTTCTTTCTTTCTTTCTTACTAACCAATCTATCATTCTTTCTTTCTAACTAATCTATCTTTCTTTCATTCTAACAAATGTATCTTTTTTCTTTCTAACTAATCTATCTATCTTTATTTCTAACTAATCTATCGTTCTTTATTTCTTTCTAACTAATCTATCTTTCTTTCTTTCTAACTAATCTATCTTTCTTTCTAACTAATTGATCTATCTTTCTAACTAATCTATCTTTCTTTCTTTCTAACTAATCTATCTTTCTTTCTTTCTAACTAATCTATCTTTCTTTCTAACTAATCTATCTATCTTTCTTTCTAACTAATATATCTTTCTTTCTTTCTAACTAATCTATCTTTCTTTCTTTCTAACTAACTAATCTTTCTAACTAATCTTTCTTTCTTTCTTTCTAACTAATCTGTTTCTTTCTTTCTAACTAATCCATCTTTCTTTCTATCTTTCTTTCTAACTAATCTATCTTTCTTTCTAACCAATCTTTCTTTCTTTCTTTCTTTTTTCATTCTTTCTAACTAATCTATCTTTTTTCTTTCTAACTAATCTATCTATCTTTCTAACTAATCTTTCTTTCTAACAAATCTCTTTCTTTGTTTTTTAACTAATCTATCTTTCTTTCTAACTAATTTATCTTTCTTTCTAACTAATCTATCTTTCTTTCTTTCTAACTAATACATCTTTCTTTCTTTCTTTCTTTTTAATTAACTTTATTTCTTTCTTTCTTTCTTTCTAACTAATCTATCTTTCTTTCTTTCTAACTAATCTATCTTTCTTTTTTTTCTTTCTTTCTAACTAATCTATCTATCTCACTAATCTATCTTTCTTTCTTACTAATCTATCTTTCTTTCCTTTTTTCTTTCTAACTAATCTATCTTTCTTTCTTTCTTACTAATCTTTTTTTCTTTCTTTTTTTCTAAGTAATCTTTCTTTCTTTCTAACTAATCTTTTTTTCTTTCTTTCTAACTAATCTATCTTTCTTTCTTTCTAACTTATCTATATTTCTTTCTTTCTTTCTTTCTAACTAATCTATCTTTCTTTCTTACTAATCATTTTTCTTTCTTTCTTTCTAACTAATCTATCTTTCTAACTAATCTTTCTTTCTTTCTTTTTAATTAACTTTCTTTCTTTCTTTCTAACTAATCTATCTATCTTTCTATCTTTCTTTCTACCTAATCTATCTTTCTTTCTTTCTTTTTAATTAACTTTCTTTCTTTCTTTCTAACTAATCTATCTTTCTTTCTTTCTAACTAATCTATCTATCTTTCTATCTTTCTTTCTACCTAATCTATCTTTCTTTCTTTCTTTTTAATTAACTTTCTTTCTTTCTTTCTTTCTAACTAATCTATCTTTCTTTCTTTCTAACTAATCTATCTTTCTTTTTCTTTCTAACTAATCTCTTTCTATCTTTCTTACTAATCAATCTTTCTTTCTTTCTTACTAATTTATCTTTCTTTCTTTCTTACTAATCTATCTTTCTTTCCTTTTTTCTTTCTAACTAATCTATCTTTCTTTCTTTCTTACTAATCTTTTTTCTTTCTTTTTTTCTAACTAATCTATCTTTCTTTCTTTCTTTCTAACTAATCTTTTTTTCTTTCTTTCTAACTAATCTATCTATCTTTCTTTCTAACTAATCTATCTATCTTTCTATCTTTCTTTCTACCTAATCTATCTTTCTTTCTTTCTTTTTAATTAACTTTCTTTCTTTCTTTCTTTCTTTCTAACTAATCTATCTTTCTTTCTTTCTAACTAATCTATCTTTCTTTTTCTTTCTAACTAATCTCTTTCTTTCTTTCTAACTAATCTATCTTTCTTTCTCACTAATCTTTTTTTCTTTCTTTCTAACTAATCTATCTTTCTTTCTTTCTAACTAATCTATCTTTCTTTTTCTTTCTAACTAATCTTTCTTTCTTTCTAACTAATCTATCTTTCTTTCTCACTAATCTTTTTTTCTTTCTTTCTTTCTAACTAATCTATCTTTCTCACTAATCTATCTTTCTTTCTTACTAATCTATCTTTCTTTCCTTTTTTCTTTCCAACTAATCTATCTTTCTTTCTTTCTTACTAATCTTTTTTTCTTTCTTTTTTTCTAACTAATCTATCTTTCTTTCTTTCTTTCTAACTAATCTTTTTTTCTTTCTTTCCAACTAATCTATCTTTCTTTCTTTCTAACTTATCTATATTTCTTTCTTTCTTTCTTTCTTTCTTTCTTTCTTTCATTCTTTCTTTCTAACTAATCTATCTTTCTTTCTTACTAATCTTTTTTTCTTTCTTTCTTTCTAACTAATCTATCTTTCTAACTAATCTTTCTTTCTTTCTTTTTAATTAACTTTCTTTCTTTCTTTCTAACTAATCTATCTATCTTTCTATCTTTCTTTCTACCTAATCTATCTTTCTTTCTTTCTTTTTAATTAACTTTCTTTCTTTCTTTCTTTCTTTCTTTCTTTCTAACTAATCTATCTTTCTTTCTTTCTAACTAATCTATCTTTCTTTTTCTTTCTAACTAATCTCTTTCTATCTTTCTTACTAATCAATCTTTCTTTCTTTCTTACTAATTTATCTTTCTTTCTTTCTTACTAATCTATCTTTCTTTCCTTTTTTCTTTCTAACTAATCTATCTTTCTTTCTTTCTTACTAATCTTTTTTCTTTCTTTTTTTCTAACTAATCTATCTTTCTTTCTTTCTTTCTAACTAATCTTTTTTTCTTTCTTTCTAACTAATCTATCTATCTTTCTTTCTTTCTTTCTTTCTAACTAATCTATCTTTCTTTCTTTCTTTTTAATTAACTTTCTTTCTTTCTTTCTTTCTAACTAATCTATCTTTCTTTCTTTCTAACTAATCTATCTTTCTTTCTCACTAATCTTTTTTTCTTTCTTTCTAACTAATCTATCTTTCTTTCCTTTTTTCTTTCTAACTAATCTATCTTTCTTTCTTTCTTACTAATCTTTTTTTCTTTCTTTTTTTCTAACTAATATATCTTTCTTTCTTTCTAACTTATCTATATTTCTTTCTTTCTTTCTTTCTTACTAATCTATCTTTCTTTCTAACTAATCTATCTATCTTTCTTTCTTTCTTTCTTTCTTTCTAACTAATCTATCTTTCTTTATTTCTTACTAATCTTTTTTTCTTTCTTTCTTTTTAACTAATCTATCTTTCTTTCTTTCTTACTAAACTATAAACTAAATAAACTTTAAACTTCTTTAAACTTCTTCAAACTTATTGGTCCAAACTTTCACAAGCCAACTTAAAGTTTGTCTCGACGAACTTTTTCTAGTTATTATTCTTCTTCTTACTCAGAAATTTCTATATCTAACTCGTCCTAGAGCTTTAACTCTACAAACTCCAAACTCGGGTCAGACCTTCAGACTGTTCTGACTTAGTGTGCTATATCTTTTCAGACTGATTTGACTTTCAGATTTCTTAAAAATTAATATTAAAAACCATAAAAATCCCATTGACTTTCATTGCAAAAGTTCAAATTGAGCCAAGACTACGGTGGCCCATAGTGTACAACACAAAAACTCAAATCTAAAAGCCTGAAGCCCTAGACTCAATTAAACTACCATTCTATTTGTACTAATGAATTTATCTATCTATCTATCTATCTATCTTTCTTTCTTTCTTTCTTTCTTTCTTTCTTTCTAACTAATCTATCTTTCTTTCTTTCTATCTAATCTCTTTCTTTCTAACTGATCTATCTATCTTTCTTTCTAACTAATCTATCTATCTTTCTTTCTAACTAATCTATCTTTCTTTCTTTCTAACTAATCTATCTTTCTTTCTTTCTAACTAATCTATCTTTCTTTCTTTCTAACTAATCTTTTTTTCTTTCTTTCTTTCTAACTAATTTTTCTTTCTAACTAATCTTTCATTCTTTCTTTCTTTTTAATTAACTTTCTTTATTTCTTTCTTTTTTCTAACTAATCTTTCTTTCTAACTAATCTTTCTAACTAATCTTTCATTCTTTCTTTTTAATTAACTTTCTTTCTTTCTTTCTTTCTTTCTAACTAATCTATCTATCTTTCTAACTAATCTATCTTTCTTTCTATCTTTCTTACTAATCAATCTTTCTTTCTTACTAATCTATCTTTCTTTGTTTCTTACTAATCTATCTTTCTTTCTTTCTAACTAATCTATCTATCTTTCTATCTTTCTTACTAATCAAAATTTCTTTCTTACTAATCTAACTTGGCGCCATGACCAAGTACTGAGATGTTTGGCTTTAGCATTGGAAGGCAAGCGTAGTATGACCAATAAGTTGCCGCATGTTCTAGCAAAACATTACACGCAGAAGACAACATTCCTCCGCCCAGGCGAGCAACCACCAAGAAAAGGTGTTAACACCAATTCTCGGCCAGGACAACTGGAAGCTGCTAGGGACTGGAAGATGCTGGCTGATCTTGATCAACGGCTTATTTTTCCACCTGAGATTGCCACCACTAACCTACGACCAGACATTGTTTTGTGGTCTGGATCAGCACGCATTGTTCAACTGATAGAGTTGACAGTGCCATGGGAGGATGCTGTAGATGAGGCATATGAGAGGAAGAAACTGCGGTATGCTCATTTGGCCACTGAAGCAGAACAGCGAGGATGGAGAGTCCAGGTTTATCCAGTGGAAGTGGGTTGTCGAGGTTTTGTGGCACACTCTACAACCCGGTTCCTCAGGGACGTCGGAGTCAGCGGCCAAGAGTTGCGTCGCACAGTAAAGAACTTATCTGAAGCAGCAGAAAGGAGCAGCAACTGGCTGTGGTTGAGACGGAAAGATTCTAGCTGGCAAGGTACAGGCCGCCACGCTACGGTTTCGTAGAATTCTTGAAAAACTTGAAGAGTCTGTTGGTTTATTTGTATAGGTTCTATAGTATAGGTTGTATAGTATACTATACAATTTGTATAGGTTGTATAGTATAGAATGACGGGTGGTTGGGTAGATATTGTGTTTTGCGTTAGGTGGTATGCCATACGGAACCGTTGCCACAGTAACTGCTTTAACGCACCAGTGGGGCTCGACAGCCTTAATCAATCGGGTTGGCGCGTATGGTTGGGTTGCGGAGAGATAGTGAGATTGTGGTTAGGTCTCAGCAGCAGGAGGGATGTAGAGGTCAGTAAGCTGGGCTGAGTTGAGTGGGGGACGGAGGGGGGTGACTCTGGGACGCCAGAGTCACTGTCGAGCCCTCTTGAGGTGTCGTGGGCTAGTCGACGAAACACTGAGGACGGAAGGTGCCCACTTGAAGACCCTAGAGATGTCCCCTACTCGGCTCAATCCAGACGGTTGTCGTGTTGGTCCACTAGGGAGACCACACTGTAGTTGCAGCCGTCGTGTGTGCTGACGCGCCAAGTACACTGCAGCCGTTAACGCCGGACAGAAGGGGAGTCACACCCTCATATGGAAAGAAGCGTAAATGGATGGAGAAGCATAGTTTACTGTAAAGCTACGTCTTAGTGTTGCTTATCTTGGCGAAAGCCAAGTACAAATCAGCATGAAGTTTTAACATCTACTCTCGTGTAATGGAAATCATTCTTTCTTACTAATCTATCTTTCTTTCTTACTAATCAATCTTTCTTTCTTTCTTACTAATCTATCTTTCTTTCTTTCTAACTAATCTATCTATCTTTCTTTCTTACTAATCTATCTTTCTTTCTTTCTTTCTAACTAATCTGTCTTTCTTTCTTACTAATCTTTTTTCTTTCTTTATTTCTAACTAATCTTTCTAACTAATCTTTCATTCTTTCTTTCTTTTTAATTAACTTTCTTTCTTTCTTACTAATCTATCTTTCTTTCTTTCTTTCTTACTAATCTATCTTTCTTTCTTTCTAACTAAGCTATCTATCTTTCTATCTTTCTTACTAATCAATCTTTCTCTTACTAATCTATCTTTCTTTGTTTCTTACTAATCTATCTTTCTTTCTTTCTAACTAATCTATCTATCTTTCTATCTTTCTTACTAATCAATATTTCTTTCTTACTAATCTATCTTTCTTTCTTTCTTACTAATCTATCTTTCTTTCTTACTAATCAATCTTTCTTTCTTTCTTACTAATCTATCTTTCTTTCTTTCTAACTAATCTATCTTTCTTTCTTACTAATCTATCTATCTTTCTATCTTTCTTACTAATCAAAATTTCTTTCTTACTAATCTATCTTTCTTTCTTTCTTACTAATCTATCTTTCTTTCTTACTAATCAATCTTTCTTTCTTTCTTACTAATCTATCTTTCTTTCTTTCTAACTAATCTATCTATCTTTCTTTCTTACTAATCTATCTTTCTTTCTTTCTTTCTAACTAATCTGTCTTTCTTTCTTACTAATCTTTTTTCTTTCTTTATTTCTAACTAATCTTTCTAACTAATCTTTCATTCTTTCTTTCTTTTTAATTAACTTTCTTTCTTTCTTACTAATCTATCTTTCTTTCTTTCTTTCTTACTAATCTATCTTTCTTTCTTTCTTTCTAACTAATCTATCTATCTTTCTATCTTTCTTACTAATCAATCTTTCTCTTACTAATCTATCTTTCTTTGTTTCTTACTAATCTATCTTTCTTTCTTTCTAACTAATCTATCTATCTTTCTATCTTTCTTACTAATCAATATTTCTTTCTTACTAATCTATCTTTCTTTCTTTCTTACTAATCTATCTTTCTTTCTTACTAATCAATCTTTCTTTCTTTCTTACTAATCTATCTTTCTTTCTTTCTAACTAATCTATCTTTCTTTCTTACTAATCTATCTATCTTTCTTTCTAACTAATCTATCTTTCTTTCTTACTAACTAATCTATCTATCTTTCTTTCTTACTAATCTATTTATCGTTCTTTCTTACTAATCTATCTTTCTTTCTAACTAATCTGTCTTTCTTTCTTACTAATCTTTTTTTCTTTCTTTCTTTCTAACTAACCTTTCTAACTAATCTTTCTTTCTTTCTTTCTTTTTAATTAACTATCTTTCTTTCTTACTAATCTATCTTTCTTTCTCTTTCTTTCTTACTAATCTATCTTTCTGTCTAACTAATCTATCTATCTTTTTCTTTCTTACTAATCTATCTTTCTTACTAATCAATCTTTCTTTCTTTCTTTCTAACTAATCTGTCTTTCTTTCTTTCTTACTAATCTTTTTTCTTTCTTTCTTACTAATCTTTCTAACTAATCTTTCATTCTTTCTTTTTAATTAACTTTCTTTCTTTCTTTCTAACTAATCTATCTATCTTTCTTTCTTTCTTTCTTACTAATCTATCTTTCTTACTTACTAATCTATCTTTCTTTCTTACTAATCTATATTTCTTTCTTTCTTACTAATCTATCTTTCTTTCTTTCTAACTAATCTGTCTTTCTTTCTTCCTAATCTTTTTTTCTTTCTTTCTAACTAATCTTTCATTCTTTCTTTTTAATTAACTTTCTTTCTTTCTAACTAATCTATCTTTCTTACTAATCAATCTTTCTTTCTTACTTACTAATCTATCTTTCTTTCTAACTAATCTATTTATCTTTCTTTATTTCTTACTAATCTATCTTTTTCTTTCTTATCTTTCTTTCTTTCTCTTTCTTTCTTTCCTTCATTCTTTCTAACTTTTTTTTCTTTCTTTCTTCCTAACTAATATTTCTTTCTTTTTCTTTAATTTTTCTTTCTTTCTTTCTAATCTTTCTTTCTTTCTTTCTAACTAATCTTTCTTTCTTTTTCTTTAATTTTTCTTTCTTTCTTACTAATCTTTCTTTCTTTCTAACTAATCTTTCTTTCTTTCTTTCTTACTAATCTTTTTTCTTTCTTTCTAACTAATCTTTCATTCTTTCTTTCTTTTTAATTAACTTTCTTTCTTTCTAACTAATCTATCTTTCTTTCTTACTAATCTATCTTTCTTACTTACTAATCTATCTTTCTTTCTTTCTTACTAATCTATATTTCTTTCTTTCTTACTAATCTATCTTTCTAACTAATCTGTCTTTCTTTCTTACTAATCTTTTTTTCTTTCTTTCTAACTAATCTTTCATTCTTTCTTTTTAATTAACTTTCTTTCTTTCTTTCTAACTAATCTATCTATCTTTCTTACTAATCAATCTTTCTTTCTTACTTACTAATCTATCTTTCTTTCTAACTAATCTATTTATCTTTCTTTCTTTCTTACTAATCTATCTTTCTTTCTTTCTTACTTATCTTTCTTTCTTTCTCTTTCTTTATTTCCTTCATTCGAATTTTTTTCTTTCTTTCTTCCTAACTAATCTTTCTTTCTTTCTTTCTAACTAATATTTCTTTCTTTTTTCTTTCTTTCTTTCTTTCTTTCTAACTAATCTTTCTTTCTTTCTTTCTTTCTAACTAATCTTTCTTTCTTTCTAGCTAACTAATATTTCTTTCTTTTTTCTTTCTTACTACTCTTTCTTTCTTTCTAATCTTTCTTTCATTTTTCTTTCTTTCTAACTAATCTTTCTTTCTTTTCTTTCTTTCTTTCTTACTAATCTTTCTTTCTTCCTTAAAAAGACGTTGGAATATAGCGAGAGTCGCATCTTCATCTATCCAGACTTCAGTGCTGATCTGACAAAGAGACGCCGGAACTTTGATCCTGTCAAACGTAAGCTCCGTGATCTCAATATGAAGTACTTTCTCCGGTATCCTTGTACGCTGTGTGTTATTGTTGATGGAAAACAGCAGCGTTTCAGTTGCCACAAAGCCGCTGAAGCTGCTTTCATGTACAATTTAACTTCTCCATAAGTTACTCGATGAGGTGAGGCATGAGCTAGCTGTTGCATATGAGCATACAAACAAATCTGTTGAACGGCAAATTAGCACTCTTTTTCTCTTTCTTCATTTGACAACGAGACTGTAAAGTTTTTTTGAGGTGTTGTTGACACTTGTGTTATACTTGTTAGATGCAACCGGTGATTGCTTTCAGTGGTTGTTTGTTTACATCTTGCTGTTGCAAGTAATTTTTTTTTTCTCTTCCTATTCATAATATGTGACAAAACGACTGCAATTTTTTTTTTTTTTTTTGAGTTGTTGACACTCTTCTTGTGTTATAGGTAGATACAAGAGGTGATTGCTCTTAGTTTTAGTTGTTGTTGGTTTACATCATACTGACTGTTTTGCTTTTCCTTTTCTTTTCCCTTACTGACTTTAAATGCTGCCTGTGTAGTACTCTTTGAGCTACACTTTCATAATTTTGTTTACTCATAGAAATACCCCGGAACATGGTGTCTGGGGTTGCTGGGTCTTTCTTGGGTAATGTTTTTTTGTGTTTAGTTTTGTATGTGGGTCTATGTAATGTGTGTTTGTGTTATTGTTTTATTGTATCAAATGAATCTTGCAACCTCTATAATTGTGTATTACTTTTTTGGATCCAACCACTTTTACAGTTATGTTTGAGCATCAGTGACTATAGTAACATAACTAAAACTAGCTTTTTCTATGAGTGATGCTAAAGGAATAAAAATTGTACATTTAAATATTAGGAGTCTTATCCCTAAAATTTATCTACTTCGTACATGGGTGGCATTACATAAACCTAACATAATTACTCTTTCTGAAACATGGCTTAATAGTAATATGTCAGATACTGAAATTAATCTTCCAAATTATATCCTATATAGATCTGATAGGAGTTCCAGAGGTGGGGGTGTGGCTATACATGTTTCCTCTGAGCTCATATCTGAGTTTACCATTCCTACAGTCGAGCCTCTACATTTTGAATGTGCTTTTGTTAAAGTAATTTTTCACGAAAATAAAAGCTTAATTATCGGGAGCATATACAGACCACCCTCTTCGCCAGCTGAAACTTTTGATCACTTGATATCCACTAATAACTCCATTTCCTGTAATAATGAAATTATTTTACTTGGGGATTTCACTAAAAACTGGTTAGATAAATCATCTGACAAAGTGAAAAATGTATTTAGTAATTTAAATATCTCACAGTTAACCCTCTAGAGTCGAGAAACGCGCCGGCGCGTTTTGCGCGATTTTTTTCACATAGCAGCAAAATAGACTTAAAATACTCCGTCACCTTTGGTCATACACACTTAAGAAATATGAAAAAATAAACTATTAAATGTCTACTTTTTTATGGGTCCACTTACAATCGAAATAAAATATTGTGCTTTTGTAAAATAAAGAAAATAAACAGGGTGTGCCTTCTGCCTCTCCGTCTCCGTGAACTTTTTTTCTAGAGCACGTCTCTAAACATAAACAAAACTCCGCAAATACTAGTCACACAGGCATGATCAATATATCTTTATAATCATTTAAGTGTGTACTTTTAAATTATCTAATTCAAAACTAAAACAAATATTCTGTGTTTATGTAATCTATATAAAAAGAGAGAGATGCCAGGCGTTCTCATTTCAGCTAATTATCTTTTAATGTGACCACGCCCACAGAGAGCGCGCGCTATAGAAACGCAAATGATCTGAAACTTGCCAACGCCCACACGAGCTCGATAAAACACCAAGTTCAGATTAATGTACCGGTAGTCTGTGTCGTTTTTCGAGGCTGTGAGGAATAATTCTGGATAATTTACCTCAGTGCTGGATTAATTTCACTTCGAGGAGCCATGGATCCAGGATCATAGTAAGTTTATTCTTTGTTCTAATCGCGAATACTGTTTTAAAATGAATCGCGTGTCTTTCTCTGTGTGATGAATGAACGGAATTCGCACTGTTGTTGTTACAGACGAAATATGAAAGACAACATTTAGTTGACTAGTTTGGGATAGATTATAAAGATTTTTACTCTAAAATAGACATCAAATAAGCTTTAGTTAACCAGTTTCTCCTCATATGTTAAATATATAACGTTAGAATGTTTTGTCAAAAATAAGCTCATAATCTAAGATGTTATTATAGTGTTTGTTCCAATGTAGACTATATCAAACTAATGAATCCTTAACTTTGAAATATGAATGATAAAATCCAGGCTATAGGCCTACTTAAAAAAAAAAAAAAAAGACAAGATAGATGTAAAAAAAAATCTTAATATTATTGTTTTTTATTAGTGACACATTTGAGGAGATTCCAAAACTTTCTGAAAATACAGTATGAGAATTAACTGCATACTAGAAATGTTTACCTTGGAAATTATACAATTTGTATGTATAAAAAATTTGTGAAAAAATACCTTTTTTTCCTCTCTGAGAACTCTAACTTTCTAACTCTAACTAATTCTGTAGAATGGTCCATATAGCCTATTTGAACAGGATTTGTTTCCAGGTATGACTATGTACTAAAAATGTGCTTTTGACTTTCATTTATATTTGTATTTTATATATATATATATAATTTATTTATTTATTTTTGTCCTCGCATTCTTTCTTGTGTGACACACCTGAATGAAAGGCTCATTAGTATGCAGGCTCATTAGTATGCAGGCTCATTACTATGCAGGGTCTTTGTCTTCTCAGGTGTGAATCACAGCAAGTCACGCCCCTGCGCATATTGCCTTTGGAAGCAAAAACTGTTTTAAAAAATTTAAATCAATGTATTGTTTTATGTGAATGATTAGGCCGGGTGATTTTCAGATTATTTTGAAGCAAAAACACTAGGCAACTACATCCATTAGTCAAAAGTCTTGTGGACACATGTTAAGTATGTGTTTTGTGGCCTTATTTCAGAAACTTTAATTTTTCGTTTTTTGAATAACCATGCATAAACATTATTCCCTCAAAAATACAAATATGTAAATAGATGTTGCTCGCATATTATGGTACCCCTATTTGTGCTAAATAGAGTGTAATTACACCTTTGCCATTAATATGTTTATAAGCAACTGAAAAAAGCACAAATGTCAGGGCATGTCAAAACATCTCACAGACCTCAAAAACCCCTTAGACTCCAGAGGGTTAATAAAGGAACCAACTCGTATCACTCCTACATCTCAATCCCTGCTTGACTGGATACTTGTTTCACATCCAGATAGATTTCTAAGTGTAGGTGTTATGTCAGATTGCCTTAGTGATCACTCGATAGTATATTGTGTATGGAAGATCAAATTACCTAAATCACCACCAAGACTTATCAAAATTAGACAATATTAGAAACTGAATTCAGATTTATTTTTTAATGATCTGATCGCTATAAATTGGGACAGATACCAACTTATACCTAATGTTCAAGACGCCTGGGATTTCTTCTATACAGAGTTTATTGATGTTCTGGACAAACATGCTCCTTGGAAATCTGTCCTGGTCAAGGGTAAACACCTCCCTTGGATTGACTCTGAACTTATTAGTCTCTTTAGGCAGAGGGATGAAGCATGGACAATTTTTTGTCGTACAAGGGCTAATGTAGATTGGGAAATATATAGGCAGCTGAGAAATATGAGTAAGACTAAAACCCGTAATGCAAAATCCAACTACTATAAGCATAGCCTCAGTAATGATTTTAAGAATCCAAAACAATTCTGGAAAAAAATTTAAACTATTACCAACACATCAAATAAACATTGTATTAACCAAATGCGAGTTTCAAATACAATTCTACATGACTCTTTATCTATTGCTGAAGCATTTAATCATCATTTCTCTTCTGTTTGTTCTACCTTAATACCCGAATCTGACCTGGGCACTGTTTTTTTAAATAATCCTTTGCCCAATCACAGTTCTTTTTATTTTAGGAAAATTCAACCAGAATAAGTGCATAAAGGCATAAATGAATTAAAAGGGAACAGTGGTGGTGGACTGGATGGTTTAGATAATAAGCTGATCAAACTAGCATCCCATATACTCACGTATCCACTTACTGATTTATTCAATCTCTCTTCGTTTTCATGTGAGTTACCAGCTATCTGGAAATGTGCACGCATTACTCCAATACATAAAGGAGGAGATGTACTAGATCTTAACAATTATAGACCCATATCTATTATATGTTCTATTGCTAAAGTGTTTGAAAAACTAATTTATAATCAACTCTCACATTTTCTTAGTGTAAACAACATATTATCACCATTTCAATCTGGCTTTAGATCTAACCACTCTACATCTACTGCCCTTCTTAAATTCACCAATGATGTCTTCTCTGCTGCAGATAATGGTGAACTTACAGGTGCAATATTTATTGACTTGACTAAAGCCTTTGACCTTGTTGATCACTATCTTCTTTTAGATAAGCTCTATGCTATTGGCCTGTCTAAAAATGCAGTATTGTGGTTTAGTTCATACCTTCACAATAGAAAACAATGTGTTATCCTACATGGAAATAAATCAAATCTGCTAACTCAGCAAAGAGGTGTGCCCCAGGGTTCTACTTTGGGACCACTCCTTTTTTCCATTTACGTTAATAACTAACCATCAATTTTTAAAAATTGTTGTGCTCAACTTTATGCCGATGACACCGTCTTATATACATCTAAACATGATCTTCCACAAATCCAAGCGTGTCTTCAGTATGATTTCAAAATTCTACAAGATTGGCTTTTTTATAATAAATTATTGCTCAACAAAACTAAAACATATCTCATGATTTTTGGTACCAGACAAAAACTCAAATCTGAATCCAATTCTTGTATAATAACTTGTTCTGACTGTACTCCTCTGCCTCAAGTTGAAAAATTTAAATATCTTGGGGTATGGCTAGATTCTGAGCTTTCTTTCAAAATTCATATTAGTCATATTTTACGCAAAGTCAATTATGGAATTAATGTTTTATATCGATCTCGTAACTGCTTCACTTCAAGTGTGCGCAAGAAACTTGCCTCTCAACTTATACTTCCGATTTTTGACTATTGTGATGTTGTTTATCAAAACTCAGTAAAATCAGACCTTTCCCGTCTTAAAACAGCCTATAACATATTATGCAGATTTGTCCTTGGATGTCCTTTTTTCACACATCATTGCACAATGTATCATGCTCTTAATTGGCCATCTTTAAATCTAAGAAGACAAATCCACTGGCTTCAATTAATTTTCAAATGTATCCATTTCAATTACCCTTCTTATTTAAAACAGTATTTTGTTCTTATTACTTCAAATTATCATTTGAGGCACTCTGTTCAGCTTTATTTCTCTGTCCCCCGAGCCAAGAAGACAGTTGGCAAAAGAGCTTTTATGTTTAAAGCCACTTTAGACTGGAATAACTTACCTTCCGATATTAGATCCATTACTTCATTTGGGATGTTTAAGCATACTCTGTCTTCTTACTTTGTGACTGACTGCTCTTGTAATGTATGATGCTGACACAATGAGTTGAATTTTTTATATTTAAATTAATTGTATTATTATTCTGTGATCCAAATACATTTATACATATATATATATATATATATATATATATATATATATATATATATATATATGTATATATATATATATATATATATATGTATATATATATATATATATATATATATATATATATATATACACTATATATATTTAATTTCAAATGTATTTCTGCCAATTTGATCTAGTGGTTGTAAAGTTCTGTATATTTCGGTTTATATAATTGTTATTCTATTTCTTTTTATTTTTTTTATTTTTTATTTATTTTTTATTATTTTGTTTGTTTGTTTGTTTGTTTTTTTGTTTTGTTGATATGTGTTTGTGGTTTTGTACGTATTTGTTTGTCCAATATGTATAATTGTACGTTTGTTTATTTTATTATTGTTGTTTTGTGATGGCTGTGATGTACCTTAGGACCCCCTCGAAAACGAGATGATGCATCTCAAGGGGTTTATCCTAATAAAATTAATTAATTGATATATATACATATATGTGTGTGTGTGTGTATAGCTTCTTTTGTCCTCGCATTCTTTGGTTCAGTGACATTCAGTGACACACCTGTGTGAAAGGCTAATTATGCGCTCATTATTATGCAAGCCTTTGTCTTCTCAGGTGAGAATCACGCCCACTCGCATAATGCCCTTTCACACAAAAAGTGTCTTAAAAAATTTAAATCAATGTATTGTTTTGTGTAAATGATGAGGCAGGATGATTTTCAGATCATTTTGAAGCAAAAATTCTAGGCCACAACGTCCATTAGTCAAAAGTCTTGTGGACACATATTTAGTATGTGTTTTGTGGTCTTATATCAGCAACTTTCATTTTTATTTTTTTCAATAACCACGCATAAACATTATTCTCTTAAAAATACAAACATGTACATACATGTTGCTCACAGATTATGGTAGACCCGTTTGTGCTATATAGAGTGAATTTACACCTTTGCCATTAACATGTTTATAAATAACTGAAAAAAGCACAAATGTCAGGGCATGTCAAAACATCCCAAGGGCCCCAAAAACACCTTGGTCCCCAGAGGGTTAAGGAGAGGATGACCGGGGCCATGTATTGCGAGATTTTGGGGAACAACCTCCTTCCCTCAGTTAGAGCACTGAAGATGGGTCGAGGCTGGGTCTTCCAACATGACAATGACCCGAAGCACACAGCCAGGATAACCAAGGAGTGGCTCTGTAAGAAGCATATCAAGGTTCTGGCGTGGCCAAGCCAGTCTCCAGACCTAAACCCAATAGAGAATCTTTGGAGGGAGCTCAAACTCCGTGTTTCTCAGCGACAGCCCAGAAACCTGACTGATCTAGAGAAGATCTGTGTGGAGGAGTGGGCCAAAATCCCTCCTGCAGTGTGTGCAAACCTGGTGAAAAACTACAGGAAACGTTTGACCTCTGTAATTGCATTCAAAGGCTACTGTACCAAATATTAACATTGAATTTTATATATATATTTTTTATTTTAATATATTTGCAGCTGTATCATACACATAAATAGTTAAAAAATCATACATTGTGATTTCTGGATTTTATTTTTTTTAGATTATGTCTCTCACAGTGGACATGCACCTAAGATGACAATTTCAGACCCCTCCATGATTTCTAAGTGGGAGAACTTGCAAAATAGCAGGGTGTTTAAATACTTATTTTCCTCACTGTATATATATGACTAATTAATGTCATTTTATTAATAGATTGGTGTGCCAAGAATGAAAATAGTCTTCTAATTTTACTTGAGTAATATTTTACCTTGAGTATCTATACTTTAACTCAAGTAGCCTACAAGAGTACTTCGTCCACCACTGCTATTTTGACTGTCTGTTTTTGACGTACTTATTGGAAACAAATTTCATCTCTTTTCTTCTTTCCCATTTTAGCATTGATGCCTCAAAAGAAATATGGTTCACTTGGGAGAGTAGTGAATGATAATTACAAGACTTCAAACTGTAAAATGAAAAAAAAAAATGGTATTGGAGGCAAACCACATCTGTGTTTGTTTTCAATTAAAGACATAGCTTCAGGAGAAGAATTAACATACAACTACGGAGATTTAAACTGGCCATGGCGTACTCTGGTAATTAGGTCTCTATTCAGTTTGTGTTGGTATTGTTGAGTTATGTGTTAGTTAGGGCTGGCCAATATGGGCAAAAAAAATTATCAAATTTTTTTTTTATATCAGTCGATATCGATAATTATCACGATAAATGTTAAGTCTTTATTTCTTTCAATGTATTTATTTTTCTATTTGATTTTTCTTGCACCTTTGTAGTGATATATCCCCCCGTTTTTTGTTACTTTTTTGTTACTTTTTTGTAACTTTGATGATTTTTTGTAACTTTGATGTTTTTTGTAATTTGGATGTGTTTGTCACTGGTATTCCACTAATGGTCAAGGGGGACATCTAGTGGTCGTCATTATTACCTTACAATTCTGAACCTTACTGTTGACTTTTGCTAGATGGAGGTTTTTGATTGGTGGTTTGAGACCTTATAAGGCTCTTCCTGTTTTTGAAATGTAGTGACTCCCGGACGAAGGCTTGTATGCCGAAACGCGTCGGAGTGTTTTTAGTGTTTATTATGACCAAGCCATGTAAATAAAGGCTTTTTAACTTTTCTAAAAAGAGAGTGCCTTGGATGTTCCTGTTAATTGCTACATGTTTTTTCTATCCAAAGAGCACCTCAAACTTATTTACTTGAGTCCAGGAAGCGCTTCTCTACAGACATTTGGTTTTATTTCTTTCAAGTTTAAAGGCAGATTTTTGCTCCTAAGTGAAAGTTGTAAAAACCAGACTGTTGATTGTGGTTTTAAACTACTCTTTATTGTCAGAACATATCATGACAAACACTTGCCAAACAAAATACATATCTTAATAGAAAAAAATATTTCTTAGTTTCTGCATTTGCTAATTTTATTTGGTAAAATGTAATATTCTGAACGTTTGAGTTTTATTAAATTTAACCATTGGTCATCCAGCATCATGCATTTAGATTTAGACCACAGATAAAACCGGGCATAGCCTATCATGGCACAATGTAACTTTATGGTTTCTATGGTATTTGTATGAAAACAGTAGCCTAAATACATTATTAAATAATGTAATTAAATTCCATTAGTCCTTTAATACATTGTCTACATTAATAATATAATACAATTCAATATGTACATCCCACATTTCATAGTACAGTTAATATACTAGGCTAACATTACAGTAAATCCATGATAAATGATCATTGCGCACAGTGTTTCTCCTGTTCGTCAGCGCTGTTTCATCTGCCTTTAAACTGGTATAAATCACTGAGACATTTGTGTTCTTTGCTGAATTCAAGCGCTTCTCACTGGATCTCGTGGTCGAAGCCGATCAGAGTAAACGCGTCTGCTCTAGTGAGCTCACGCTGCTGTTTGGAATTTGAGCCAAGCAGATAAATGGTCCGTGTGGGGTGCAGTTCAAATGAGTTTCGTTCCACTTTTGGCGCATAAACATTATTGAACATTTATCGAACTCTTGATATCGTTTTATCAAGAGAAATTATATCGCGATAACTATCGTTATCGTTTTATCGCCCAGCCCTAGTGTTAGTTGACTTTCTGTGTTACCTGATGAACAGAACAACTTAAACGGTCTCTGGACTATCTATTAAATAATGATGATGCGGTTTTAACACAGAATTGCAAAGTGCAGTCATACAAATTTTTTTTTTTTAAATGCCGTTCAAATATTGTGAGCATGTTCTCTTTACAGATGAAACGAGCAGCCTCTCGCAGGGAGGAGAATGCACCATCAGAAGAGGGTACATGCCTTCCTACCATAATGAACAGGAATCCTCAGCCAACTGAACAGGTAGACATTTTTGGTTTAAGTCAAGCTATTGATCTACTGATAGGCGCAATGGCATATTGATCCATTTAGACCCTCAGTAGAATTCAAATCTAATCTATTTTAGTTTTGTTCAATAGAAAAATACTAAATATTTTTTAACATTATAAGAATGTCCTCATTTTTAAACTGTGACGTTGTTTGAGGATTCCTTGAGTGTGTAATGAGAGCCTGTCCAATGTACTGACATTGATGTGGTGCGAAACGTGTCACGTGTGTGTATGTCCTGATGTCTCTCCAGTATGACATGAAAATAGTGTGTTTGTCTTAATTATGGATGACTGGTGTGGAATCAAATGGAGTGTTTTTTGTATGCTTTCACACATTTAACAACGAAGACTGTAAAGAGATACAGATCGATTTGCTGTTGATTATCTTTGTAACTGTTTGTTTCTGCCCCGATCTAATATGCATATTCTTATTTAATCAGATTGGGAGTAATTTGTCTGAACCCAGGCCTTCAAATAGTGACCAATGCAGCGACCACAACAGTGACCATTCATCCACAGCTTCTGACACGATGGAGAACCATTCTCAGGTTAGATTTCTTGCACTAAACCCTTGTCACATGGACTGATGGCAAAAGCACTAACCAAATTGATACAAGCATTGGTTGCCCATATCAACACCAATCACTAAACTCAACACAGTACAGCCAATCATCCCTACATGACCTTTACACTGTTTTGACTTGTACTTTATGGAACCGCATTAATGTTATGGGTCTTTTGAGTACATTTACATTTAAATTTATTCATTTAGCAGACGCTTTTATCCAAAGCGACTTACAAATGAAAACAATAGAAGCAGTTAAACTAACAGCAGGCCAACAAAATGTAAGTGCTAAAACCTTTCACAGTTTAATCTAACGCAGAACCCGTAAAATTTTTTATATATACACTCACCGGCCACTTTATTAGGTACCCCATGCTAGTAACGGGTTGGACCCCCTTTTGCCTTCAGAACTGCCTCAATTCTTCGTGGCATAGATTCAACAAGGTGCTGGAAGCATTCCTCAGGGAGTTTGGTCCATATTGACATGATGGCATCACACAGTTGCCGCAGATTTGTCGGCTGCACATCCATGATGCGAATCTCCCGTTCCACCACATCCCAAAGATGCTCTATTGGATTGAGATCTGGTGACTGTGGAGGCCATTTGAGTACAGCGAACTCATTGTCATGTTCAAGAAACCAGTCTGAGATGATTCCAGCTTTATGACATGGCGCATTATCCTGCTGAAAGTAGCCATCAGAAGTTGGGTACATTGTGGTCATAAAGGGATGGACATGGTCAGCAACAATACTCAGGTAGGCTGTGGCGTTGCAACGATGCTCAATTGGTACCAAGGGGCCCAAAGAGTGCCAAGAAAATATTCCCCACACCATGACACCACCACCACCAGCCTGAACCGTTGATACAAGGCAGGATGGATCCATGCTTTCATGTTGTAGACGCCAAATTCTGACCCTACCATCCGAATGTCGCAGCAGAAATCGAGACTCATCAGACCAGGCAACGTTTTTCCAATCTTCTATTGTCCAATTTCGATGAGCTTGTGCAAATTGTAGCCTCAGTTTCCTGTTCTTAGCTGAAAGGAGTGGCACCCGGTGTGGTCTTCTGCTGCTGTAGCCCATCTGCCTCAAAGTTCGACGTACTGTGCGTTCAGAGATGCTCTTCTGCCCACCTTGGTTGTAACGGGTGGTTATTTGAGTCACTGTTGCCCTTCTATCAGCTCGAACCAGTCTGGCCATTCTCCTCTGACCTCTGGCATCAACAAGGCATTTCCGCCCACAGAACTGCCGCTCACTGGATGTTTTTTCTTTTTCGGACCATTCTCTGTAAACCCTAGAGATGGTTGTGCGTGAAAATCCCAGTAGATTAGCAGTTTCTGAAATACTCAGACCAGCCCTTCTGGCACCAACAATCATGCCACGTTCAAAGTCACTCAAATCACCTTTCTTCCCCATACTGATGCTCGGTTTGAACTGCAGGAGATTGTCTTGACCATGTCTACATGCCTAAATGCACTGAGTTGCCGCCATGTGATTGGGTGCTTAGAAATTAAGTGTTAACGAGCAGTTGGACAGGTGTACCTAATAAAGTGGCCGGTGAGTGTATATATATATATATTTATATATAATAGAAAGGAAGAGAAAGTGTTAGTATTACCGGAACAAGTTCTGCCGAAAGAGATGCGTCTTCAAACGTTTCTTGAAAATGGCTACGGACTCAGCAGCTCTGGTTGAGTTGGGTAGGTCATTCCACCAGCAGGGAACAGTCATGGTAAAGGTCTGAGAAAGAGATTTTGTGCCTCTTTGACGTGGCACCACAAGACGACGTTCGCTTGCAGAGCGCAAATTTCTGGATGGGACATAAGTCTGAAGTAGTGAGTTTAGGTAAAGGGGAGCAGAGCCAGTGGTTGTTCTGTAGGCAAGCGTCAGTGACTTGAATTTGATGCGAGCTGCAACTGGCAGCCAGTGCAATTTTGTGAGAAGAGGAGTTATGTGTGCTCTCTTCGGCTCGTTAAAGACCTCTCTAGCTGCAGCATTTTGGATTTCTTTTATTAAATCCAGACAAGACAGAGGTACTACTTATCGGTTCTAAAAACCGTCCACAAAACCTCTCACAACACAACTTTAACATAGTAGGATGCCCTGTTACTTTATTCTCTACAGTAAAAGACCTGGGTGTTATATTAGACTGCAACCTGTCTTTTGAAAATCATTTTGCATATGTTACAAAAACAGCCTTTTTCCACCTTAGAAACATTGCTAAGCTACGTAATATGCTATCAGTCTCTGATGCAGAAAAGTTAGTTCATGCATTCATGACCCCGAGACAAAATTACTGTAATGCTTTATTAGCTGGTTGTCCTGCATCCTCAATAAGTAAGCAACAGTTAGTCCAAAATGCAGCCACTAGAGTTCTTACTAGATCAAGAAAATATGATCATAACACCGATTTTATCATCACTACATTGGATACCTATAAAGTTCCGTATTAATTACAAGGTATTGCTACTGATTTATAAAGCCCTAAATGGTTTAGCTCCAGTCTATTTAATGGATCTTCTATCGCCCTATAATCCATCGCACTCTTTAAGATCACTAAATTCGAGGCTTCTGGTCATTCCTAGGATATCCAGATCCACCAAAGGAGGGAGAGCATTTTCACATTTAGCTCCGAAGCTCTGGAATAGCCTTCCTGATATTGTTCGTTGCTCAGACTCGCTCTCCCAGTTTAAAACTAGACTAAAGACGCATCTCTTCAGCCAGGCATTCACATACATTTTTTATCTTACAGTTACTGTAAATCCGGCCTCTAGTTTATAAATGCCAGAGGAGAACTGGCCCCCGACTGAGCCTGGGTTCTCCCAAGGTTTTTTTTTCTCCATTGGGTCACCTGATGGAGTTTTAGGACACCATTAGGTCACTTGAAGTTTTTCGGTTCCTTGCCACTGTTGCCTTTGGCTTGCTCAGTTGGGGATATTCAAATTAATTTAAAAAATCACTAATACCAATGATCAGCCCTACCAAACGTGGATGTTTTTTCCACTAAGAAACGAACATTTTTATGTTGTTGTGATTGATACTGTGAAGCTGCTTTGATACAATCTGTATTGTGAAAGGCGCTATATAAATATACTTGACTTGACTTGAAAAGCCATGTTTCTGAATCACAGTTCCTAGTGATGTCATGTAGATGGAGAAGAGAAGTGGTCCAAGCACTGAGCCCTGAGGCACTCCAGTAGGTAGATGTTGTGACTTTGACACCTCACTCCTCCACAACACCCTGAAGGACCTACCTGAGAGGTAAGACTTGAACCATTGGAGTGCGGTTCCCGAGATGCCCTTTCATCTTTAGAATTGACAGGAGGATCTGGTGGTTAACTGTGTCAAAGGCAGCAGACAGGTCCAGCAGGATGAGAACTGAGGATTTGGAAGCTGCTCTTGCCAGTCTCAGAGCTTCAATGACTGAGAGCAGTCTCAGTTGAGTGTCTTCGTGACGAATGGAAGAAGGGATACCGGTCTGTAATTTTCAAGATGTGCTGGATTAAGAGTAGGTTTCTTAAGCAGTGGGGTTACCCAAGCCTGCTTAAATGCTGTGGGAAAGGTACCAGTGTGAAGAGAGGTGTTTATGATGTGCGTGAGTGCGGGTATAACTGAGGAAGAAATGGCTTGAAGTAGGTTAGTAGGAATAGGATCAAGTGGACAGGTAGTAGGGTGATTGCAAAGGAGTAGTTTGGAGACTTCTGCCTCTGAAAGCAGAGAGAATGAGGGAAGAATGTGTGTGTTAGCTGGTAAAATGTGTGTGTCAGTTTGTGGATTGTTAAATTGGCCACTGATGGTGGTTGTTTTATATATGAAGAATGTGGCAAAGTCGTCAGCTGTTAGGGTTGATGACGGAGGAGGAGGGTTGAGAAGAGAGGAGAAGGTTTTGAAAAGCATGCGAGAGTCAGAAGAATTGTTAATTTTGTTGTGATAGTAAGTCATTTTAGCAGTAGAGATAGCAGAGAAGGAAGAGAGGAGGGATTGATAAAGACCAAGGTCAGTAGGATCTTTCGATTTGGGCCACTTCCTCTCTGCACCCCTGAGTTTAGAACGATGTTCACGGAGAACATCGGATAAACAGGGGGCAGAGGGTGTAGTGCGGGCTGGTCTGGAAGAAAGGGGGCAGAAGTTGTCCGAGCAGGATGTTAGAGTGGAGAAAAGAGAATCAGTTGCACTGTAAGTATCTAGTATTGAGAACTTGTCAGGTGGAGGAAGTGTGGATGAGACAAAAGAAGATAGGCGAGAGGGTGAGAGAGAGCGTAGGTTTCGCCGAAAGGTGACCTGTGGAGGGGTGTGTGTTGTGTTCTGAGGCAGGTTGAGGCTGAGAGTGAGGAGGAAGTGGTCTGAGGTGTGCAGTGGAGTGACCAGTGTATGGTCAGTGGAGCAGTGGCGCGTGTAAATAAGGTCTAATTGGTTACCTGATTGGTGAGTAGCCGCAGTAGATACTCGTTTGAGGTCGAATGAGGCAAGTAGAGTGTGGAAATCAGCAGCCTGACGTTTTTCTAGGTGGATGTTGAAGTCTCCAAGAACTATGAGAGGAGTACCATCCTCAGGGAAGGATGAGAGTAGCACATCAAGCTTCTCCAAGAAACTGCCAAGCTGACCTGGGGGACGATAGATAACTACAAAATTGATTTTTATAGGACTAGTGATGGTAATTGAATGCGATTCAAATGAGCTGTGGTCACACAGAGGTGGTAAAGGGTCAAATTTCCAATCATTTGAGGTAAGTAGTCCAGTACCTCCACCCCTTCTGGTCAGGCGAGGGGTGTGTGAGAAAGTGAAGTTAGTGGAGAGGGCAGCAGGTGTGACAGTGTCCTCTGGTCTGTTCCAGGTCTCAGCCAGGGCCAATAAGCGTAGACCTGAATGACTAGAAATAGATGTAATAAAATCAGCTTTGTTTACAGCAGACTGGCAATTTCAGAGACCAATAGGAAAAGAGAATAAAGTACTAGAAGAAGCCGGAAAGGTAGGCAGGTTGTTAGGATTGTACTGCCTCCTACGTGTGACTTTTGATTTGCGTATGTTAGTAATAGTAGGAATTTGAAAACACAGTGTAAGAGAGCTCACAAACAGAAAGATGAGAAGTTGTGTAGAAGAGAAAGGAAACAACAAAAAGATAATACTCAAGTGCCTTGTCGGTGTCCTTGCTCGGTGGAGTCGCACAGGTTGAGTCGCTGGTCTTTACACTCGGTCTTCACATGATGAGGGCTTCACACGATGAGGGCTGCTGCGACCGCTGTCGCGAAACACTAACCAATTTATACACTCACCTAAAGGATTATTAGGAACACCTGTTCAATTTCTCATTAATGCAATTATCTAATCAACCAATCACATGGCAGTTGCTTCAATGCATTTAGGGGTGTGGTCCTGGTCAAGACAATCTCCTGAACTCCAAACTGAATGTCAGAATGGGAAAGAAAGGTGATTTAAGCAATTTTGAGCGTGGCATGGTTGTTGGTGCCAGACGGGCCGGTCTGAGTATTTCACAATCTGCTCAGTTACTGGGATTTTCACGCACAACCATTTCTAGGGTTTACAAAGAATGGTGTGAAAAGGGAAATACATCCAGTATGCGGCAGTCCTGTGGGCGAAAATGCCTTGTTGATGCTAGAGGTCAGAGGAGAATGGGCCGACTGATTCAAGCTGATAGAAGAGCAACTTTGACTGAAATAACCACTCGTTACAACTGAGGTATGCAGCAAAGCATTTGTGAAGCCACAACACGCACAACCTTGAGGCGGATGGGCTACAACAGCAGAAGACCCCACCGGGTACCACTCATCTCCACTACAAATAGGAAAAAGAGGCTACAATTTGCAAGAGCTCACCAAAATTGGACAGTTGAAGACTGGAAAAATGTTGCCTGGTCTGATGAGTCTCGATTTCTGTTGAGACATTCTGATGGTAGAGTCGAATTTGGCGTAAACAGAATGAGAACATGGATCCATCAAGCCTTGTTACCACTGTGCAGGCTGGTGTGTGGGGGATGTTTTCTTGGCACACTTTAGTTAGTTAAACTAAACTTAGTGCCAATTGGGCATCGTTTAAATGCCACGGCCTACCTGAGCATTGTTTCTGACCATGTCCATCCCTATATGGCCACCATGTACCCTTCCTCTGATGGCTACTTCCACCAGGATAATGCACCATGTCACAAAGCTCGAATCATTTCAAATTGGTTTCTTGAACATGACAATGAGTTCACTGTACAAAAATGGCCCCCACAGTCACCAGATCTCAACCCAATAGAGCATCTTTGGGATGTGGTGGAAGATGCTATCCTATCAATATGGGCCAACATTTCTAAACAATGTTTTCAGCACCTTGTTGAATCAATGCAACGTAGAATTAAGACAGTTCTGAAGGCGAAAGGCGGTCAAACACAGTATTAGTATGGTGTTCCTAATAATCCTTTAGGTGAGTGTACACGCCTAATACCTCGTTATTGAATACAGCAGGCCACGCCCTGCTACTTAGTGAAGCGAAACTCAAAAGTCACGACACACAAACAAACGCGCTTTACCACGGTAAACAAAACAACGTTTCCTAGCAATGAAGAACCACGCTAAAATATAATGAGAAAAGTAAACACTCACAGACTGATGTTCTCTTCTGTTGATCGACTGCTTCTTCTGTATACATACTAGGGATGTTAACCGATGACCGTTTGACCGATGGTTGACCGTATCAACGTTAACCGATCAAAGTTGTCTGTAGTTGGTAAAAAAAAGAAAAGTGATCTCTAAATAAGGCTATTATAGACATTGGACTAAACGCTACTACAGTTAGCCATCTCATTCCAAGATATTTTTGTGTGAAGTGAACAAATCCCTCACACTCACAAACAAGCTCCTCTGCGCCGCGTTTGCGGGACTGATGTTTCGCGCTGTAGGGGATTTAAAAAAAAGTGACGTGAGTGGAAGGGCGGCGCCGGGGCAGTGTGTGTGTGAAGGGGGTCGCACACCGGACGAGAAGCGCCGCGTCACGTCTAGGACAACTCGAGGTATCGCACACCGGATGCGCACTCTTTCTTAGTTTATGGCCAGCAATATTGTTATGTTTAAAGACATTATGGAATTAAGAAAATGTCTGTAGCCTACTATGTTATGATTCGTTGCTAATCGTTGCTAAGTCTGCAGTCTGAACACTTTACCTCAGAGCGTCCGTTAACTGAATGAATTGAGAATATCACCTGAAAATCCATTCAAGCAACTGATTTCTGTAAATTAATGTAAAACTAAATGTATATTGCAGCACACGGTGAAGTCAGTATGTACATTAACGACGATTTGAGACAAATAAATGGCGCTCTGTGGTGCGGCAGGGTTTTGAACAAAGTCCTGAGCCGTAAGCTGGGCGCCGCATACAGACGCCGAATGGCGCCGCAGGTGTGTGTACACTCATAGAGAATAATGTGTTCGAATTTTAAAGACATGGCGCTGCGCGATGCCGGCTTGAAATGGCTGTTATTTCAAAAATCGTAGCATTATTTTAAACTAATCGGTTAACCGGTTTCAACCGGCTAATGAGGCTCGGTGGTTGGTCAAGAAAATGTTTAGTGTTCGCCATCCCTAATTCATACATTGTAGTTTACTAAGTGAATTCTGTCCTCTCTTTACAATCATGTCTTGTTTTTTATTACTATATCATATAATATTCCCATTCCATAGTTTGTCCTCATTTTTAAACTGTGACGTTGTTTGAGGATTCCATGAGTGTGTAATGAGAGCCTGTCCAATGTACTGACATTGATGCAGTGGCGTAGACAGGGGAGGGGCCATGGGGGCACTGGCCCCTCCTGAAAACTGATTGGCCCCCCAGTGTGCCCCCACCCTTCTACTTGTCTGTCACTCAAAAGTAGTAGAATAATTGATGATTCCGCGTTGCGATGCTTCTCAACGAGGACCAAGAATAGCGAGCTGTTTTCCAACGGAAAAAAACCACACGGTTATGGCGTTATTTCCCTGTCTAATGTCGAGAGCGCATTATTGTAGCGCGAAAGTACATTAATATAATGCGCGAGCGCGAATCTCTCTACTCGCGCGCGGAATATGATGTGCCGAGCGCGAATCTCCCGCGCGCTCTCAGATACACTTCTCTTGTAAGAATTCTCTCTCTGGGCTCGCTCAGAGAACATGCCTGCACTTAAAACGTGTTAAGTGCAATCGCGAATCTCTCCTCTTCCCCAGCTAACAATTTTAGGTTATAAGAACGTTTTCATAACGTTCCCATTAAGTTATAAAAACGTTATTTCTGAATGTTCTAGGGAATTTCAAAAGTCCAGTTTTTTAGACGTTGTATTAACGTTATTTCTTGGTTATAAGAACGTTATTCAAACGTTCAATTCTCCCATTATGTAAACGTTCTGAATGTTTTTCTAAGATAATGAAAAACGTTTCATTCACTTATTAAAACCTTTCTTAATGTTTTTGGTAACATATTTCTATTATTTCTGGGGCTATTTCAGTATGTCACATGGTACAAAAGTATTTCTCAAAATATCTATATGTATGTATGACCTTTTTTGGAAGGGTTGAAGGTATATGTGTGGAGCTGAGCACAGCTCGAGAGTGATCTCTGGCAAGAGGCCCTCGGCTTTGTTCGTTGAATAAAGTCTAATTATTTTCTGTTATCAAAGATCTCTGAGAAATCATTGTCCTGAAATGATTGCAACCACAACATTTGGCGACCCAGATGGGACATGGAAGGAGCTGAAGAAACCATGATGGGCGTCACCGTTGACTGGCACAAACAACAGTGGCCACTGTACTTAGAGGTGAGCAGTTTTTTGCTTTTTCTTCAAGTTTGTGCGGGTCACCGGTCGCCCGGAAATGGTAAGAAAAGCTTCTCCAAATTAAAATGAAAAGGGGTCTATGATTAACAGAGATAATTGTATGCATTGTCTTTGTATGTCTAATTTGTAATAGCGCGGGGGAGCTCCCAATAGTCTTTGCCAGTGTTTAGATAATCCTGTGTGGAAAATTAATTTAAGTGCAATGATAAGGATATCATTGATGATCTGTGTTTACCTTGTCAAGAGGGCCTTGATGGATGACAGGTAAAGCATGCGCACAGATGTGATCTGATCTGTCCATCATAAAAACGTGAGGACGCTGGCGTGTCTGTCGCCGCTTCACTAATCGCATTTTTCTTTTCTTTCCACAAAACTCGGGTTATTATGCTTCTTTGTGTTTGATGATCAGGCAACTAGGATAATCTGTGTTTTGGATCTGCAAATATCTGTATTGCCAACTGTCTGCGCAGCGCAATTACGGCTTGTAACGTTACTCACTCATGTCGGCTGGCTGTTGGGTGTTTGCTCGGGCTGGTGATCCACCACGGACGGACAATTTTGGATTATATTTCCTGGTTCCATGGATTGGATAGCTCTGTGTCACGAAACCTGGACTATTGACTGTTCTGTCTGGTCTTTGCTGCTGACGTGGTCGAGTGTTGGATGCTTCCTCCGGCCGTTGTGGCGAAGCTGGCGGGTGCTTCCTCGCACCATCATGTCGTTAATTACATACTCCTCCCTGGAACTTCTGAATCTCTGCCATAACATCTTACCAAACTGCCTTGATACCATCAAATCACTCAAACTCTTGCGTCGCCCCCGCTATGTACATAGAAGCTCCCGATGTAAGTTTGTTTACATGGATCATGCTATTCCCACTGTTCTGTCGGACAGACGCTCTGTCGCAGTGAAACGACGTCATCACAACAAACCTCACGTGCGCTCTGTCTGCCTTAGCACTTATTAACAGGCCTGCAATGTTCATGTTATTGAACACTCGTTCCCTAAACAATAAAGCACTACTCATACATGACATCATTACTGACAGAAAAATGGATTTTCTCTGCTTAACAGAAACTTGGCAAAATCAGCAGGATTTCATGACACTCAACCAAGCCACCCCAGCAGGCTATGTGTACATCCAGAAGCCTCGTTTGACGGGCCGTGGTGGTGGTCTGGCTGTTATACATTGAGCTGACATCCCAGTGAAAGAACTTGCAGTGCCTAACATCACCTCATTTGAGTGTCTTTGTTTTACATTGGCTGGGCCTGCACAGCTTCAGGTGGTCCTTGTTTATCGCCCACCAAAAACAACAACCATCTTCATGGCCAAGCTATCAGAGCTACTCATTTCCGTCTGTTCCATGTCTCCTTCCACACTTCTGCTCGGGGACTTCAATATCCATGTGGACTCTAGCAGCTGTCCTTTTGCTGCTGAATTCCTGTCACTGTTGGACTGCCTCAACATCACTAAGCATGTCAAAGGTCCCACTCACACCAAAGGTCACACACTGGATCTGGTGTGCTCCATTGGTGTCTCTCCCTCCCAGCTGCAATGCATTGATCTAGCTATCTCTGACCACAGTGCCGTCCTCTTCTATGTTCCAGTCCTTCTGCCCTGGCAACACCTCAAACGTACCATTACTTTTCGGAACATCAAGTCTGTTAATACATCATCACTATCCAGAACTGTAGGGACCCACTTGGCCACAGATCCCACCGAAACCGGGGTGGATAGCTTAGTCACACATTATAATACAGCGTTGTCTCTCAGCCTGGACTCTCTTGCTCCCCTCAAGACTCGAACTGTCTTTTTCTCCCGTCCTGCCCCCTGGTTCACTACCCAACTTCGCTCCATGAAGGCACTGGGCGCCAGCTGGAAGGCTCTATAAAAAATCGGGCCTCACTGTCCACCTTGAGGCCTTTAAAGACCATGTGAGGTCTTATAAAGAAGCTCTCTCCAAGGCCAAAACACACTACTACTCAACTCTCATTGGTAACCAGCAAAAGCAACCCAGAAAGCTCTTCTCCACCATAAACCGGCTGCTCTGTCCTCACGATGCCCCCTGTCCCTTTGACACTCCTAATATTGGCTCTCATTTTCTGGATTTCTTTCAGGCAAAAGTGGACTCTATCCACCAACAACTGCCGCCTCCTTATGATCCCCTACCCATAACTCACACTCATGATGGCGCCAACTCCCCTGCTACATGTTTGCCACAGCACTGCCTCTCATCCTTTTCCCTTCTGAATGCGGCTCAAGTCGTTAAATTGGTTACCAGAGCCAGTATTTCTACCTGTTCACTGGACCCCATGCCAACTATTTTGGTCAAGGCATGCCTCCCTACTCTCTGTCCCATCATGGTGGATATCATAAACCAGTCTCTGGTATCTGGCTTGGTACCCTCTGGCTTCAAAACAGCTGCAGTTACTCCTATTCTCAAAAAGCCCGGTTTTGACCCGGCTGACCTCAACAACTACCGTCCGATCTCCAACCTTCCCTTTATGAGTAAAATCCTGGAAGGAGCAGTTGCTGCCCAACTTCATCATCACATGTCTCACTATGATCTCTATGAACCCTTTCAATCTGGCTTCAGAGCCCATCACAGCACTGAGACTACCCTTATTAACCCTCTGGAGTCTAAGGGGTTTTTGAGGTCTGTGAGATGTTTTGACATGCCCTGACATTTGTGCTTTTTTCAGTTGCTTATAAACATATTAATGGCAAAGGTGTAATTACACTCTATTTAGCACAAATAGGGGTACCATAATATGCGAGCAACATCTATTTACATATTTGTATTTTTGAGGGAATAATGTTTATGCATGGTTATTCAAAAAACTAAAAATTAAAGTTTCTGAAAAAAGGCCACAAAACACATACTTAATATGTGTCCACAAGACTTTTGACTAATGGATGTAGTTGCCTAGTGTTTTTGCTTCAAAATTATCTGAAAATCACCCTGCCTAATCATTCACATAAAACAATACATTGATTTAAATTTTTTAAAACAGTTTTTGCTTCCAAAGGCAATATGCGCAGGGGCGTGACTTGCTGTGATTCACACCTGAGAAGACAAAGACCCTGCATAGTAATGAGCCTGCATACTAATGAGCCTGCATACTAATGAGCCATTCATTCAGGTGTGTCACACAAGAAAGAATGCGAGGACAAAAATAAATAAATAAATTATATATATATATATATATATAAAATACAAATATAAATGAAAGTCAAAAGCACATTTTTAGTACATAGTCATACCTGGAAACAAATCCTGTTCAAATAGGCTATATGGACCATCCTACAGAATTAGTTAGAGTTAGAAAGTTAGAGTTCTCAGAGAGGAAAAAAAGGTATTTTTTCACAAATTTTTTATACATTCAAATTGTATAATTTCCAAGGTAAACATTTCTAGTATGCAGTTAATTCTCATACTGTATTTTCAGAAAGTTTTGGAATCTCCTCAAATGTGTCACTAATAAAAAACAATAATATTAAGATTTTTTTTTTACATCTATCTTGTCTTTTTTTTTTTTTTTTTAAGTAGGCCTATAGCCTGGATTTTATCATTCATATTTCAAAGTTAAGGATTCATTAGTTTGATATAGTCTACATTGGAACAAACACTATAATAACATCTTAGATTATGAGCTTATTTTTGACAAAACATTCTAACGTTATATATTTAACATATGAGCAGAAACTGGTTAACTAAAGCTTATTTGATGTCTATTTTAGAGTAAAAATCTTTATAATCTATCCCAAACTAGTCAACTAAATGTTGTCTTTCATATTTCGTCTGTAACAACAACAGTGCGAATTCCGTTCATTCATCACACAGAGAAAGACACGCGATTCATTTTAAAACAGTATTCGCGATTAGAACAAAGAATAAACTTACTATGATCCTGGATCCATGGCTCCTCGAAGTGAAATTAATCCAGCACTGAGGTAAATTATCCAGAATTATTCCTCAAAGCCTCGAAAAACGACACAGACTACCGGTACATTAATCTGAACTTGGTGTTTTATCGAGCTCGTGTGGGCGTTGGCAAGTTTCAGATCATTTGCGTCTCTATAGCGCGCGCTCTCTGTGGGCGTGGTCACATTAAAAGATAATTAGCTGAAATGAGAACGCCTGGCATCTCTCTCTTTTTATATAGATTACATAAACACAGAATATTTGTTTTAGTTTTGAATTAGATAATTTAAAAGTACACACTTAAATGATTATAAAGATATATTGATCATGCCTGTGTGACTAGTATTTGCGGAGTTTTGTTTATGTTTAGTGACGTGCTCTAGAAAAAAAGTTCACGGAGACGGAGAGGCAGAAGGCACACCCTGTTTATTTTCTTTATTTTACAAAAGCACAATATTTTATTTCGATTGTAAGTGGACCCATAAAAAAGTAGACATTTAATAGTTTATTTTTTCATATTTCTTAAGTGTGTATGACCAAAGGTGACTGAGTATTTTAAGTCTATTTTGCTGCTATGTGAAAAAAATCGCGCAAAACGCGCCGGCGCGTTTCTCGACTCCAGAGGGTTAAAATCATCAATGACCTCCTCATTGCTGCTGATTCTGGACATATCAGCATCCTCGTCCTTTTAGATCTCTCAGCAGCCTTTGACACAGTTTCCCATGCTATCCTTCTTAAACGTCTATCTGAATGTGTTGGCCTCACCGGCTCAGCACTCTCCTGGCTCCAGTCATATCTCTCAAATAGGGAACAGTTTGTTACTTTTAGAGACTCCAGTTCATCCCTGGCCCCAGTCAAACAAGGTGTGCCTCAGGGCTCTGTGCTCGGGCCCCTCCTTTTCACCATTTACATGATGCCCCTTGGCCAGATAATACGTCACCATGGTCTTAGTTTCCACTGTTATGCTGATGACACACAGCTGTATATCAGCACCAAACCATCCACTCAGCTCCCTCCACCATCGCTTATTGACTGTCTGAATGAAATAAAAACCTGGATGTCATCTAACTTACTCAAGCTAAACAGCAGCAAAACTGAGCTATTGGTCGTGGCTCCCAAGCCGCTACTCTCGAGGGTAGGTGGTCTACTCCTTAAAGTGGATGGTTGCTCCATCTCTCCTTCCAAGGAAGTCCGCAACCTTGGTGTCATTTTGGACTCCACCCTCTCCTTTCAGTCACACATCAAACTCATTACTAAATCTGCCTTCTACCACCTCAAAAACATTTCCAGACTTCGACCATCACTCTCAGACCCTGTGGCTGAGTCACTCATCCACGCCTTCATCACCTCTCGCTTGGACTACTGCAATGGTGTCCTGTATGGGGTACCCAGTAAGATTCTGGAAAGACTACAGTACGTCCAGAACTCGGCTGCCAGGGTTCTAACACACACTAGGTCTTGGCAGCACATTACACCAATCCTCACCCAGCTACACTGGCTCCCGGTCAAATTTCGTATCACCTACAAAATCCTGCTCCTCACGTATAAATCTCTTCATGCCACTGCCCCCCGGTATCTTCTGGACCTTCTCCATCCCTATACCCCCTCACGGAACCTGCGGTCCATTGACAAGGGCCTGCTCTCTGTCCCCCACACCAGACTGCGGACTTTTGGGGACAGAGCCTTCAGCGTTGCTGCCCCCACCCTCTGGAATTCCATTCCTGCAGACATCCGAAATGCTCCCTCTCTGGACATTTTCAAAAACCTTCTAAAAACCCACCTCTTTACAAAGGCATTTAACCAGGACTGATTAATTATTATTATTTACTTATTTTACTTATTTTATTTTTATATTCTCTTCCTTATTCTTTATTCTTTATGTAGCTATATGTAAAGCGTCCTTGGGTCCCGTGAAAGGCGCTATATAAGTATAAGTTATTATTATTAGATGTTTAGCCTGCGGTTACCGCTGTTCAAGATGAACAGGACTGCTCAGGTAGGCTAATTTATTGTTTTTTGCTGTGTTGGGGAAGTGAATCAGCAAGTAGTTAGTTTTATATTGTTTTTTGCTGTGTTGGGGAAGTGAATCAGCAAGTAGTTAGGTTTATATTGTTTTTTGCTGTGTTGGGGAAGTGAATCAGCAAGTAGTTAGGTTTAAATAGTTATTTTTCACTGTGTTCGTTAGTGTATCAGTGATGTATTGTTATAAAGACAGTGAGTAACACTGTAAGTAGAATATAGCTTTAGTGTGTGTGTCTGTGGGATCCTGTGTCTGCTTGACTGTGACTGTGGGTAAAAATAGGTGACAAGGAATGTGTATATGAGCTTGAGAGACAAGTAATGTATAAATGAGTATAAATGTATTAAAAGTAAAGGAAAACGTAAAGGAAAACAATTGTTTCAAGATATTAACTATGAGATTATTGTAGTATGAAATAAGTTATAAAATATATATTTAATTAATAAATATAATGGAAGACATTAATAGATAAAGATAAATAAAAATGCACGTGCTTAATATATTATATCTTATATCTGGAGACGTCTAAAATTTGTATCTCATTATCCCTGAAAACAGAATGGGAAAAAAGTATCCCATTGCAGATACTTAAGTGTGTATTAAGAAGAAATGACCTGTGCAATGTGTTGAAGGTTAGCGAGATTGGGTGACCACGGTTAAACAATCTATTTTAGAATCGTAGTAAATAGGAATTATTGATTCAATATGAAAGAGTAATTCCTTGATGTTGGTTGAGGAACATTTTATTCACCATACATGATTATTTTGAACACAGCATGCAAATATAGAAGAAAGAATGAAGTCTGATTTTATGATAGGGAAAATTATTTAATTGTATTATACTCAGATAATCAAAGTTAGAGATTATTGCTGATATTGCAAAGAAGAAATAGCTTGCTTTTTTCTGCAATGAAGAACTGCTTTACTAAAAATAGAATGGAAGAACTGCTGTTGTCAACCAGTGAGATTTTTATATTAAAGAACTAGTGAAAGAGATGGTTAAATCTTTGGATAATTTTTGGATTCATGCAGATCTCTGAGTGTTCAAATTACAGATGGCTTCACTGACAGTGTCGAATGTAAGCAACAAGAGGGCAAAGGTCAGAGACACGACTGCAGAAAGAAGACTGCAGAGAGAACAGGAGTGGGTGAGGGGTTTCATCTCCCTCCTGAAGATGAAAATTCTCTGAAAGCTCAGCATGGAGAAAGACTGATTTAATGCTGAAAAAGGTGAAATTGTCACTTGAGACTTTTCCTGAGGACAAAGAGAAACTTTTGAGATGCAAAACTGTGGCAGAATCTTTCAATGCCTAAACTGAGAACAACAACGGAGCCTGAACACCAGGCCTTGAATGACATTATAGGCTGACGACACATGCAGAGCGACAGCCAAGAAGGTTATCTAAAAACAGAAGGACTGACATCCCTCCTCGAATAGGCACCACAGGTGTGACAAACCTTATGATCACTCTAAAGACTGCTTCAAATTTAGTGCATTATTATGTTAACTTTATTCATCCTGATTATTCACTGGTCTCATAAGCACTTTTTTATATTCTCTGCTAAACTAACCCTCTCTGCTCTTTCAGTAGGTACAAGTCCAGCCATTTAAGAAAAAGAAAGCATACTAAAAGAGAGAAGAGTGTGCTCAAATATTGAACAAGTAAAACAGAGGCTGGATTTGGTATAGTGAGGGCTATTAGATTAAACAAAGCTAGGGCTAAAAGCATGATATAATTATTATATGACAAAGATAAAGAAAGACACACAATATCAAAGAATGATAATATTGTTAACAAAACAAAGACACTGGTCACTCCATCTTGTTTCGGTAATTTTCTAGAGATAGATTGGAGGAAATAAATATATATACTCCAAAAGTAAAATTTATGAAATCACAAACGTTGTAAAAACTGGGATAATGAGATGGAAATGTTATTGGCCATGGATCCAAGATTATGCAGAGATCTCCAAGTTTATTTTTAAAACAGCTCATGAGCAAAAACCAAAAAGAATAGGAAAAATCAGAACAAAAAATGAGAAAAGAAAAAATGCATTTGAAAAATTACAATTGACAGGCCTATTACTCTAAATTACTTATTAGAATTTGTAAAAAGAAAAAAGGGTTTATAACAGCGGACTTAAACTGAACCTTACGACCATTGACACTTCTCAATAGTGTTTGACATAGTTGTGTTGACCTGTTCAGACCTTGTGGCTAAAATGATCAGTGCCGCATTTAGAGCACAACCTGCAGGAATGTATGTGCTGGCCAGTGTGTGTGAGAGTGACTGAGTATGAATGGAGTAAGAGATGGTGTTTGAAGAAACACTAAGGCAAACTAATTATTTTGCCAATACAGCTAACACATCTGACTTTACTTTCAGAATGGAGGAGTATAACACATCTGATTTTCTTTTCAGCATATGGTGATGGAGCGTATTCTTTGTCAAAAGTATGTAATAATGTAACTTTTGTACAGGTGCCACCAAGGAGGACAATTGTCCAGAAGGGCAGATGATTTAATACATGTTGTTGTCACTAACAGAACTAACAGAACTTATGAAGGTTTCATTCACAGATGACAGAAGCTCCAGGAATCTCCAGAAATTCCAGGAAGGTTTCTGGAACAGTTCTGACAAAAATAACCAGTGACTGTGCTTTGTGATCTCAGAGGAGGTCAGCATGGATCAGCAAAGTGACATTTGAGTCCATGCCTCTCAACTTCTGCACCAACCAACTCAACCCCTGACAACAGGATTTTCTCTGGCCAACGAGAGATAAAGGCCCATTGCAACGCTCACAAAGATCAAAATAAGAATTGAAAAAGGAGACAAGCTTGACCAGAAACTCGGAGAAGTGTGGAAAGCTCACAAGGAGCTGGCCAAAGAAGACAAGCAACAGAGATGAGTACAAGTTCAAAGAAGTCAACATCAACCAAACCTTTGCTAAAATTGAATGTTTAGCCCTTGAATAGATTTGGTAGCAACTTAATAATAACCCCAACAGAACAAAAATTGATTGAAGACAAATAAATCAAAGCAATGTAGAAATGATGATAAAGAGAATAATAATAATAATAAATGATAACAAATAATTAAAGAAATTGATATAGCATAGTGGGAATTAAGACAATTCATGAGGGAAAAATTTGAACTAAAAAATTACTTTTAAAATAAATCTTAATGGTTACTCAGATGAAATTTGTCATTACAAGGGTATACAAAATTAATTTAAGGCTACAGTTGAAATTGAAGCAAGTATTAACATTGGGTATTAACAAACATTAGATTTTAATTTAAAGATTATGAATTGATTCAATATGCTATTGACTAATTATAAATATATCAAGTAGTGTTTATAGAAGTTTATAGACTTAGAGGAAGTTAATGAAACAATAATAAACAGGCCCTTCTGAATAATCTAAATGGCACCAGAGGGGGGTAAAAAATTAATATTTGGCATTCACATGAAGCATAGATTTTTGAACCATACTTTTGAATATTCTCAATCCAAATGCGCAATGGTTCTAAACCACTGCGCAAAGGGGGGAGTTAAGGTAAGGAAATTATTATTAAAATGAAGGCAAAATTAATTAAGAATAAGGAAATTAAATTAAAATTAAGTTAAAATTAAATTAAAAGGCATTTTCGCAAAGTTTTTGTGAAATTTGTGGCAAAAACAAAGCTAAGAAAAGAACAGCGATAAAAATAGGCCATATGTCAGTATCAGAAGAACTATTAAAACATTTGGTAAGGAATATGTGGACATGATATAGATGGGTAAAAGCAATGAAATCAACAGAGGAGGGTCAGGAACAGAAATTAAATCTCTAACAGAGAAGTAATCCATAGATTGGAAGTCTATCAAAAATAAGGTCAGATAAAGGGTCAGCTAAACAGAAGCATTGAAGACTAAATATAAATTGTATACGAACACAAGGAAGTTTCAATAATAATAAGTTATAAAGCTTTATGTTTGAAATGGTTGATATAAAAAAGTTGAGATTGTTAGATTTATTTAGGTATGCAGGAAAATAAATGTACAATGAATATGTAAAATAGTGCAAAAAGTTATAAGAAAAGTTAAAGAGTTCTCTTTTCTAAGTGTCTGATGAGGTTATTGAATGACTTTTATGAAGTAAATGTAACATTGCTCTGAAACTTTCTTAGTTTGAGTGATTACATGTGACATAATTAAGTTTATTCATGATTGTTCATTTAGAAATTAGTAGAAGAAAAAGTATTCAGTTAAGGCTTGAACTGAGGAGCTATAATGAGAAGGAGTTGCAACGCGTGAGATTAAACATTTTAAAAATGGGATTTACAGTTTAAATTTGGTAATAAAGTAGACAGAATTTGAAATGTAAAACTTTATAACGAAGCATATTGAGATTTAATGGATAGAAGGTGCACTAAAATGTTATGTTTATTCATCAACTAAAAAAGACTGACTAATAGATTGATTTTTGAATTTAAGAATTTATCCAGTCCTATTCTGAATTAAAAGTCATAAGGATCACGCAAAACAAAAACGCAAAATGAATCAACTACGACTATAATCAGCAGAGATTTATTGGTAACACTTTACAATACGGGTGCACTAATAAGCATTAATTCATGCTTAACTAATGCACAGATAATACTGAATTAATGTGTAACTAATGATTATCTAAGCTATTCATTAATGATTACCACATTAGGAACTAATTAGGAACTAATTAAGCGACTGACTAGTTAATATATTAATTTATACATTAATTGTTATTAATTCATTATGTAATTGTGGATTAATTCCCTAATAACTCATTTTTTTAACTAATAGTGTTAATTAATGTTAATTACCAGAATGAGCCAAAGCCTCGTATTTCAACTTCCAGATAATACAGGTACACTAATATGCATTAATACATGATTAATTACTGCATTATTAGGGCACATTCATGTGTAAATTACTACACTTACTAAATGACTAGTTAATAATGATGTGCCTCAACAAGTAAAGTCACAACATAATTATATATTTGCAAACCATTACTTAATGATTAATTGATCATTAATGACCATCACTAGAGTTTATAAAAGCTGTTTATTGAGCACTTTCCAAAAACACATTTCCATAACACATTACACTATAACATTTACAAAATAATATAAAATTAATACATATTCCCCTCTATATTGAAACATGACATACATATATAAATACATATCATGCTATCTATCAATAGTTTTTGGCATATATTCTCACAGTTTTATATATCAGTCATAACCTACAATAAAAACATAGTGTGTCTTGTAACCATGATGTACTGTGTCAACAGGGCAAATGTAACACCTTTAATTTTTTAACAGTAATGGTAAAGCAAGCAGCAAATGTATAAAAACACCAAGTCATAAAAAAAATATAAAAAAAAAATTGTGTGTTTTGTGATAAACTACACAGGATAGTGATGACGAATGTCTTTTAACAGTCTACCAAGGGGGCCCTGGCTATGTTTGACAGCCAGCCAGTGAGTCCATTCAATGACCGAGAGGTGTTGCTTCAAGATTTGTTCTGTTCTGTTACCTCTAAGTCTCCAAATAGTAGACTTGTACTTTAGCCATGCTCTCTCGAGATGCTGGGTGTGGGCTCCACTATGGGGATCCACAAACCACTGTCTGTGATTTACACTAAAGTGAGTGTAGCCCACGGCAGCTAATACACCTCTATAAGCTCTCCATTCATCACTTATAATGGTGGTGCCAGGTCGTACATGCTTGACCATGATTGGTACAAGATTCTGCCTTCCTCTTCTCTTTACAAGTCGTAAGACTGGATGCCGCCGCTCATCCTTTACTCCTAGTATGCCGAAAACCCATTTTTTTCGTCTCCAAGTTGTGGCTGCCCTCCCTCTGCCATACTGTAATAAACGTAATATTACATTAGAACACATCTAGTCTGCAAAGACCTGACACAAAAACAAAATATAGCCTAAATCCATGGCAAGTGTAATGAAAAGGTTAGTATTTAGGCACTCAAAATGCGTATGCTTAGCATGCCTACCTATAATGGATCAAAATATTTATTAGATACTATTAGTTACAAATAGTATGTCTCTGTTGTCATTTGCTCAAAGTTGGCAGAAGTTAGTATGAAAGAGGAGAGCAAATGCAGTTACCATGAATAATGCAACGCATTCTCATCCCAAGGCGTCATATTCTGACACTTTGACAAAGCGTCTAAATCCAACGCCCATGGAACCCTTTAGCGTCAATATAACACGCAGAGAGATGGGTAGGTTTAGGTATGGTGTAGGGTTAGGGTTAGACCGCTAGGAGGCGCCTTCTGACCCATATATATCGGCGTCTCATATTGACGCTAAAGGGTACCATGCGCGTTCGATATAGACGCTTTGGCAAAAGCGTCATTATATTACGCCTTGGGATGAGAACGGGCTGAATAATGATGACTGTCTTCAGCAGCTGCACATAGTTTAAACATTTTTTTTTAATTGTTATAATTGGGTTAACTTAATACACAAAAGTGATTATTAAAACACAGTGGAGATCAATATTAGTGAACAACCTACAATATTCTAAATTTCGAGGTCATTTGAAGTGAACAGGAGTGAAAGTGCAGTATTTTACACATATTTCATATATTCTGAAGCGCAGTATAAAAACTTAAATTAGATATTTGAAAAGAACACTGATCAAAATTAGACACCACTGTCAGATACCTCCCAGTTATTTGTATAAATCTGGCATCCAGTTTCTTAATTATCTGACAAACCCCAATTTATAGCAGCCTAATTTTACACTGACTTATCAAGATAGTGAGCCATTCTAACGTGACTGAAATCCTCCGACAGCAAAATGATGACCCTTTTCTGCCATAGCAAGAGAAATCGGTAATTCCAAGTCTGTGATTTCTAGAATATTGCATATTTACAATGTCTCTAACTCATTCAAGTCCCCCAAAAGGCTGGTCATCCACAAAAGACAAATGCATGAGGAAAGGATAATGAGAATTGGTTCAACACTGCAGCTGGAATCGCTCAGCAGTTCAGCGCTGAACAGGGTAAGGATCTGCCTCGACATACAGTACAGTTTCTCAACATTCAAGAGAATTTGGACTAAAAAAAAACACTCTGCAGTGACCAAAGCTCTCATCAAAAGGCTAGATTAACCGTTGCAAAAGAGAATGGAAGAGGAGAGGCCTCAAGATTACAACATAGCAGTGTGAGAGACCGTTGATGTCCTGCTGCAGATGTGCTGAAGTCATTCAAAGAAAGGGACTGTACACTTCCTACAAATATTTGACTGCTGCAATCATCAAAACATTTTGTTGTAATCTTTCTTTGTGCTACAATCATTGCGGTTCTGTAATTTTGATAAATAAGTTGTTTTGTCGAAGTGCCTGAGTTAGCTTGTTAAACACTGTTCTACTAGCACGGTCTGGCCACAACTAAAATTCCTTCAAATTTTGAATAAAGATCATTATTTCTGAAAAAAAAAATCAAGTGTTCATAAATTGTTCACTAGTTTTGATCTCCACTGTACTGCCGTGCAAAGGCAAAAGACCTTAACTTCAATTTAGTCAAAAATGAGTTATTGCCATATTTGGAACAATGGACATCAGTTTTATCATGTGGAGAAATATCTTGCGTCAATTTTGTTCTTTTCTGCTAAAAATAAGATGTTGTTTTTGCCATAACTACCAAAAGCAGAGGGAAAGCAAAGGCAGAAGCCCTTAACATCAGTTACGGTCTTTTAGCTTTGTTCCGCTGCACTTTAGAACGCTGTTATTAAGTTACGGTGGAGTTAAGGCAGTATGCCTTTGTTTTACCTAACTTTATCAGCAACTTGTTTGCCGCGCTGAAGTTACGGTGATATGCCTATATGTAATTGAAGCACTTTTGCCACACGCATTAATTTAAATACACCTCCCCTGGCGAGGAGAAAACATTACCACGCACACAAACCAACCCAGCAGATATAACTTAGATCGCAGCTTACCTTTTTTATTTTTTTAAACATGGTCAAAATCCATGGAAAACAACATCCAATGAGAAGACATCCATTGTTTAAATCCATCATGTGCCGGCTGGCTAGCCTAATTCTATCAAAGTGCAAAGTTGTCCGGAGGTTGACGATCAATTTTAAGTGTTGCTGATGTCCGGTTTACACCAACCACTATGAAATTGTCCCGGTTAAACAGTTAAAATGCTGACAGCTAAACGGTGTAAAAGTGTGACTGTTTTGTAGAGGATTTCAACAGCGCGACATACAAGTCTGCCGTTAAAGCTATGAGCTAAAACAAACTAGCTAGCACTGTCGTGAAAAACAACACAGACGTGAATAAAGGTTGCGTTTTCTTAAAACTGGTCAAACTCGTGGTGCATTCATAGTTAATGTAAAATACCCCTATCTCATCTGTTTGTCGTTTAAAATATATTTAAAGCTTTCAAAAAAATTTAGAAAATTATTCAATATAAATTATTTTGAATAATTGATGTTTTATAAGTCAAACTAACATTTAATGTAGGCTACAAATTGCACCAGTAGGCTATTAAATGTTACTAAAAATAAGAGTTATTAAGCCTACACTGGTAACACTTTACAATAAGGTTCATTAGTTAACATTAGTTAATGTATTAAATAGCATGAACTAACAATGAACAAAACATTTGTACAGTATTTATTAATCTTTGTTAATTAATAAAAATACAGCTGTTCATTGTTCATGTTAGTTCACAGTGCATTAACTAACAAATACAACCTTTGATTTTAATAATGTATTAGTAAATGTTGAAATTAATATTAACTAAGATTAATAAATGCTGTAGAGTATTGTTAGAATGCTAAATACATTTTCCATTCTGTCCAGGAAAATTTATTATTACATAGTTTTTTCATTTATTCTGGAAAACATACACACAATGTCATCAGATATAAGCATATTCCTATATGTTTTGTCAGGAAAGGGTGAATGGTATCTGAGAAAGGGCGTCTATTACTGGCATAGCCTAATCAAACCTTTTAAATGTAAGAAATATTTGTGGAAGGTTATTTTAACGGTACCTCTTAAAGTGTTATTTTACTTAAATTAAGTACAACGATAAACTTTTAAAATGATCCAGTACAGATAATAGCCTTCTCATTATTTTTTTTATTTTGTAATATTCTATTAATGTAATATTAAGTCTTACTAGACAGAACTCACTAAATGTTATTTTAAGGCTATCATTGTTATAATAGAAATGTTTTTATAGAGTGAAAAAAGTCAAAATGGTCAATAAATTAGAAGTTAAGGTATTTTGCCTTTGTATGACCTATTATTGTTTTGCAGATAATGCAAAGGCAGAATACAGTAACCTCCGAATAAGGGTCAAAGGTCAAGTTTGAGCTCAGTTTTTTTTTTTTGTAGATAAATATATTAAATATGACAACTACTTGGCAAAATTTCAGTGTCCTACCTATCATACAATTGGCTGGACAACAAAAAAACTTTAAAGTCATTTTTCTCAGTTTCACACTCTGGTGAGTTAAGGTCTTTTGCCTTTGTAGGGCAGTGTAGGTTAACCCTTTGTGAATTCAGCATGTGAATATTTTATGGTAATGGAGAGAACACTGAGCTGTCACCCTTTAACTCACCTTACGTTTATGACGGAAGCTGCTTTCGTCAATAACAGCAAATTCTCTGGGATGTCCTATAATTTGCCCACTCCTTCTTGTATAACGCCTCATAGCTCACTTGCAGACATTTCTTAATGTTGCAGCCATCTTGGACATAGTCCGGGAACTTCTTGCAATCCCATCTTGCATCATGTCGATTTGTCTGAGGTGCAAGCCCTGAGAAAACCTGGTAGTGAAGATAAGTGATAAGTGAAGATAAGTTATTTGTCATATTACAGACTGCTTCATTTAACATGCCCGGAAGTTATGGGGTGCTTTAGGTGTGATGACAGAAGTGACCGTTCATTTAAAAACAACACAATTAGTATACAGCATTTGTTATATCAAGACTGGAGAGTATTTCTTCATTGAAAGCAAAGAATGGCACTGAAAGCTCTTCTCATTGGCAAAGATGTTTTAATTCTCCTACCAACTAGCTCTAGCAGGAGTTCAATTCTGTTTCCTCTGTTATGGTTTGTTATTTGGATTGGTTGAAGTTAGTCCATGATAAACAGACATTCATTCAATCACCAATCTCTACCCTTTTGTAAAAAGTTTATGTATATTAAGTATATTATGTATATTCTCATATATATACAAGAATGTATATTAAGCCATCAAGTCACAAAAATTTAAGTATCCATCTGGTGCCGATAAAATAAAGATAAAGGTATTTTTGCATTATTATTTATAGTATTTTGTGCAGTTCAAATTGTACTCACTTGAGGTAGCAGCTAGTCATGATCTTAAATAAGCCATCACCAGAGCTAAATGCCCGCCATGAACAGTGAAATGTCTCCCATTAATATACATAAATCTAGGTCTATTCTTTCCAAATCTATATATATACACTATATAGAATCTATTATTCTCTATTTTTGATCATATTAATGCTTGTCTATTTTGTAGTTGAAGATTTGCATTTTTTTATTTAATAAATAAATAATTGATGTAATATGTTTTGTGACAGTTTGTTTTCAGATGTTATTAAAAGTTAAAACTGTTTTATTAAAGTATCTATTTTTATTAAGTATTTATTTTGTATTAATACATAACTTCACTGTATTAATTTATAATGTAACATTATAGCGTAACATTTGTGTCAATAATCATCAAGCACAGGTAACTCCACCCCAAAAGGCTCGGGCAGGCCCTGATGATATTTCAGAAAATTACTCACATGAGTCATGACAGGTAAAAGAAAATCTGGGGCCGTATTCAGAAAGAATTTTAATACTAAAAGTAGCTCCTAACTGTCGAATTTAGTAGCAACTCCGAAAAATAATGGGCGTGTCACTCCTAACTTTAGGACTCCTAATTTTTTTCAGTAAGAGTATTCTGACCAATCACCGTGATCATTGCGAGGAAGCTTGTGCATGAGAATTGACGTCATCCATAGCAACGAAGACTCACTCTTAGTTTAGGAGTTGTCATTTTTCCTTACTAAGAATATGTCTGAAAGGCGTTGTGAATAACTTTTAAGAGAAAACTCCTAGCTAAAATATTTTAGTGCGATTTAGGAGTACTCCTAGTGGTAAGATACAATTCTTTGTGAATAAGGCCCCAGAACTAAAAGGTAACTCTTAACTCTGCACACATCTACATTGCATTATGCCAAAAGATGAATTTGTTTTGTTGTAATTGGAAAAATGCAATAATAAATGTATTCCTTTTTTTTTTTGGTCAAAATAATCTTAAAAAAAATCTCTTTTTTTACATTTATTTTTCAACTGTAAATGATTAAAGTTCCAATTCTTTGTATCCTGATAGCAAAGTTACTCCCTAAAGCAAGGTCAAGTAGCCTACTGCCATGTAGCCTACTGAAGTCCACATGATTTGGGGAAACAATGCTGACTTACCGGTAAATAAATGTCATCCATGAAGACAGGGATCTTTTCGAATTCTGAAAGAGTGATTTTGCTCTGACAGTCCTACTGCATTTTCTGCCTCTGTGGCTTTTATGTCTGCATTCCCTGGATAAACCATAAGGGAATATTAAATCAATGTTAAATACAATATCTAGACACATCATCTGTACTTTAATTAAAAATGTGTTTTGCTCTGTGACCATTTATATTATTATGAAATAGCAAAAAAAGATTTAGTTGTAAAAGTGTTACGTTATAGCAAGGCACAGATTGCCACACTAGCGTTACACCGTGTCTACACCAACAACGATAAATGAACATTGCAAAGCACTTTGTCTTTGACTATGTGAGAAATAGAAATGGTATTCTGTTTATTGTCAGGAATTTGTTGTCACATCGCGATACGCTGATATTATATTATGTTATATATTAACATAAAATAGCATTTTAGATGTCAAATTAAATCGTACCAACTACCAAGGGAAATTTACAAATCTAATAACTTAGAACACCTAGGCTAACTTACCAGTGAAAGCCGTCTGATGTATCATGTCGTCTTTCCATCTTCATGTGACGACCACATATCCGACACAACATCTTCCTTGCTAGAAGTCTCTTTTTCTGAAGCCATTTTATGAGTCGTGCAGTACTCCTCTTAGTTGGCTTTTCGATCAGCAAAAGTAACAGCTCTGTCATTAGATTCATGTTCCTTTTTGTTTTATCTTTTTTTAACAACCAGTAACGTTAATCAAAAAAAATTACAACCAAGCCTCAAGTAACTGATGACGTCTTGACCTCATGACCCTAAATGTAGCCGCGAAAATGCCATGGAAAATGCGGACGTCACCATTTTCGTATTAATAATAAATTCATGACACTGTTTCTACGACTTTTGCAAACCTCGCAATAGCGTAAAAATTTTTATATCAAGAAAATATAAGTGGTATAATTAAACATTTAAAAATGAAAAGATTACAATATTTGTTATGGGTGGTATAGGCCTACTAGAGGTTGCCTGATTCTTTTTTTCAGTCAGAAAATCTGCCAATTAACTTTCACACCATACTAACTGTGAACATTTATAATTTTAAGGGGTTACGTTTGTTTAAATATTTTATTGGTGACAAATTAACTTTAAATAGATATGCCAGAAAATACAGGATTTGTAACTTATTAAAAAAACTTTTTTAACAAAATAGTAGATCATTTAAAATAGTGAAGACAATAAATGTTTTCTGTAAAATACTGTTTATATTATTAATTCAGCCACGTTTTTTAAATCATACACGAAGCAATTAGAGTTACAAGAAAAGCAAGCCATATGCCACCTTCTGGTCACCTACACGAACTGCATAGCAAACCGAGCAGAATTCTCCAAGTAGAGGTAACTGCAGGCTGGAGCAATGGGCGTGGCAAGGGGTAGGGGCGTGGCATGAGGTAGGGGCGTGCCGTAAGGTCTTTACAATTGGACGCGAAAGCTTCCTGATCCGCATAAAAGCGAGCCATAAACGTAATCACTATTGACCAACAAATAATTATACAAGACCAAATACATTTATTTCACTGTAAAAATAGCAATAATGATTTTGAGAATACATTCAACGTCAGCCTACCTTCGAAACCTTCTGTATGGCGCGGGTTACATGACGTCATCACCACCGCGACTTTTTTAGGATCAGTCATTAAAAAACATTCATACTGTTTGTGAAAATTGCACTTTTTGTAACATCACTTGAAGATATTGAACCTTTAATTTTGTATTGCCCTTTTTCTATTTCTTTTTAGACTGACTTTAAAATAGATATGACAAACAAATTTGTCTTAATTTAGAACCTCATGACAAAGTTTTATTCATAAGACAAAAATAACTCAAAAGAAACCCTCCTATATTACCTTTTATAACACTGATCTCACAGTAACCTATACTTTGAAACCCTTTCAAACATGAGATCACAAAACAAAACGATTTTGAAAATATCTATAACTGCCTTGGTATTATAAACTTTTGTTTTTCTATTTATTTATATTATGTTCATTTTATACTTCAGTTGTACTTCACATTTTGAGCTGTATTTACAATGCCTTGTATTCATATAGTTTTTTTATTGCAAAATATTTGAAATGTCTGTACTTGAACTAAATAATAAAATAAAATCATTAAAAAAGAAATTAAATAATTATTTTAAACATAAAAATGTCTCCTGACACTATTCATACTAGTTTTGTACTTTCAAGTACATACGAACTAAAAGTAATGTTAGTTTTTATAATAATGGTACAGGAAATGTTTTGCTGTATAAAGGCATACGTATATACGTGTTTGATCAAACACTCACCATATAATAAAAAAACAAGTAAAAACGGTTTAAAAAACTTCTAAGTGGCATTAATCAATTAAGCAAAACAAACACCATTTTATCCAAAAAACATTTATTCAGTTCAGTTGTCATTTTTACAATTAATTTTTTTAATTTGTCATCAAAGGCTTGTGTTCAAAGTCAAAACTCATTCCTCTATTACTATTACTCATTCCTCTATTACTATTACTCATTTTACTATTACTCATTCCTCTATTACTATTACTCATTCCTCTATTACTATTACTCATTCCTCTATTACTCATTCCTCTATTATTACTCATTCCTCTATTACTCATTCCTCTATTACTCATTCCTACTATAGTAGCAGTCCATAGAACAGAAGCCATCAAATTGTCTATCTGAATAGAACGCAGTAAAGACACCCTTCTTTCCATTGCCGCAATATCCAGTGGTGTTTTTGTAGAGGAATCCACAGGCATCACATCTGGTGAGCTTAAACGCCACCCTATATTCCTCCCTCACATCCGGATTGACTGACTTCCAGTCAACGATACCTACAAGATAAAAGAAAAAAATAATTTTTAATGCAAAAAAATGAATTTAATATATTAGCTTAACTTGTTCATTTCATAAAGTAATACTTATACATACTGTCCAGCCAGGCAAAGTGAGCTTTTTTTAGGAAACCTGGATAGTGGACGGTCTCATTAAACTTTTTGCACACTAGTGACAGAGTGTGAAAGGCTTTGTCTCCTTCTTCATAAACGACATCTAGAAGAATGTGACTGAGTACCTCTGGTGGTAGCTGGAAATAAAAATATGGAAAAACTATTTTAAAGTCTTACATTACTCCAAAAAAACTTTTTAAGAAATAATATTCAACAGTACATCAGCAAGGCCTACTGTTGGGTCCATGGCTGAAAAAGAAGAAAAAAAAGTTCATTTTCACTGGCCATTTTTTTTGTTTACATGTGTTATATTTCAAACTGTTTAACATACCAGTTTTGACTTCACATGGGCCTTCAACCTCCGCATCTTTTCTGTGCCTTTTCCGATCTGTAGGAGACCTAGAGAGAGAGAGAGAGAGAGAGAAAATTACAAAATGCTAAAATGTCATTACTTTGAATTTATATTAGAATTAGAATTTACCCCGAGTCTTCAAGTAGCAGTACACACCACCATTTCCTTATTCTTGACATATTAGCCTTAAAAAAAAAAACTTACTACAATGTTTAAAATTCTGTTTTTATACTGGGTTGCAAAACAAATGTGTTGAACAAATATCTGAAGACTCACCTCAGAAAAGTCAAAAGCCACCCCCAGAGAAATGTACAGGCCATACTGAAATTCAAAGGCTACTTGTTTAGACCTTTTTTTATTTGGTTTCTAAATTAATCTAATGTTACTGTCATATAAAAACTCACCATGAGCACAAAGACCCCACAATTATTGGAGAAATGCTGCATTGGAATCTCCTGGATAAGGTTTGCAAGCAAATCAAGAAATGTAAAAAAGCAAGTAAGCAAGAAAGTAATTAATTGAATTGTGTGCTAGAAGAATAAGTGATGATTCAAAAACTTACTGGAAGATCCGTACAGGAGATCTCAGTCCAATTGCCAGGGATGACAGTCTGAGCAACCCTCCTATTAAGTGATTTTTAGAAATTATTTTGAAATTCAAAATCAACAAAACACGCCGCTATTCAAAAGGTATCTCACCCCTATCTTTAATTATAACTCTGCTGATAAACACACTACGAACACACTATACAACAGTCCCCCGTTTTGATTGTGTACGCCCCTTACTGTTGATTGGTTATACGTGTTTTGGTACTTTCAACTTTAATAAACTTAAATTACCTCATATAACTCACATCAGACATCATTAACACAAGAATGTCAAAAATGAAAAAAAGGGAAAAAAAGGAAAATGCTGAATGGTTTAGAACTGAACCACCATACAGCAGCTGAGAACATGAACATGAACAAGAACTGTTCAACTGGAACTTCTGAACATGAACTATTGAGCTATGTAAAAGACCTGTACACTTGACTGTATCTCCCATCACTCAGACCACTTGCGCAGAGTGAATCAAGAAAAAACACTTGTTTCAGCTTTGGACGCAAAATCTGAAAATGGTTGTTAAAAAACACAAAATATAGAAATCAATTTGACATGGATAAAAATGTCTTGATGACTTACACACAGCATCCAGTGTGACTTGATCCACGATGGAAATAGAATGCAGTCTTTTGTAGAAGCATCAACCTATCACAAATAAATATAATACAAAATGGTGCACAATGTCAATAGCAATAATACATCGAAACAGTCAATGAAATCCAAAGTATGTATGCTAAACAATAACAAATCATAACTACAATATTACACTGTTGAAAAAAATATATAATTGCTTACAGGGATATGTAACATGGGATCTGCACAAAGTGGGGGAATCAGTGTTGCATTCACATAGCTGTTAGACGTCCAGACTTGGATGCCCTAATAACAGAAACATACACATTTCTTCATAATAGCTTTTTGCATTTTATTCACGCTACAAGGCAAAGCAATGACATTTTACCTGCAATTTGCTGAGGTCTTCAATTTTCTTGAAACAGCAATTCAGAATCTGTTAAGACATAACAGCTTCACTTAAAACCAGGAACATTTTTGAAAAGTAAATTGGATCAAAGAAATTTAAGATGATCCTAACTGTTGCCTCCACATTGCGTTCCAATCCCAAGGTCTGAAAATCTTTTCGCATCAGGGTTGTAGAATAAACACGTGCCACATGTTCACTCCCATTTTGCTTTGTGTCCAAAACACGTGTGAGCTAAAAAACATTATCAACATACATTACAAAATGTTTCAGGCTACTCATTCCTCAGTTGTTAAGATTTCAACCTCCATAGAGCAATCACCTTTTCTTCACTGAATGGTTGCTCCCAGCCGGTCTTGTTGGGCATTACATCCTTCAGCCATGTCACAGACGCCTTGTCTGTACTTGGCTCATCATCCATTTCGACTGTACTTGGCTCATCATCCATTTCGACTATGCTTTTACTTAAAGTCCCTAGCAATAAAGCATGTGAGTGTCATCTAACTCTAGTGTCAAATAACATTTCTGGAGAAGCCAAATAATGACATTAAATTGCATTATGAAAAATCAAGTTTACCTGCAAGTGCTTGGCCATGCTCATCCAGGACAACCTGAGTGCAACCAACAGCCTTGGTAAGCTGTTCTGTAAACCTAGTGTTAATCGCAACGTTGTAGTGGTGCAGCAGGTTTCGCATAAGAAACAAGTGATTTGTTGCCTTCATAACATTTAGGAAGTAATTGTTTTTTCTCATTTGAGAAAACAACTGCTCCGCACACTGAGAATTAACTCTTCCAGCCAACTCAGGCACAAGCTGTATTTTACGAAGTTTATCACGGGGATCCTTTGTGTTGTTTTCATGGAATCTGTCAGAAAGTACATAGTGATCAGATGAGCCAGTTAATGGATGCCCATTCACATCAGCAGGCATTTTCTTCTCTTTGAGCCATTCCAATGAAATTTGAAGTCTTCCCTCTTCTGCTGCTGCAACATTGGCATCATTTGGCTCCAAAAGCCGACCCTCATGTGGGCTGAAGGGAATCACATTTGGATTACGGAGATTTGCATGAGTAGAAAGTCCTCTTGCAAAGTCATAAATGGTTACGTTGGGAAGGTGTTTCCAGGACAGCAAAATGTCAGTGAAGTCCCTTGGACTTTCAGCTCTCACCAGGACTTTAATGCTGTTAACGACACCGCAGGGGCACATAACAACTGCCCAGCCACCTAAGTGATAGATTGTTTAAAATTAACGATTGCAGCACTTAAATGTGTGTTTTCTATTATAAATTAAGATATATCAGTGCATACAAACCTGATGCGCCCCAAACCTTTTGAAAAATTTTGTCATATGATGATCTGTTTTGCATTTCACTCCTCAGTCTCATTATGAGGTCCATCTTTGATCCCTTGTTATCTAACCCACAAGATGCACATAAATGTCGGACAACAGCAACCTATGAATTAAAACGACAACAAAAAAACTCAGAATTTATTAGAAATAAACAATCACAATAGAATACGGTTACAAAAAGGTAAACAAAACAACACTACACCTTCAGTGACATCAGCTCATCAATAAGCCTTTCCTCAGTTACTGGAACTTCAGAAGCAGGATTAGGATTTGATGAATGTACTTTCTCCCATTCTGTATTTAAGACAGAGCCAGACTTCCTAGTATTCGGTCCAATCCAGGGAGCCCAAAGGTGATAACTTGGCTTGACTGCAAAAGGATTGGGGTTTCCAGCTGCAAAAACAAAACAAAGAAACAAGTCATAATGTTGTTGCCAGTCATAACCCAACTTTTATTTCTAAAGTGTAACTAAATAAAGTTACTGTATACATAAATATAAATTAATATGTAATAACAGACAATGTCATGGGGTACACTCATAGCAGGTGTTTCTCTGGGATGTTTTCTCCAATTTGTGTGTGTGCATGTTGCATTCATGTGTAATGTCTCCCAGTGTAAAAGTTTAGGCATAATACAAGATAAAACAAATACCCGTGTCTGTGTAGTACTTTGATCAAAATGAATAAAATAACTTACTCTCCACAAGACCTCTTGCAATAATCTCCAATCGCAGTGAATTCCAAAAAGCCTCCACATCCACCTGTCTAGAGATCGACCGATGTATCGGTTTACCGATATTTTTCCCGATATTTAAGCATTTTCCCATAATCGGGTATCGGTTTTGTAATATCGGATTTGCCGATACACGGCGCCATCTTGTGGCCGTTTTGAGAATTCCGCCATTGCAGCCCGCGTCTGAGGAGATCAGTCAACAACAACTCTGTGCACAAGTAAAGTATATGTTCTACTTGCTTTGCTTTAATTATTTAACATAACAGACATGCAGAAATAAGTTTTGAGACATAAATGCCTGATATACTGGTAGTTTATTTATGCAGCTTGGTTCTAAAATTGAGACGAACTCATGGAGTCACGTAGCGTAATCCGTCATGTAATGCCCCAATAAAGACGTAACTTTACATGAATTAAATGAAACAGACATGAATGAGTGCATGTTGAAAATAAAAGCGCTGAATTTAACTATCTATCTGTTGTATTTGCTCACGATTAGTCTCGGAAAAAAAAGTTCGTTTATGTTGCTGAGCACTCACTGGGTTGATGATCAGATGCTCAAGCCGGCCACTGAATGAAACTTTTGACAAGATTATCTTGTTTAAACACCCTAGATTATATTATAATTTACTACACAGTGATTATTTCGCTAATACACATCTAAATATACCGCTTTGTGGAAATTAATTATCTGCACGCGCGATCGCGGAAATTAATTATTTATTATCTGCACGCGCGATCGCAGGTTGAGTAGCCTATAAGCTATAGTTCTGTGTAAATGCATAGATAAACAGCACTTTGTCAGAAAGCATTTCATGATCTAGACCGACAAAAATATTATTAATTAATAACATATTAGTTTAAAAAAAGTTATGATGATGATGCTTGCTATGCTGTTTTGTTTGTTACTTTCCTGACAATGTTATATTCCAGCTATTATTATTCAGTGAATTAATATTACCCAGTGAATTATTCCTCACTCTTTAAACCTATTAAACGGCACATAAACCTTCTAAAACTGTTTAAAATGAATTACATTTCTGCAAAGGTGATATGACTCCCCTGTCAATACTTTCTCCATTTGAAAACATTAGACTTTTAACATTTATTTAGCCTATTGTTAACTTTGTTGCTGCTGATGCTTATAAATTATATGTATAATTTAGATATAAATGATATAATGTAATAATATAAATGTTTTTATTGTAATTTGAAGATTTAATTTAACATGAAGGACTAATTTAATTCCCCCCCCAATATGTTAGAATAATTTTTTTGCTTTATTTTCTACCTAATCAAAGCTTTTATTTTTAATCAAAGACAGTAGTGCACTTTATTTTTTGGACCCAGACCCCTCTATTTATTTGTGTATAACTATAAATATAAAGTTTTTTTTTTTTTCTATGCAAGGAGGGAGTGATTGTTATAAATACAATGGTTTGTTCAGTTCATTTGTGTTGTAATAATTGTGTTAAAAACAGAAGTATAACAGTAAATAAATATCGGTTCTGCATATCGGTTATCGGGCACATAAACATGCAAATAATCGGTATCGGTATCGGTTAAAAAAATCAATATCGGTCGATCACTACACCTGTCCATCAAAGTTTGCTGGTGGTTCTTCTATTTCACTGACTAAACAAAATAAAATTACAAATACAGTGCCAAGTCAAAACTTATGAAACATCACTATTTTTAATGCTTTGAAGTAAGTCTCTTATGATCATCAAGTCTGCATTTATTGGAGCAGAAATTGCAATTTAAAATTATGGCATTCTATTTTAATATACTATCAAAAATAATTTATTGCTGTGATGCAAAACAATTTTCAGTGTCAGTCATCAGTGTCACATGATCTAAATGTAATTTATTATGACTTATCAATGTGGAAATATTTTGGTAACACTTTATTTTACGACCCGCAAACAACTGCGTAAGTACACCGAAATTACAGTGTACGTTTCTGTAATTATAGCGTACTTCCGTGTAGGTATAAGGGAACAATATGTTAAGTTTGGGGTAATAAAGGGGTAACAAGCAGATATACAACCTGTAAATAACTTCGTAAGTAAATCGAAATTACGGTGTACGTTTCTGTAATTATAGTGTACCTCCGTATAGATATAAGGGAACAATATGTTTTGGGTAGGCTAATAAAGGGGTAACAAGTAGATATACAAGCAAATTATTTTAAAACTAACAGGTAGGCTACCTATTATGTTAATATATTACAGGCAAAAATTGTACGTCTGTTGTATATAAAAGTTATCATCACATTTCTGGCAAAATATGTTCTTGTGCAATTTTACAGGGTAATTTTGACATCTGTGGGTTGAAAATGATGCATGTAAGCACAGTATGATAAAAAATGAATTTATTGGCTTTTCTTACTAGATTAATTAATGTTAAATCAACCCACAGATGCCAAAATTAAATGTAAAATTGCAGAAGAACATATTTTGCCAGAACTTTTATATACAACAGACGTACAATTTTTGCTTGGAATATATTAACATAATGGTACCTGTTAAAATAATTACATTATAAATAATTTGCTTGCATAGCTTGTTACCCCTTTATTAGGCCTACCTTATAACTACACGGAAGTAAACTATATTTACAGAAACGTACACCGTAATTTCAGTTTACTTACAAAGTTATTTGCAGGTTGTATACTATCTGCTTGTTACCCCTTTATTACCCCAAACTTAACATATTGTTCCCCTATACCTACACGGAAGTACGCTATAATTACAGAAACGTACACCGTAATTTCGGTTTACTTACGCAGTTGTTTGCGGGTCGTAAAATAAAGCGTTACCAATATTTTTTATAGCCTGTGATACTTTTCAGGATTATTTGATGAATAAAAGACAGCTCAACTCAAAACTTCAATTGATGATTGATTCCAATAAGTTACATGCCAGTCAGGAATTTTAATTAGATCTGTATCATACCTGGCATGCTAAAAGCTGCTTTTCGATGAGCATCCATGATAACAACAGATGGATGGAATCCACACTTTAAGCAGGAAAACTGGTAGTCGTGATCAGTTAATGCTTCAAAGTGCAAATAAGCACAAAGAACTGTTTTACTTGGGTAAACCACTTCATTGGATATTGAAAGAGCTTTACAGACTCTTTCAACAGCAGTGTGAGACTAAAGAGGAAAAATTTGGTATTAGACATTGTTGTGACAATAACATTAAACACTGTAAAGCAGGGGTGTCCAATCCTGCTCCTGAACAGCCACTGTCCTGCAGAGTTTAGCTCCAAAAATAATTAATAAAGTCTGGTTCAGCTGATCAAGTTGGAGCTAAACTGCAGGACAGCAGCCCTTCAGGACTGAGTTTGGACAACCTGCAATAAATAAAGCAATCCACTATACCTGCAAAAAACTCCGAAGCATAAGACAGAATTTCAAACTGAGTATGATGTGGTCATCATAGTTATGCAGACCAGTGCTCCATTCTTGATAGTGATATGCAAGTCCACACACTGGGCATGTCTTGCAGTAGGTTTCAACACCTAAAAACAAAAACAAACAAAATAAGCAGCTAATCTTAACACACATTATTGAAGTAAGAATTTACTACTAACAAATAAATACCAACCTTCAATTATTCCAACTGTTGTGACAATTTTAGCTTTATTAGAGATGAGCAAAGGATCACTAAGGGGTTCCGAACACGATGAACAGTGCATTTCATCTGGAACCAAAACTTTTGGGAATTCCTTTTCATCTAAATTGGTTGCTAAGATGGGTAGGGAAGGTGGTATTGTTTTCTTTGTAAAGATATACTGCACCATTTTCTTGAGGTCCTCATTTTTTGGAGGGTACACAATGTTCTCAGTATAATCTTTTTCTGAATTAAAAAGTCCAGTGTCCACTGGCAATGGAGTCTTGGAGGTCAATTCCAGCTCTGTGCTCTTCACTCTTTGGAACATTTTTCTGTTGGTTTGGAAAAGGTACCATTTGCACACAGCCTTGTGTATACAGGAGCGTCTTGGCCGAGTACAAGGGCAATGCCATGTATTGTTTTTTGCATTATAAACAACCATGATTCTTTCCAATCGGTTATAGAAAGAAACTTTTGGCTCAAAAACTGACACATAGTGCATATAGGATGGACCATCAAGCGTCACATAGGATGCAAAACACACATTTTGTTCTTCAGCTTTTTTCTGAGCATTTAAGCACTGTCTTTTGCGTTCCTCTGAAAACCATTTGTGCTGTACCATTTCTCTTAAAGCCTCTTCATGCAGGACAACATTTCCAGCATCAGATCTGCAGTAATCCAGTGATTTTAAGTGTGTACACTGACAAGATCTCATGCCACTTCTTCTTTTAAAATCCATTACAGAATTACAGACATCAAGTTCACAAGTCACCTTGTGTGAAATGCCCCATGTTTTTTTGATAACATGAATGGGTATACAAGGGCCTTTAGACGATTTTGCAACAGCAAAAACTCCATTTTTTGGGTCAATACACTGACTTTGAAGGTGAGACTGTGCAGTGATATCAGGTTCAATATTCAAGTGTGCCCTTTGTATATGTTTCTTGAGATTTTTTTTTAAAACGCACAGATTACAGTGGGGACAACATAATCTTTGCCCCTGTTTTCTACGAACATATTTCAAGCGGGTTTTATCGGTGTCATCACAAAGAGGTGCAAAAGACACCGTTTTGGTCACTTGTGGAGCGGTGTCGTTACTTTGAGCAGGAAAACTAACTGACTGGACCACCTTTGGAGCTGTGTCACTACAGGGAGGATACAAAGACGCACACTGGACCGTTTTTGGAGCTGTGTCACTACTGGGAGGATACAAAGATGCACACTGGACCGTTTTTGGAGCTGTGTCACTACTGGGAGGATACAAAGATGCACACTGGACCGTTTTTGGAGCTGTGTCACTACTGGGAGGATACAAAGATGCACACTGGGCTGTTTTTGGAGCTGTGTCACTACTGGGAGGAGACAAAGGAGGAGATGTCTGTTTGACTACTTTGCACATATTTATGTGCTTTATAAAATCAGACTTTTTAATTAGGGTTTTTGAGCAGTGGAAGCAGTGAAAGTGCTTGGTTTGTCTGCATTCCAAGTGGCAGTCAAAGATGATCAAATCTATAAGAAACATAAAGCAAACACAATTTAAAATAGGAAAAATAATATATAAAGCAAAACATGTTTGTCATAAGTTTCCATTTATGATACGTAACATCACCGTTCACGTTATTATCTAACCTTAACAAGTTATCTGTAACAGATGTTACATAACAGGCATGCATAGCATATCACAACTGAACTCATACTTACGTTCATGGCGAACCGCGCGAAGTCTGTGGCTTTGCAAATGACTATGGATCTTGTTATATTCACAAGGTCTAAAAACACTGAGAGCACAGAACGGACATCGATATAAATCGCCGACTCTGATGTCTTCGACGCAAATGCAGTCGTTAATGCGTCTCACTGTAACATGTGTCTGTCAACAACAATTAAACAATTACCAAAGCTGAAAGATGTAAAGCAAAGAGAACAACAAATTATATCGCATATGTGAATTACCTCCGCCATCTTCTCTCCGTCTAAAGGAAATGACGATTTTTTTCAGCTAAAGGAAATGACGTTTAACTATGGTTACTGCTGATTGGCCAACGCAGTTGCCAGGAGGAAACTCCTTTGACCAATGAGAAACCTCTTACCACGCCCCTACCTCTTGCCACGCCCATTACTCCAGGCTGCAGCTACCCCTGTCTCGAATAGAACATGAAAGGGGGTGTGAATATTTTGCGAATTTTATACAAAGTTCAAATATATGGAATAGCACCCACTCTGACATTAGTTACATCATTTGACAACTGCAAAGATGTACAAGATCCACCTGAGCTCCACGTTGTGTTTAGGGGTGAGCGCCAGGCCTCTGTAATTAAAGTTGAACCAATGGTTGCTGATGATGACGACGACGAGGATGACGGACAGAATCATTTGACAGAGCACACGCGGCAAGAAGCGAGCGAGCAACTGGAGGCAGACAGCAGCATTTTAACTGTGACAGCAATGGCAAGCCAAAGCACTAAACGAAGTAAGCGGATAAATCGCAAAATACCGTCTAAATATAATTCTGATGTATATGGTGAGTAACAGTTTCGTTAGACATGTTTCCCTAAAGTAACATTCAGCATTACTAAAGCTAACGTGCACGTGGCCCTTGTAGGCCTACTGCTAGCATGTTATACATACAATATATTATATTATAAAATATTTCTCTGTCAATTGCAAGTTTGCATCTCATAATTAATTATAATTATTAATTATCATAGCTGTAAGTTAATGTGGCAGAATTGTGAGAAATAAACTCGAAATTCTGACTTTTTGTCTTGAATCACACGTTTTTATCACGCAATTCTGACTTTTACTGTAAATTAGACTTTTTTTCTCAGAATTGTGATTATAAAAATTTCCTTTTTATTGTAATTTTTTATTACATGGCAGGAAACGATAGCTATATATATAAATTACAATTATAACAAACTGGAAGAAGCCAATTGGATCGAAATTGTTTTCATGTCAGAATATGTCTACGGTCTACTTGGCCACACGCTTACTCTGCTCTCCCTACCCCCTACTAGAGATGCCAGTCCGCAGACCTGCTCAGTTGGAGGAGGTGGACAATGATGTGCAAGGTAGGTACTGAAGATTTTTGGGGCAAAGTTATATTTTAAACAGTGAGAAAAAACAGTAGGGGGAAAACCTATTTAATAAAATTTAATTGTTCTGTCATTAAACAGTTAAAAAATTACAGACCTCTACATGCTTTGTAAGTTGGAAAACCTGCAAAATCAGCAGTGTATCAAATTACTCGCCATCAAGCCATCCTAAGTGTATATAACTTTCTTATTTCAGACAAATACATTCAGAGTTACATTAAAATAAAATATCCTGGCTTTAGCCCAAGCTTTATAATGGCAGGGAATGGCCACATCAGATTTGTGTCTATAACATAACTGTCGCAATGTATAATGTAGGATGTAGTGTACATTGTGCAAGTTACACTTTAGAAGCAAGTTGAAACGTATAGCCATTTTGTCTGTTTAATTATGGATACTTGTCTTACACAAACTCATCAATTGAGAGCCCCTGGAGCTGTTTAGAGTACGTTTATGATGGATGGATGGACTTTTTTGAGCTTCAAACTCAGGGGTGTCCCCATTCACTGCCATTATAAATATATTTAACAAAGCAGCATGACTGTTTCTGATGCAGTGCTGTCTGAGGGGTCAAAGGTCACATACATTCAACAGAGGTTTCTTGCCTTGCCCTACATGGATTGAGATTTCTCTGGATTCCCTGAATCTTCTCACAATATTTTGAATGGTAGATGGTGAAACACCTAAATTCTTTGCAATTTTGCATTGAGAATTTTGTAATTTTATTTGTCTGACAAATCTGTCATGAAATTTAGCACAAAGTAATAAGCCATGATCTAGCTTTCCTGGCAAAGATGCACATTACATCCAATCACCTATTACCAATTCACCTGCTTATCATGGCCAGTTTTAAAACCTTTCAACTGGGATATTCTTTCATATTTTCACTTTTATTATGACTCTGTTCCAAATGTTTTTGGTGTGTTGCAGCCATAAAACTCCAAATGTGTGTGTGTATATATACATTTAGAAAATACATTAAAGTTGGTCCATGAAAACATTGGAAATCTTTAGTGCTTTTGTAATTTAAATAAAGGTTAAAAATAATTAACCAATGACGGATTCTTGATTTTATTGCATTTTTCAAAACGTACCAACTTCTTTGGAATTATTGGGTTGTATCTATCTACCTATAAAGATAGTTTAGGTAGTCAATCAGACTATCTTATAATATATTCTTATTCTGATGATAAATGTCTGTGCAAATGTCTCAACAGGATAGCCTGTTGTGATAAAATGTTTTAACTATTTTAGAAATTACAAATTAAAGAAGGGATATTACAACTTTCCTATGAATAAGACGAGGGGCTGCATAAAACTATTTCTGATACCATGCAAATATTTCCTTGTCACCTGCACACTTTGTTCATGCCTACATATTTTTCTATGCTTTGACGTTTTAGATGAGGCTCCAACTGCCCAACTGACACTTAACAAAACTAAACAGACAGTTGAGATGCTGAAGAATAAGATCCAAGCTCTGGAGGAAAAAGTGGAGTCTTTGACTGAAGAGAGAAACTTTCTCAGACAGAGACTAGAGGATGGTAAGTTCCCCCTCCCTTCGTGTGGAATTACTGATTATTGTGCCACAAAGAAAAAAGATTACTAAAACACTTTTAAAAAAAAACTCATACTGTCCACTAGTGGTCGACTGATATTGTTTATTTATTTATTTTTTATCAAGCTCTTATATTTAACTTCAGTAATTTCACTTAAATGGCAATGAAAATTGCCTATTTAATGTCATTTAACTGAAATTACTTAACCTAAATATACAAAAGCTTGATAAAAATGATCATTCTAGAAGAAAATTTCAGATGGCACTTAGAGGCTTTTGCATCTGAACTCTTATGTATACAAACTTAATTTGTGTGTGTGTATACATACATACACACACACACATAAAGATAGATAGATACATAATATTATTATTCTTTTTTTTCTGTATTTCAAGACTCAAAGAAGATATAACTATCTGGACATCCTATTTTGTCTCTTGCAGCCCTTAAACTGAAAGCTGAAATTTCAGAACAGTCCCAGAACCCTGCAGTATCCCGTCTGGAGTCATCTGAAGATACAACATCTTCAAATGACTCAAGCTCAGATTCATCAGAGCCTTCATGAAAGAAAAAGAAGGATAAAAAGAAGCAAAAAAAGAAGAAATCAAAGAGAGCACAGGCCAGTGATTTCAAAAGAGGTACTACAGTACAGGTTACCATTATGTCTTAATGTATTCACAGAGACCTATGTTGTTATAATAATTTTTAACCAGAAAACACTCATTGTCTATTAGTGCTGGGCGGTTTGACCACAAATCTTTATCAAATTTTTTTTTTCTGCTGGTTTCATGGTATATCATGTTTTTTCACTGGACTTTATTATGGCATATTTTGCTGTAAGGAGTACAGGGAATGTGTTTTGTAAGTAAAAAACAAAACAAGCCAAAAAAAATTTATGTAATCAAAAGAAAATGTATTATTTAAATTAATAATAAGTGTGTCTTACTGTGGATAATTTCAAAGAAGACCTTTTGAGTTTGTGTTTTAATAAAAACGGTATTGTTATTATTATCACTATTAATCGGAGTACACTCTACTGTACAATAGTAATAGCCTCTATTTTTATTTCAAGATATACCAAACTTTTATTTTTACAGGGTGCTGTCATTTTATTTATTTTTTTAGTTCCTGTCTATGATTGGACAAATGTTGATAGTTTTATTAAATTAATTGGTGAAAGATCACGTCTGCAGATGAAGTTCATGTGTCTATGTATAGGGAGACCACAGACGTGGAAAACACCACCACTATTCACAGCCACTAGTCCGTATCAATATCTGATTCATTCTATAGCCCAACTTTTGATTTATTCATCCAAAGCTTGCCAAATTCAGTAATGTTCCGTTTTATACTGTAAGTTTCATTTGTGACTGCATTCCGTGATTCCACGAAATCATATGGCTTAACATGGTATGTGCAGCATTAAAGAGAGTTAGTTTTGTGAGTTAGTTACTGTTGTGTTTAAGTTGTTACTATTAGTGTAAGAAAGGTATGCAGTTAATAGAGGTCTGCCCTCGACACACACCAGCTAGTGCTCTTCATGGCCATTGAATTGATACTGCAGCAGTTTCAGTGGTCTTTGAAAAATACATATTGGTCTCGAAATTTAAACTGGTTTACTGTCAGCACTACGGTTTATATATTTATTAAATACACATTACTACTAAGTCTCTCCACCATTGTGTAACTCTTTTAAAATTGGTTACAATTAGTGCTGTCAATCAAAAAAAAAAAACGAATCGCAAATGTTTTCTGTAATTAAGCATGATTAAACACATCTGCGATTTTAATATTGTAATAATTTCAAAATTACTCTCCAAATTTATGTAGAAACAACTTAAATACAGTATATTTGAAATACTTGTTGTAATAGCATCTTTTTGTGAAGCCTTTAAAACGGATATTAAAACATTCAGCATTACAGTATAATTAGAAGCTCAAGTTAACATTTCAAGTTAAATTAAAAATAAACCTATTATAATTCATGCAAACTAAAAAAAAATAATCGCTTGCGTTAACGCACAAGCTACATGATTGAATAGTTTTGGTTAGATTGATTAAGCCAGTGCTATGGCCTTAAAAGTACCTTATTTGCATATATTTGTGTGAGTAGTGGCAGGATGCTTTGTCTATGGAATGATTCCTCCTCATTTGCTTTTCTGTTCTTTCATGCATTTATTCCAGTACGAACTCCTGAGGAGTCTGTTTTGCGATACCACAAGGTCCTCCGACTTGTCAAAAGTGGCTCAACAAAGACGGATGCCTATAACAGCGTGGGAGTGGACCGAAACACAGTTGTGAACCAAGCACCAATTGCAGAGCTGGCTGCAGTTAGCCCTGACATGTTCAAGATCCTGAGGGCTGGTTTCAAAAAAGGAGACAGTCTGCAAAAATTTGCAGACAAATGTTTGGCTCAGTGTATTTTAGAGCCAAATGCAAGTCTTATATGTGCTATGAAACAGGCCAATGACCTGTTAGACATTCTGAAAAAGTAACATAACATGTTAAAGGGTTAGTTCACCCCAAAATGAAAACTCTCTCAGTAATTACTCACCCTCATGTTGTTTCAACCCCGTAAGACTTTTGTTCATCTTCAGAACACAAATTAAGATATTTTTGATTAAATCTGAGAGCTGGATCACTCCTCATAGGCTTCTGAGGGACTGAAACTTGTTCCCCGAAAAGTTATTAAAGACATCGTTAAAATAGTCCAAGTGACTACGAGAATACTTTTTGTGCGCAAAAAACAAACAAAATAACGACTTTATTCAACTAATCATTTCCTTCTCTGTTTGCCTCTAATCAGTTAACGTAGTGTGATAGTGTAGTGCTACGTCACACGCAGGCTCACTATTGGCCGACGCTGGTCATGTGTGTGTGATGCGTGTGACTATACGATGTTTAACTACGAGAACTATCTCGAAGCCCACCGAGAAGGAAATGAATAGTTGAAATAAAGTCGTTATTTTTGGGGGTTTTTGCGCACAAAAAGTATTCTTGTCGCTTGATAAACTTAAGATTGAGCCACTGTAGTCACTTGGACTATTTTAACGATGTCTTTAATCACTTTTCGGGGAACAAGTTTCAATCCCTTAAGAAGCCTATGAGGAGTGTTCCAGCTCTCAGATTTAATCAAAAATATCTTAATTTGTGTTCTGAAGATGAACGAAGGTCTTACGGGGTTGGAACAACATGAGGGAGAGTAATTACTGACAGTGTTTTCATTTTGGGGTGAACTAACCCTTTAAATTAGAGCATAAGTACATTTTAGGCAGCATTGTTCCTTATGACTGCTTTTGTTCTAGTAGTACTAATCATCCCACCCCTTTAGTACAGCTCAGCCCATAAGCTAGTTTTTTTGTTTAGGCAGTTCAGTACAGTTGTCATAGAAAGGGGAGATATTATCTAATTTTATATTTTGTTTTAATGTAATGTGTTTTTGGAAAGTGCTCAATAAACAGCTTTTATAAACTCTAGTGATGGTCATTAATGATAAATTAATCATTAAGTAATGGTTTGCAAATATATAATTATGTTGTGACTTTACTTGTTGAGGCACATCATTATTAACTAGTCATTTAGTAAGTGTAGTAATTTACACATGAATGTGCCCTAATAATGCAGTAATTAATCATGTATTAATGCATATTAGTGTACCTGTATTATCTGGAAGTTGAAATACGAGGCTTTGGCTCATTCTGGTAATTAACATTAATTAACACTATTAGTTAAAAAAATGAGTTATTAGGGAATTAATCCACAATTACATAATGAATTAATAACAATTCATGTATTAATTAATATATTAACTAGTCAGTCGCTTAATTAGTTCCTAATTAGTTCCTAATGTGGTAATCATTAATGAATAGCTTAGATAATCATTAGTTACACATTAATTCAGTATTATCTGTGCATTAGTTAAGCATGAATTAATGCTTATTAGTGCACCCGTATTGTAAAGTGTTACCGATTTATTATAATGCTTTGCCTGCATTATGAAGAAAGCAATTACATGAAAAAGTGGAATGACTTATATTTAGAGATTGGTGTTGCACTTTTACGAAATAATACTGTGCAAAGAGGAAAGATTTAGCAAATACGATTGAGCTAAAAAAGCTTAAAGAAAAAGTTAAGGAAAACTTGATTTAAGTTTGAAGGATTATGAGTCATGGTTTTGAGTTGCAATACTAAGAGTGGGTTATTATTCTGTTGTGTACTTTGCATATTGAGATTGCTAATTGTCAAAACCCTGGTTAAGCAAATAGGAAGTGCTAAACAATTTTAGAATAATGAAAACTAATTTGAGAGGGCAACCAAATTGATATTTCAAACATTGGATGTTGATTCAAGTACCTCAAGAAGGAGGACGAAGATGATGATGATGAGCCAGACCCTGGGTGTATGTACTAGCCTGCCCTCTCCCCAGTGGTGACCCTCTACGACATGTAAAGTGTCTGGGTCGAAGGAAGTGAAAAAGACTACACCGCAAGAAAACTTTTAATTGTATAATGGATATTTATGTTTGACATATTCTACATAACTGTGATAATAACCGACAATGCTGAACCAATTTCATCCTCGCACTTGTAACAATGTTTAAATTGTTGTTTGATTAGGGAGCAGAGAATCTTTTACTTTTTCCATTGAAAGGAAAGCAAAACAAGTGAAAGAAAGAAAAATTAATGGAGAAAGATGTTTGGTTCTTGTGCTCCTCTGGAGTATGGTGGCATAATCCAGTCATTGTAAAGGATGGGTGACTTGTTTGAGTCACTAGATAGCATAACTGAAGGGGGCTGGATTTTGAAACTACACTCTGGAAAAGGATAGTGAATGTGGGGCTTAGATAAGCCCCAGAGGAGGGAATGTTGAAGATTTTATTATTTGGAAATTAAGTAATTTAGCTATAATTTAGACACCATTATTTCTCTGTGTCTTTGGGGTGACTTTGAAGGCCTAGAGGCCTAGAATGCTGAGGCAACAGAGAGTGCTATTTCAGTATGTCACATGGTACAAAAGTATTTCTCAAAATATCTATATGTATGTATGACCTTTTTTGGAAGGGTTGAAGGTATATGTGTGGAGCTGAGCACAGCTCGAGAGTGATCTCTGGCTAGAGGCCCTCGGCTTTGTTCGTTGAATAAAGTCTAATTATTTTCTGTTATCAAAGATCTCTGAGAAATCATTGTCCTGAAATGATTGCAACCACAACACCAGCAGGCTAATGTGATTTCAGCAGGTAGGCTAGCAGTGACCAGAAAGCAGGTGCTGTTTTAACATAAACAATAATAAAAATAAAAACTTCCACAAACAGGTCTTTCATAACTGTATTGAAATGTAATATAAGAGAGAATGAAGGGCACTATATGTCACTTTGAGTGATTTATTGCCCTCCAATAAAATTCCCACGCTTAGCCCTGCCACTTTTTACCCCTCCCACCCACTTCCGGTCTGACCATCTGGAGCGCGGGAATTTCCCACGCAAGCCCCGCCCCCCTCCCTCCCACTTCCGGACTGTCATGTGACCGTGGGAATTTCCCCCACGATACGGAACCCCTCCCATCCGAACCGGTACCGGACTGTGCACCTGCTGTACACCTGTTACGGGCACCTGTCTTGTTCAATGTAAAAATGTTCAAAATTATGGAAAAAACATACAAAACTATACATTTTCAATCTTTTTAAGAAGGATGACAGAAAACAGAGATAGGTTTAGTGTTAAAATAGGTTAAAACCATTAAGTCCATTTATATAATTAAAACACAGTACATGTCTTTACCTTTACACATTTAGTAAAATGTTCCATTTTACATAAAACATCTGTTTAAAAAAAAGTGTTTTCAATCACAATAATAACTAAAACAGCGGGTATTAAAATTATATCAAGTAAATAGTTATGTTTTCTTAATAAACCATCTAAAACCGCTTGTATTAAAATTATATCAAACAAATAGGTCATTTTTTCTATCATACATTTCACATAACACGTATAGTGCTTAAAACTATTAAGCCCATTTATATCATTAAGATACATATGTCTTTAGTGTTCATACACTTAAAACATGAATGAAAAAGTTTAAAGAGTGTTTTCTTAAAGTTATCAAAATGCGTTAATATTAAAAACAGCGTGTATTAAAATTATATCAAGTAAATAGTTATGTTTTCTTAATAAAACATCTAAAACCGTTTGTATTAAAAATGTTATATCAAGCAATAGATCTATTTTCTAACATATATTTGAAAAAAGTTTAAAGTCGTATAAAAGGCTGTATAAAGTTTAAAATACACATATCTTTAGTGTTATAAAAATTTTTTTTAATTAAAACAAATTAAAACTACATCGTTTTAAAAATCATGTTTAAAACAATGTATAAAAGTGTGTTTTTAGCGGTCTCCATACACTTGTAAATGTTAAAAACGTTTAGACATAAAAAATAAATAATTAATAAATTAAAAAATATAATTAAATAAATAAAAGTTTAAAGAGTGTTTTCTTAAAATTCTCAAAATGTTTTAGCATTAAAAACATCTAAAACAATATGTAGTACAATTTTATATCAAACAATAGATCTATTTTCTATCATACATTTTCTAAAATTAAAACATCAAACAAATATTAAAGCATATCAAAACTTTGTTAAAAATCACAGTATCAAAAACACATACATTTTAAAAAACTGACTTACGTTTTTACATCCTGTTTTGTTATCCTGTTTAAAGATTTAATCCAACACCATCGATATCCAACAGCAGAGGGTTATCCAAAGGTATTAATCCATCTCCAAAGGTATATCAAACTCCGAAACTTTAGAGATTTTAATTCCAAAAGTCCTTGTGAGGAGCTCCGCGAAACACGTCCGAACACTCCAGAGGTCTGACCGGAAAAAGAGAGACTGGAATTGTGTTCAGAGCCAGACACAGACTCCTCCCATGACACACCCACGCCAGGTGTTGAAGAGGCGTGAGAAAAAATAACAACAGATCCCCACGGTCAGGATCATCGTGAAATAGTGACCGTTCAGCTCAGCTGTCTGACAGAAATGACTGTCCTGAACACAGCATGCGGACCCATGATGGCTCCACCCATTCGCGCCGGGCTCACAGGTGACGTGCGCATGGGAAAAGATGGCAAAGAGTTCCCACGCGTCACGCACGCGCACACACACACACCCTTACGAAAATTAACCATGGTTTTACTACAGTAAAACTTTAGTTAACTATGACTGTAGTAACCGTGGTATTTTGGTGCGAACCATGGTTTTTAAAAACCATGGTTTTGATACTATGGTTTTACTACAGTTATATTGTAGTAATACTATAGTAAAACCATAGTAACCATGACTGTAGTAACTGGTATTTTTAAAAACCATGGTTTTGAAACCATGGTTTTACTACAGTTATATTGTAGTAATACTACAGTAAAACCATAGTAACCATGACTGTAGTAACTGGTATTTTTAAAAACCATGGTTTTGATGCCATGGTTCTACTACAGTTATATTGTAGTAATACTATAGTAAAACTGCAGTTTTACAAAATTATCTTGGATTACATTTAAGCCATTTAGTTACAACTAGGGCTGTAGTCAACCAAAGAAATCCTTAGTCGACCAAAGTCTTGTCCTGGGCAACGATTAGTCGACAAAAAAAAAAAAAAAAAAACGCGATGGTTTGATTGAACATTTTTTAACAATTGTCATAGAGCATTTATAAAACAACAACGAAAAAACTTCAAAAATACATAAAACTATAATAATAATACAATTCTTTGAAAATTAAGTGATTTTTTTTTTAACTGCAAAAAGTGAGGAGCACTGTCCTCCTAGGTCTATAGTAGCCTAACAGTCACAATCGCGCACCTGACCACACCACACGCTACAAAAAAATATAACTGCTATCTGCCACAATGAAAAATCCTAACAAAAGCTCTCGTTTATACAGGCTGTATATTCTTCTTTACTTTCAAAGCTATGGGTTAACTTTTGTCCAGCCGATCTAGGCGTTTTAAAACAAACACACAAAAAACCCCAAAGAGCCAAAAAACAATCCTAATAATAATAGGCTGTATTGTAGGTGTCACGGAACGCTCAACGACGCCTCCTCCTGGTTTCACCAGATCCCTCTCTCCTGCGTATTAGGACTTCATTTCCCATTATCCTTCCCTGCTCATTATCTCCTGATTAATCGCCTCATCATTTCATTAGTATCACCTGTGTACCCTTAACTCCCCTTTATCTGGTTTGCTCTATTCAGTGTTTCTTTGTGAAGTCTTGTTTTACCTACACGCTTTCTCTCGCTCGTTTTCTTGTATTACTCGGATATTGTGACTTGGACTCTGAACTCGTTTTTGAACCTTTGCTGCCTGCCCCTGACCTTTGCCTGCTTTGATGTACGATTCTTGGATTGCCCTACCTGAGCGCTGTGTTTGAGTTCGTTGCTGCCCTTGCCACGGGCTGTTGAGTTTTATGACTGTTTACCTCTGTTTGCTCACCTGTATCAATAAACTACTGCACATGGATCCGACCGCCTCAGCTCCTTCGTCACAGAAGACTTCACCGTCACAGGATCCAGCAGATTTCCATCGACTGGCCTCTGAGGTATCCTCTCAAGCAAATGTGCTGGCCGCCCATCAGCAACAGTTGGTAAAATTGACAAATCTCACCGAGGAGCTTGTGAGATCAGTTCGAGCGCTATCTCCGCCGAGCGCGGCTGATAATCAAGCTCAGAGTCCAGCTGCACCTGCTCCCGTTCCACCTGCCGTGAGTAACAATTCTAACCACCTCAAGTTATCCCTTCCCGAGAAATTTGATGGCTCACCCGCTACCTGTAAGGGATTTTTGTTGCAGTGCAGCTTGTATTTCGACCAGCAGACACAATCCTTCTCCACTGATAAGAGCCGCGTTTCCTTCATGTGTTCTCTACTCACCGGCCGGGCTCTGGAGTGGGCTACTGCACTCTGGTATGGAGGTCAGCTCGCTTTCCCCTCTTATAATGAGTTTCTAACCCAATTTAGAGAGGTGTTTGAACATGCTGCGGGAGGAAAGGACCCGGGGGAATTACTGCTCACATTACGTCAGGGGAATTCTACCGCAGCGGACTACACACTCTCGTTTCGGACCCTTGCAGCCCAAGCTGGATGGGAGGGGGAACCTTTAAAGCTCCTGTATCGCAAGGGACTCAACCCGGACCTCCAGGGAGAGCTGGCGTGCCGCGACGACGGTAAATCTCTGAACCAGGTTATGGAGCTCGCCATCCGCCTCGACAACCTGATTCGCTCCCGACGCACACCCATCAGATCCAATCTCTTCGAGTGTGTCTTCCCCAACGCGGAATCTGAGCCCATGCAGATTGGCTACACACGCCTCTCTACAGCGGAGCGGGAGAGGAGACGCCGTAATCATCTCTGCATGTATTGTGGAGAGGCGGGACATCTGAGGGTCACCTGTCCGGTTAATCCAGCGCTCAAGAATTCTGCTGCGGTGAGTTTTAATTACTCTTCGAAATTATTCTCTGTGGACTGTTCTTTGAAATTTAACGAACTAACTTTAAACATGAGAGCCTTGATCGATTCTGGAGCTGCTGGAAACTTTATCGACCTTGCATTTGCCAAGACTCATTGTGTTTCTCTCCTCGCATGTGAGTCTGGTGTGACCGTGGAAGCGCTGGATGGACGCCCCCTGGGGTCTGGAGAGGTGCAATACACCACGCAACCTCTTACGCTCAGCTTCGGGACGCAGCATTCTGAAACTATCCAGTTCTTCACGATTCACTCACCTATGCATCCTATAATCTTGGGGCTTCCTTGGCTAGAGAGACATAACCCCCAGATTTCCTGGACTGACGGGAGAATATCCAGGTGGTCTGAATTCTGTCAGATCAACTGCACGGCTGCTGTCCAAGGTACTGAGCTTCACAGCGCTGCACTCAAGGGAGTGGATTTTCTGGAAATCCCCTCCGAATACCACGATCTAGCCCTGGCCTTCAGCGAAACTGAAGCTTCTCACCTCCCCGCTCACCGTGCTGGCGACTGTGCTATTGAGCTTTTGCCTGGGGCCGTACCTCCACGCGGAAGAGTTTACCCGCTGTCACAACCTGAAACAGAGGCCATGAGGGCGTACATTGACGAACAGCTGGCTAAAGGTTTTATCGCTACCTCTACATCTCCGGCCTCAGCTGGATTCTTTTTTGTTAAGAAGAAGGATGGGGGTCTTCGGCCGTGCATTGACTATCGTGGTCTTAATGAAGTGACAGTCAAGTACCGCTATCCTCTCCCGCTGGTCCCAGCCGCTCTGGAGACGCTCCGCACTGCCCGCTACTTTTCCAAGCTGGACTTAAGGAACGCATACAACTTGATTCGCATACGGAGTGGTGACGAATGGAAGACGGCGTTTTCTACTACATCCGGGCACTACGAATATCGGGTAATGCCGTTCGGCCTTTCAAACAGTCCTTCCGTTTTTCAAGCTTTTGTAAATGACATTTTCCGGGATATGTTACATAAGAGAGTTATCGTCTACATTGATGATATTTTGATTTTTTCGGATTCCTTTGAAGAGCATGTCCAGGATGTCCGCGCGGTCCTCAAGCGCCTGATCGATAACCAGCTCTATGCCAAGCTCTCCAAGTGCGAGTTTCACCAGACACGTATCTCCTTTCTGGGCTATATCATCAGTGCAGACGGAGTCTTAATGGATGACTGCAAGGTCAGAGCCGTGGTGAATTGGCCCCAACCTTCTTCTGTTAAGGAGCTGCAGCGCTTTTTGGGCTTTGCTAACTTTTACCGCAGATTCATCCGCAATTTCAGTGTAATTGCAGCCCCTCTCACATCTCTGCTTCGAGGGGGGGGTAAACATTTTAAGTGGACAGCGGATTGTACTGCGGCCTTTGCTCAGCTCAAGGAGAGATTCACTTCTGCTCCCATTCTCCGTCATCCGGATCCTGAGAGGGAATTCATCGTTGAAGTGGATGCATCGAACACAGGAGTGGGGGCTATCCTGTCTCAGCGGTATGGGGATCCGGCGAAAATGTTCCCTTGTGCCTTCTTCTCTCGCAAGCTTAACTCAGCTGAGCGCAATTACGACGTGGGGGATCGCGAACTGTTGGCCATGAAGACCGCCTTTGAGGAGTGGAGGCACTGGCTGGAGGGAGCTCGTCAACCTTTCACTGTGCTCACTGATCACAGGAATCTTGAGTACATCAGGTCAGCTAAGCGTCTGAATGCTCGCCAGGCTCGCTGGTCTCTGTTCTTTTCAAGATTCGATTTTAAGATCACCTACAGGCCAGGCTCCCAGAACGGCAAAGCTGACGCCCTGTCTCGCCAGTTTGACGGTCCTTGTGAGGAATCCAAACCTGAACCCATTGTTCCCACTACTCTAATCGTGGCTCCGGTCCAATGGGACATCATCTCCGAGATCACTGCGTCCCAAGATACTCACCCAGCTCCTCCTGAATGTCCCGCTGGCCGTCTCTTCGTCCCTCCAGGGCTCCGCCACCGTGTGCTTCAGTGGGTTCACTGCACCCCCAGTGCGGGTCATCCAGGTATCGCAGCTACTATACAGCTAGTCACTAATCGCTTCTGGTGGGTGTCACTCCAGTCTGATGTCATTAAGTTTGTGCACCAATGCTCTGTTTGTAACACTGTTAAATCTTCCCATCTCAAGCCCGCTGGACTGTTACAACCTCTGCCAGTACCCCAACGCCCCTGGTCGCACATCGCAGTGGATTTTGTTACTGATCTGCCTCCCTCACAGGGGTTTACTACTATCCTCTCCGTGGTAGACCGTTTCTCTAAGTCCTGCCGTTTCATACCCCTGACCGGTCTGCCCACGGCCTTACAGACAGCAGAGGCTCTGTTCAACCAGGTGTTTCGTCTCTTTGGTTTGCCCGAGGACATTGTCACTGACCGCGGCCCCCAGTTTACCTCCCGTGTCTGGAGAGAGTTGTGCTCCAAACTCAATATCAATGTCAGTCTAACGTCTGGCTACCATCCTCAGGCCAACGGGCAGGTTGAACGACTGAACCAAGATCTGATTCGTTTTCTGAGAACGTACTGCCACCAGAATCAGCAAGACTGGAGTCGATTTCTGGCCTGGGCGGAGTATGCCCAGAATTCCCTGTTAAAGCCTGCCACTGGTCTAACTCCTTTTAAATGTGTTTTAGGTTTCCAGCCTTCCCTCTTCCCGTGGGCCGGGGAGCCGTCCGACCTCCCAGCAGTAGATGCCTGGCTCCGGCGCAGCGAGGCCACCTGGGATGCTGCTCACGTTCACCTGCAGCGCGCCGTCCGCCGTTATCAACATCAGGCAGATCGGAGGAGGCGTGGGGGTCCCAGGTATCGACCCGGCCAGTGGGTGTGGCTGTCTGCGCGAGATCTCCGTCTCAAGCTCCCGAGCAGGAAACTGTCTCCTCGTTTCGTCGGACCATTTAAGATACTTCGTCAGATAACACCAGTTTCTTTTCGTTTGGCTCTCCCTGCCCATTACAAGATCTCACCTACATTTCATGTGTCCCTTTTCAGACCCGCTGTCGCCCCCAGGAGAGAGAGGAGCCGGGAGGAGGCCGCTCTGGTGCAGACTCCCCCCATTGAGGTGGACGGTGCGGAGGCTTTCCGGGTGCGAGAGGTCCTGAACTCCAGACGTCACGGCGGGGTGTTACAATACCTTATCGACTGGGAGGGGTACGGTCCCGAGGAACGCTCCTGGGTCAGGTCTCAAGATATCCTGGACCCCACATTAACTGCTGCTTTTCACCGGGACCATCCAGATCGCCCTGCTCCAAGACCCCGTGGCAGACCCCGCCGTCGACCAGGTCCTCGCTTCCGGAGCCGCTCGCAGGGGGGGGGCTCTGTCACGGAACGCTCAACGACGCCTCCTCCTGGTTTCACCAGATCCCTCTCTCCTGCGTATTAGGACTTCATTTCCCATTATCCTTCCCTGCTCATTATCTCCTGATTAATCGCCTCATCATTTCATTAGTATCACCTGTGTACCCTTAACTCCCCTTTATCTGGTTTGCTCTATTCAGTGTTTCTTTGTGAAGTCTTGTTTTACCTACACGCTTTCTCTCGCTCGTTTTCTTGTATTACTCGGATATTGTGACTTGGACTCTGAACTCGTTTTTGAACCTTTGCTGCCTGCCCCTGACCTTTGCCTGCTTTGATGTACGATTCTTGGATTGCCCTACCTGAGCGCTGTGTTTGAGTTCGTTGCTGCCCTTGCCACGGGCTGTTGAGTTTTATGACTGTTTACCTCTGTTTGCTCACCTGTATCAATAAACTACTGCACATGGATCCGACCGCCTCAGCTCCTTCGTCACAGTAGGACCGCATATAGGTTTATTTTTCGTTTTGTTACATTATTTAGGGTATTTTCAAATGCGTCAAGTCTGTACAAATAAAAACAAAAACATATCAAGAAAACACAATCTATTGAGTCAGCATGATAAAGCCGTTAAAGGGACTGCTCACGTCTTTTGCGCGCTCAAGTTCGATTTCAAATGTAGGCGCGCGGTGTGCGCGCTCATGATGGAAGCAACGCGGTCGCGGTGCGACGCGCTCTTTTTTTTCCAAGTGCGTCCACGCCGCATCGAGATAAAAACATATAGTGTATAAAAGCATAAAAACCGAAACAGGTAGCGTTCTAACTGAATGAATACAGCTAAACTACCTATATCCCTTACTGAGCACGAAGCAGCAGTGCAGCCACAGGTGCGAACCGAGTGTTCTATGTGTGTGCGCTAAACTGTGGCGCTGTCACAAAATAGCCTAAATTAAAGCATTTAAAGTTGGGGATAAACCATAGGCTAATTATATTTAGAATACAGTAATATATAACTGCTTATAAAGGAATAAATATCAAGGAGTAAATGAAATCATTGAAAATTTCTATTGGTAAAAAAAAAAAAAAAAAAAATTGCAACTGGTCGACCAATAAGAATGTCAGTCGACCAAGACGGCATCGACTGATTAGTCGACTAAACGACTAAAGTTGACAGCCCTAGTTACAACAAACATCTACAAAATAACAACAGAAAGAAGTTATCATTCTATGATACAGACTTTATTACAAAAATGACATGATCTGAAAGAAAATATAAACTTGCATTTGTTCTCACATGTAACATAAAACAATAAACTACAAAAGTTATAAAACATTATTGGTGATAAAGTGGTGCTGTGCAATGGTTAAATCCAGTTGCTAATTTACAAATAAAAAAATAGCAATTTGTTCCACTGTAATAATGATTTATATACAAAAATAACATTGTACAAATAAACATGCCAGAGCATCTTTAAATACACAGGATCTACCTTTAAAATGTCTATAACCTGTGAACACATGTCCAACACAAGCATGTTTGCAATTTATACTGTACATACATTAACTGACAATAATACATACTATAAATTCAGAAGAAATGAGCAGTTCTTTTAAGAATGTTTTAAATGATATCCACTCACAAGAGATGAAGACATGGAGTCTCCTCATGGGGGATGAATAATCCACACTTTAAATTCTAGGTGAAAAAGTTGTTGTTGAAAAACATGTGATGCAGCCTCCATGCCAGTAGGTGTCAGTATGAAGTCTGTCATATGGCCAGTAGGTTACAGTCCAGCTTTGGTTTGGTTCTGTCTCGACCTTCAGCCCAAATGGACGCAGGAGCTAAAATGAGAAGAATACACACCACATTAACACACAAGCTGGAATACTCAACTGCTATTGGTCAGTTGCACTATCGAGTAGCCATGTAATAATGTCCATTCAACCATTGTTTTCATAAATAACCCATACATTATTAGGGCTCCAAAAGCCAAGCAGAAAGAATGTACATTACATGATCAGCTGAGTGTATTCTCCTTTACTTATACTCTTGAAAGGTTAAACAAAACAAAAAGTACTAGTACTAGAGTAAGTCTCATATATACATCATTTCACAAAAGAGAAAATGGGTTGGAATAAAGGACAAGAGATGGAGAAGGTATTGGTTTGAGTAGAGACATCTGTAACCAACAAAGGGATAGAGCTCTAGACACTCAATTCAATCTTAAATGCATAATAATAAAGAATTGAGAAATACCCAGACAGATCGTCAAGAAATGGTTTCTCACCCAAAGCTATTGTATTGTTTCAACCTGGAAAACAGTGCATGAGTCATGTGGACCTATTATATGGTTATTTTTTATTCCTTTTACAGTTTAAAAAAAGATTGGCTCTGTTAAATTTCACTACATGGAAAGAACAGATCAGAACATTCTTCCAAAGTTCTCGTTTTGTGTTCCACATAGTCATAAAGGTCTGAACGTGAGAATAGATGACGACAGATATAAAATATTTTTTGGTAAGTTATTTATCCCTTTAATGTTTACCATATTTCATTTGGAGAGTTATACTGACATTTGTTAGACAAATATTAATTGGTTTGTAAATGTACTTACCACTAATACACATGAATTGGCACTTTCTTCCAGTTCAAGAATTATTATTTTTTCATGTTGGTATAGATTGGAAAAAAAAACATCTTAAAAGACAAAAAATTTAGATATACAGTACATACCATATAATCATTATATGTTTATTAATGGTATTCACTACGACTTCACTACTTACCTGGCAAACACCTGATGGTTTCACACTCTCTCGTGTCTGTATTAAAGAAGATGAAAATGAGAAATTACATGTTTGCCAGTCACAAGTTGTCCAAAGCCATTAAATGTAATGTTTAAGATCTGTGCATGGGATAGACAATTCTAGCCTGGCTGCGCCCTCCTACGCACTTCCGCTCAATTTCATTTTCCTTCAGTACTACGTCTGGGACTGCTGTATATTCTTAGGTTTCCAGAAATCAATTTGATTTGAAACGATTTGAAACGATGACGTCGATGTGGAGCGGAGAAAGACGTGAGAAAAGCTATTCGGTCCGTCGTTGCAAAACTGCCGAATATACAGAAGTTAAAGCCGGAGCAAGAACAATGTTTGCTAAGTTTTGTTGGTGGCCATGATGTTGTGGCCCTCCTCCCCACGGGGTTCGGGAAAAGTTTGATTTTCCAGCTCAAATTATCAATGAGTTAGCACGACCACACGTTAGCGATTGGCTATGGCAGATCCTGAGCAACTCTGTTCAGATCCAATTGTTTTGAACTTTAACAGAGAACCCGCTTACAAGGAAGTAAACGTTTCTCAATGGAGAGAGGCCAGACTCTCTGTACAAATGAAATGTACGAGAGTCTGGTAGAACCAGGCTAAGACAATTCTGTGTGTATGTCAAAATATATTAACAATAAGGAACAAGATTTTAGATTCAAATTCAATTTGTTTTGTTTATAGATCTGCCAGGTTCTCACACCAGCCAATCACAGCGCACTCCCTCTCCCACTTCGGTTCACCTTCGGAACACAAATTAAGATATTTTTAATTAAATTCTGAGGGCTTTCTGTCCCTCCATTGGGAGCAATGCAACACATTCAATGCCCAGAACGATAGGAAAGACATCACTGAAGTAATCCATGTGACTGCAGTGGTTTAACCAATTTTATGAAGCGATGCGGGTGCTTTGTTTTTGCAAAAAAACACAATTTACCACTTCATTTAGGAAAATACTGACCTGCAATCCAGTAGGGGGAGCACTATGACGCATGCGTACTGTATTGACTCAAGACTGGAAGACGAAAATGTGCTTTAGATAATATTATTTTGTAAATATAGAGGTAAATGATGTTGTTATTTGAGCAAAACAAAGCACTTGCATCGCTTCATAAAATTGAGGTTAAACTACTGGAGTCACATGGATTACTTTAATGGTGTCTTTACTACCTTTCTGGGGCTTGAATGTATAAGTTGCGAAGGCTCCCAATGGAGGAACAGAAAGCTATTGGAGTTCATCAAAAATATCTTCATTTGTGTTCCGAAGATAAACGAAGGTCTTATGGGTTTGGAATAATTAATGACAGAATTGTAATTTTTAGCTGAACAATACCTTTAAGGAATCCTGGAAACACCTTAAATCAACCACAGCATGCATTCGTCCATTTTCTGGAAGAACTGAAATGTAGATAAGAAAACAACAGTTTGGCACATGTAAACATTGAACAAACAGAAGCTGAACTGCACTTGCTTTGACAAGCGAGAACAAACCTCATTGGTTCTTGCGGAAGCTCGTCAGGCTGCGAAACACACCGTTTACCACACCTGACGTGTGAACTGATGAATATTTATATGTGAATAAAAGCCTAAATTAAATCTGTTCATCATATAAAACGATTGCATCTCTACAGAAAAATGTTGACTAAACTGCTCGATTCAAATTATTTTACGATCTCTTTTTAATGGAAGCATACAGGTAGCAAAAGACAATTCGAAATGTAATATGTAAAATGGCAATGTATTATTTAAATTGACATTTTCCACACCATATGTGCAATGTTTGGGGCAAAGTGACAATTCAAATTCAATAATATAATTAAATTAGCCATTTCCTACACTTGTTTTAACATATAATTTAAACATATATTTAACATTTTTATAAGTTGCAAAATTTTAATTCAAATGGATTACAAAAATGTTAAGAGATGTTTAAAGGGATAGTTCACCCAAAAATGAAAAACTCTTTCATTAATTATTCACCCTCATGTCCTTCCAAACCTGTAAGACTTTCGTTCATCTTCAGAACACAAATGAAGATCTTTTTAATGAAATCAGAGAGCTTTCTGTCCCTCCATTGACAGTCTAAGCAACTAAAACTTTGATGCTTCAAAAAGTTCATAAAGAGATAATAAGACCAATCCATTTGAATTGAGCAGTTTAGTTAAAATTTTCTGAAGAGACTCGATCGCTTTATATGATGAGCAGATTTAATTTAGTCTTTTCTTCACATTTAAACATTGATTAGCGAACATAAACAGAAGCTCAACTGAACTTGCTTGACATGTGAGAACAAACCTTTCTCAAACGTGCTGCGCAACACACGAGAGTGAAACACAGTTGCCAACTCTCGCGAGACAAATAAGCAACTGTAGCTTCAAAAACAAGCCCAAAACAAGCCCAATATTATTAGATTATTTAGTTTCAGCATTATCATTTATTTTTTATTACCAATAAATGAGCCTGCAATATATTAAACTGAAACCACTCCTTTATTAGAAAAGGATAAACGGATTAGGGAAAACAGGATTTAAAAAAGGTTTGGAGAGATGGAAAAGGACAAAAAGACAATCAGGAAAAGACGGGGATATGTAACACACACACACACACACACATTATATATATATATATATATATATATATATATATATAAAATGATATATATATATATAAATATTTATATTAATAAAATTAATTTGACCCATATGTATCTTATGTTAGTATAGACTAGTTTTTTTTATTTTTTTATTAAAGCCTGTGATAATTAATATATTACAAAAACATTGTAAAAATTACAAATATACCTTACAAAAGAAGGTCATCCCTCTTCTCCCCTGCACTGTCCATCATCTCCCCAACGTTGGATTACAGCGTCGCGCGCGCGCCTGCCTGCACGTTGAACAGGATTTTTCTCCAATAAGGGGGCGGATTCGGTGGAATGTTTTGACGAATTACGCCACAGCACTTATACAATTGCACTGATTGGCTATGGCTGTGAGCAGACAGTGTCAATCAATGTATTGGAGATTGAGAAAACGGCAACCGTGACCATAGATGTAAAGAAAACAAAGTTGCTTATCAGATTTTCCTAACAAGCAACCATATTTTTTTAATAAGCCCAAAAAAACGCAACCCGCAACTCGTGCTTTTTTAACGCGACTTACATCCTGAGAAAGCTCTCAGATTTCATTATTAAGATCTTCATTTGTGTTCTGAAGATGAACGAAAGTCTTACAGGTTTGGAACGACATGAGGGTGAATAATTAATGACAGAGTTTTTCATTTTTGGGTTAACTATCCGTTTAACATGTTCACGCTAAAATTGTAGCAAAATGATCATTTAAATGCTATTTTTCTTAATTACATTTACACTCACAGTTAAGACACTTTCGTTTGCATTTTTATTAAATACCCGCGATGAACGTAGCAAAATTCAATGTGGATTTGAAAATGCAATCATTGCATCAAGCGCCTTAACTTTGAGTGTAAATGCAACTAGGAAAAATAACTTCATTATCATTTTGCAACAATATTTGCTTGAACATGTTAAACATCTAATTTCTGTAATAGATTTTAATTGTAATTTTTAAAAACGTATAAAATGTTCAAATTTATGTTTAAACTATATGTTAAAGCTAGTGTAGTAATGCAAATTATTATATTATTGATTTAAAAAAAAAAAAAATTGCTCCAGATGTTGCACATATAGTATGGAAAATGTAAATTCAAATACAAAAATACATTGCCATTTTACACATTGCATTGCCATTGTGCATGTTACATTTCAAATTGACATTTGGTACCTGTATGCTATACTTTATGAATGTCAGAGTTTTATGTGAATATAACTTTCAATTAAGTGACAGAAATCTTTCAGATTTCATTTGAAGTGCAGTTTTACTGTGCTTTATCAAGATTGACATCACTCTGTCATTATGGCAAACAAACTCTTATTACAAAAAATGCAACCTCGTCAGAAAAAATTATATCATAAGATTTAGAACCTCAAATAACTCAGTCATTGATCTAAAAATCAAAGACACATTTGCTGAGTTTCAACAAAGTTCAAAATGAATGACATGTATATGACTTAGGGCAGAATGAGGTAATCGCATTCATTTAAACACAGAGAACGAGTGATCAACTATTTTATATGTTTAGCGTTCAATCACGTTGTTCAACAACTGCATAACGTTACAATATTACGGACTAATATAAAGTACATTGCACCTCTCGTTAAGCATTCATTTACAATAATTACGTATTAAATGTGTACTTACGACACAGAAATTCAATAGCTTTACAATATATTAGCAGACGGCTAACGTTAATATCACTGACTGGATTCGTAAGTTACATAACGTTAATTACGCTGTTTACACTCGCTAATGTCAGTGGCTGTAACGCTTCATACATTTTGTATTTAGTTAAACATAAAACCCACCTTTGAATTTCCTCTTCTCTAAAGTTCTGACGATAAATAGGGCAAAGCCATGGTTGTGGTAGATGGTGGTGCTCGTGCTCGTGCTCGTAATCTGCTTCCCGCTCTCGGTCTATTTGAAAATGCAGTAACAGCTGCAGCGGCCTTGGGCAATCAGTTTCATGTTGCTATGCCCAATAGGTAAGTTAACAGTTTAGTGGAAATGGAGAACAAACGCCATATTATGTACACGCGATGACCCCAGATAGCACAAGCCTATTTGATGTGATTTTTACATCTGGAAGACGTATTTTTAAGAGTGTTTGCTCATCTGCAATACGTCTATAGGACGTCTCCGTCAGATGTCAAATAGACGTTTAGAAGATGTCAGTTTAACGTGCATTCTAAATCATTACATCTTAAAGACATCTTCTAAACGTCTATTTGACATCTGACGGAGACGTCCTATAGACGTATTGCAGATGAGCAAACACTCTTAAAAATACGTCTTCCAGATGTAAAAATCACATCAAATAGGCTTGTAGCATCTAGGACTTAATACTAGTCAATAATTGCATTAAAAATATTAAAAAGTGTATACAAGTCAAATGGCTAAAAAGCATTTGATGCGAAGCTAATTTAATTCGCTAAATTAACGTTAAGTGGCTGAAACATTTATATTTTCGACTTGTGAACTAAATAAACATAAATTATCAGAACCCACCTTTAAATTTGTTCTTCTTCAAGTTTGATATTTAAAATAAACCCTGTACCGACCCAGCTAACAATGACCTGGCGGTCCACCAGCGTTTTTTTGGCGGCACAAAGTCAGCGGCTTGACACGGTCGGACCTCCGGCGGCACACCATCGGCAACCCGACCAATCTGAAAATGCCGTCGGTCCGCCAGCTTGTTTTGGGTGGCACGCCACCGGCTGTTTGCCGCGGCTGGGCCACCGGCGGTACACCAATGGAAAGCCGATAGTCGGTCCAGTTATTTCTGAGTGCTTACAGGACATCTATATAACTGTATATTTATTTTAATTTATTTTTTACAGTTAAAAAGAATCTGAAAGCACTGAATAAAAAAATTGTGAAACTGACCTAATGGCTGTAAGTGTTGCTGACACTGTATTTAAAAGACACTGTATTTTTGTTCAAGGTTCATGCATAGACACATACTTTATCTGTTTGATTATTGTATCTCTTCAGTTTAAAACCATAAATGCATGCATTCCACTCAAGTGGACATCTGAAAATCTCTTTGACAAATTTGTAAAAAATAAATAATAAAATAAATCTTGTTTTTCATGCCCTAAGAGTAATAAAGACATATGATCCTGACTGAGGTTTTCATAATTCATGCATGAACGGGTTAATTCTAGATATTTATGTTTGTAAGCGCTGCGTGACTTTGACGCGTTTTAATGGGCGTGCGCGTGAATACTCCAGTCGCCTTCAGACACTGGAGTTGCCATGGAAACGGCGCGCGCCACTGCACTAAACCACTGCAACTAACAAGCGGAAAAACTCCCTCTCGCTGTTGTTTTCACTGCTTCCAGGTGAGTTTAAGTCTCTAAAAGCACACAAATAATACACACAACTGTTCTTGAAACTTCTCTTACTTGTAATTGACACGCTTCTGTTGAATATTTACTTTATAGAAATGGTTTAATGTCTTCGAAAAAGTCCGTTAGCTAGCATCTCAACCGTTTTCAGAAGAGGTAACGTTAACGTTAGGCTAAACTTTATAGCTTGATCCATTGTTTATGAAAGTTTGGGCTTCTAATCACATGTTATGTGTAGATGAAAAGTTCTGATAGTTTTGTAAAGATTTTGCTTAGAAGTGAGTTAATTTATTTAACATAAAAGTAGGCCTATGTATTTAACATAAACGTACCGTTAATCGGTGACGTCACTTACATCATAGACAGTAGACTTAAATGGAGCAAGAAAATTGTCTGAAACTAGCTCAATGGTTAACAAATATTGATAAAAACATTTCTGTGATTTCAGCAGCAACAAAATAGTCCCTCTACAGCAGGGAAAGCTCCACGATTTCAACGTTTCTGAAGAAAGCTGCTGCCAGAGAAGTGGGAAACACAGGTGAACTGAGGAAGCTCATTAAATAGTTCATATCCATCCATTTTCAGAAAATTATTTCTTAATTAGGATAACAGAATTTATGTTTTTAGGTTTACTTATTCATTTAACCCTGGTGTTGTGATCAAAACCCTGTAACACTAGTATTTAAATATAAAAATGCTGACTCGTTAGGTCTTATGTTCTCATTAAAATCAGACAATTTCCTATTAATTCAATAGAATGTAAGGGAATAACTCTAGAATAACCTTCCTGATAATGTTTGGGGCCCATAAACACAATCCTAATTTAAATCTAGATTAAAGACACATCTCTTTAGCCAAGCATTCAATTAACACATCTCAGATAATCTCACACTACACTTACTGTATATGTGATGAAATAGTAAAAAGTGCACATGATCATCTTTTGCCTGGAATAATATGACAGCAGCAATGCTAATCTTTCTCCTGTTGCCTCCCTGTTTCTATCTCAGGATGATCAGCAATATTACAGCAGCTCCAGTTTGGATCCAGCCTCACTTGTGAAGACTTCTAATGACAGCAACACACATGAAGACTTCAGATGATGGCAACTACGGACTGCCAGATATTATCCTTATATTGCATTGGCCCGGTTTCACAGACAAGATTAGGCCTTAGTTAAATTAGGATATTTAGCTTTTTAAAATGTACTTTAGAAAAAAAACACATTACTGGTGTGCATCTTGAGACAAAACAATGGGACTGAAATATTTTAAGATAATATGTCAGTGCAAGTTGCTTCCAGTTAAAGGGGTGGTTTACTGTTTTTTTTTCTTTGCATGATTGTGTTTATGGGGTGCAAAATAACATGTCTTTGTGGGGGTTTTTTTAAGCCTTATTTTTCATAAATTTCACCTTTATTGTAAGCCGCTTTCTCCTCTGTCCTTTGAACGACCGGTTGACTTCCTGATTCTATGAAACCACTCTCTCAGGGCTCAGATTGGTTAGTTGGGCCGGTGTGTTGTAATTGGCTAAACAGCGTAGTGCACGTCGTTCGGAAACTTCACGCCCATTACCTTTACGGGCGAAAGTTGCATGTGCTCCGGTCTAATGTAAATAATGTTGTCAATACTGCCGTATCAGTTTGAGCCAGAATCACCCAGAAAGTGTCAATGAAGAGAGTCAAGCAGAACCTCCCCAAACACGGCTCTTACAAAACATTTCTGAATGGTAATTTTTTTTTTTTTAAATAGCATCGAACTAACTGGATACTATAAACAAACAGTGTTGGCATTGGTTTACGTTCTTGATCAAATCGAAAAATTACGTCAAAGTATACATGGAAAATACATTTACAAAATTAGTACATAATTTAATTACAAATTCAGGTCCAAAAAGTTTGTACGCGTTTGTCAGACACACGAAATAGCATAACTAAGTGGCTACTAAAGCCAGCGCTGGCATTTGTTTACGTCCTTCATAAAACTAAAACACCTGAATTTATACATGCAAATACATTTAAAATGATTAAGTCTTACTTACAGGTTGTGGCCCAACAACTGCTGCCTCTGGTTTTAAAGTAGGAACTGCTTCATGTTTTAGTAACAGTTTCTTGTTGAATCCGGCATTGAACCCGTGGAGATTCTGGAAGCTGTCTTCCGTAAAATGAGCAGCACAGAGAGCTAAATTACGATTGTAATTTTCAGGAACATAATCATACATAAATTTTAGCCATTGTTGACGAACTACAGCGTCCGTAGTAAGCCCGAACACAGAAGAGCTGACAGCTGGGTGAAAATAACACACTCTCGACGGCACGACTACAGCTCTCCACTAACTCTTACTCTTCGACAAAGCCGCAGAAATATGGCCATGCCCCCTTTTTTGCATATTCCGGAAAGAGGGTTAATGAAAATGTATCAGTTAGTTACGTATGAAGTATCTCGTTGTAGTCCCATTCGAGTCGTTTTTGTAGGCTTTAAACTTCCTGATTTTTAAAAGATGATATCTCTGCTTACGTTGAACTTTCAACGCAGCAACTTTGCAGATACTGTTCATGCACCAACAGCACCATTACACACTATTTAAAAGGAAAAAAGTGAAATCGCAACCAACCACCCCTTTTAACCCATTCAAACATGCATCTTAGTCTGGGACTATCTTAAGCCTTTTCTGTGAAACCGGGCAAAGTGGGGAAGGGAAGGTTTGCATGACAGTTTTGCTAACAAATAAACAGGAATATCTCGGTAAACGTAACTCTGAGAAAGAGGAAACATTGTTCATATTACCAACATTGTAACAATTGCAGGTTGAAAATCTGCAAACTTGCACTTTAAAAATGTTGAAGGATAGCATAAATGTGTCTGTTTAACTGACCATGACTTTAACCTCATGACTTGTATTATTTTATGGACGTTAGCTTGCTGCCAGAAGATGCTCCAGTGAGTAGCAGTCGCCTCTGATTAAAATATATTTTGTAATTGTATAACCATGAACATGCATTTTCTGTAAAGCTGCTTTGAATAGATATGTATTGTGAAAAGCACTATATGGTTTTACTATGGTAAAACTGTACCAACCATGTTATTATTTTTTTAAACCATGGGTCAACTATTGCTGTGATACTAGAGTAAAATTACAGTTATCATGATGACTATAACCATAGGTTTTGAAACCATATGGTTTGTTTTGTTTGCTACTATGGTTTTACTGCTTATTTCATGGTTCATTTTCATAAGGGTACAAATATACTTCAATTATTCCTAATAGTTGATAGAAATAGAAAATAGTTGGATAACATAATCTGATAAATGTAAATGTATTCATTTAATCTGTTCACTGAAATTTTGTTTAATAAAAATTAATTTGCAACTGCTATTGAGACTGGTGTACATTGCATATTTTTTATAATCCATTGTAGTGTAAGGGAATTTTGGTTAGCATGAGTAACTTATTATAAACCGTGGACCGACCGTGGTCCGCCAGAAAACACTTATTATTGATACATTTTGGAGCGACATGATCAGGTTGTTATATTTTTTAAATTAATCCCTTAAGGTGTGAAGGGACCCTCAGAACAAAATCTAAACGCGACTCAGAGGGCAATTGTGGAAACAGAGCAGTGGGCTTGGATAAAGTGACGAACCTGAAGAAATCGAACCTGGAGAGTTTTGAAGACAATTTTTTTTAACAAGATCATTGTAACTAGCAGTTATTATCAATAAAAAAGTCACTACATTTAACTAGGCCTAGGTGCTGGCATTGCTTGAAAGTAGAATCTAGCTTGGCAGCCGGGAAAAGATGATTATTACATATGGGGCTTTCCAAGGAAAAATCTGTGAGTTGAAACGCTTGTCTAAACTGGTTATATATTTTGAGAGTCGAAATTACAACTGGACTTGAGGAGAATTGCGATGGTGAGAATGGTAACTTCATTGTAATCAGCACAGCAAGTGATGTTGACTCGCATGATTTAGCTTCTACTGCACACCAGTCTGTATGTGGAGACTGGAACCAATAAACAACTTTTTGTAAATTTGCTGCCCAATAATAATTTAACAAATTCGGGAGGGCCAATCCTCCATCCTTTTTTGGTCTCTCAAGAAGCTCTCTACGTATTCTTGGGTTTTTGTCACCCCAAATAAAGGAAGACAGCAACCTATTAGTTGACTGAAAAAAGGACTTTGGCAGGAAAATTGGAAGACTCTGAAACAAATACAATAATCTGGGTAGCACATTCTTTTTAACACAATTGGTTTTACCAGCTAGAGACAAATATATAACACTCCATCGTTGGAAGTCAGATTCAAGTTTTTTAAGTATGGGACTGTAATTTGCTTTAAACAGATCAGTGTATGAACGAGTAATATTAATTCCTAAGTATTTAAATCCTGATTTTGATATGCAAAAGGGCAAGTCTGTATCCATAATCTGATCTGCCATATGGTTTATAGGGAAGCATATACTTTTAGAAAAGTTTAGTTTATAACCTGTAAAGACCCCGTAGTCTTTAAATATCTTCACAATCTGAGAGGCACATGACAGCGGGTTAGTTATATATAACAATAGATCGTCAGCATATAAAGAAACTTTATACTCGACATTCATTCTTTTAATACCACTAATCCGTCTGGTCCCGGGGCTTTACCGCTCTATGCATGGCTTTGATTGAGTCTTCTATCTCTTGAAGACTGTGAGGTTTTGAGTACTGATGATAGTGGCTCTATAGCCAAAACAAATAGTAAAGGGCTAAGGGGACAACCTTGCCGTGTACCTCTAGACAGAGAGAAATATTGTGAGCATATTTTATTTGTGACTACAGCTGCCCTTGGTTGATGATAAAGCAGGCGAATCCAAGAAGTGAATTTTGAATCGAATCCAAATTTGTCTAACACTGCAAATAGATAGTTCCATTCAACTCTATCAAATGCTTTCTCTGCGTCCAGAGAAATAATCACTTCAGGACTTTCCTCCGACGCAGAGGAATGCACAACATTAAGAAGTTTTCGAATATTAATGAAAGAGTGACGCCCTTTAATGAAGCCCGTCTGTTCTTGTGAAATAACGTCTGGAATTATATGCTCTATTCTAAAGGCCAATACTTTAGATAAAATTTTTACATCCACATTTAATAAGGAAATCGGTCTATAGGAACTACAATCCAGGGGGTCTTTATCTGGTTTCAGGAGCACTGTGATATGGGCCTGTGTAAGACTTGATGGCAATGTTGACTGTTCGAGAGAATTATTGAACATACTGAGAAGTAAAGGGGACAGTTTTGAAGAGAATTTTTTATAAAACTCGACGGGAAATCCGCCTGGTCCCGGGGCTTTACCGCTCTGCATGGCTTTGATTGAGTCTTCTATCTCTTGAAGTTGTAAAGGTTTATCCAGATTACTCTTTTGATCTTGTTTAACTGAAGGTAAGTTTACATTAGCCAGGAATGTTGACATAAGAGTGTCATCCTGTGGAAATTCAGAAGTGTACAAATCTGAATAGAAGTTTTGAAAAGTAGAATTAATTTCTTGAGGATCCGATGTAATTTCTTGGCAAGTTTTCCTAATCTTGGGAATAAGCTGGGATGCTGATTTAATTTTTAACTGTTGGGCGAGAAGACGACCTGCCTTTTCTTCATGTTCATAAAACTTAGCACGGGCAAAAACCAAATCACGCTCTGTTTTTTCTGTCGATGATAAATCATATCGTGTCTTAAGGCTCAGTTTTTCTCTATGTAGTTCTGGTGTTGGAGCCATAGCATATTGGTGATCAATTTTCTGTATAGATTCAATAAGTTTCTCCTGTGTTTGTTTCTTTACTTTATTACGTGAGGCAGAGTACGATATTATTTCTCCCCTTATTACAACTTTGAATGTCTCCCATAATAATGATGGTGATATAGAGTCTGTTTTATTAACTAGTAGAAAGTTGTCAATAGCATTAGATATGAATTCGCAAAAGGTTGCATCTGAAATTAAAGTTGTGTTCAGTCTCCACACAGGCTGCGATGGGTAATTATAAGAAAAACACATATCAAGAATGACGGGGGCATGGTCTGATTCAACAATAGCAGAGTATTCTACCTTTTTTATTGAGTGGATAAGTCTTTTATCAGTAAAAAAATAATCTATCCTTGAATAAGTCTGGTGGACATGTGAAAAGCAAGAGAATTCTTTTTTATCAGGAAATAAAAACCTCCATGGATCCACACAACCAATTTGTGTCATATAACCCGCAAGAATTTGAGACATTTTTAAAAGGGGTACTGTTTTAGGGTTGGAACGATCCATAGTTGTATCCATCACACAATTCATATCTCCACCAAATATAAGATGGTAAGTGTTTAAATCCGGTTACAAGGAAAATATTTTTTTAACAAAGTTAACGTCATCCCAATTGGGTGCGTAAACACTGACCAAGACTACTGGAATATTGAAGAGATGACCAGATACAATAATGTACCATCCTTGGGGATCTGAAATCATTCCAGATGCAGTAAACTGTATTCTTTTGTGAATAATGATTGCTGCTCCCCTAGCCCTATGGTTAAAATTGGAGTGGTAGACCTGGCCGACCCAAGTTTTCCTCAGTCGGTTATGATCTTCAGTACGTAGGTGCGTTTCCTGTAGAAAGGCTATTTCTGTATTTAATCTGTTCAAATGCGTAAATATGCGAGTTCTTTTCACTGGTCCGTTTAAACCTCTAACATTCCAACTAACAAAGCGCACAGCTGACCCTCCAGTACTTGTCACCTTATCACCAGTAATTACCATTATTTATCAATAGTTGTCTGTGTGCCCAAATATCATATACCCCCATAAAGATGAATATTCTGTCTGTGGTTCACGTCCCATGGAAAATGCAGAAAAAAAAGAAAAAAGAAAAGAAAAAAAGGAAAAAGAAAAAAAAACAGCAAATGGTACATTTTGACAAACCCAACCAAACTATAATACATTCTAGATCTGTCTGTTCAACAAAGACAAACCGCAGCTCACAACTATCCCTCAACTCCCGATGATCCAAGTCCATATCCTTTTCCGTTATTTCCCAGAGCTCCCGACATAATGTAGCTATCCATAAAAACGTAATCATAAAATTTTGAATCAAGCCTACCAATAAGTGTATAAGCGGACCACAGGCACCATTACCAGACAAAGTGCTGCATGAATTAACAAAAAAATGTGAATGTGAGAAAGAAAAAAAAAGAAAAAATATATACATATATATCTACATATACACATACATACATAAATAATTATAAAAAAATATATAATAAAAAAAAATATATATATATAGGCCTATATATATATATACACACATAATAATAAAAATAAAATGAACTACATTACGAGTCAATCAACGGTAAAGATGTTCATCATCATCACTACTACTGAATAACCTGATAATAAGCACATCTAAATAAAGTGCATTATGTAATAGACCAAAAACAGACCCATCACTTAAGGCGTTTTAAACTTGATATCAAATGTAGGATCTATGACTTAGGCCTACTAAATGAATCGTGAAAATAGGGCATTGCAATTGTCCACTCAGTCGAGAACATAAACCACTTACCACCCTAAAACAAAAAGTGCACTTAAAAAGATTGTGCTGAGATGTAACGTTAAGTTTTCCAGTCATTGTAGTGTTTTAGGCCTACCTAGTCAACATGTCTCTTCTGTAGTTCGCAATATTGCTGCCATAATATCAAGGTTTATTCACGTCTGGCGATCCGCTGATCGTAGAACTGCTGAGCTTCATCAGGTGTATTGAAAAGCAGTGTTTCGTCCTCAAAACGAACTCGTAGTCATGCTGGATGAAGCAACTGGAATCGTACATCCTTCTGATACAGCAACTGTTTGACGTTTTTAAAAGCGGCGCGTTTTCTGACGAGATCGGCGGAGATGTCAGGATAGATCCTCAAAGTAGAGTCCTTATACTTTGCCTCATTTTGTCTGGCCCATCTTAGCGCTTTTTCCATCTCCTGGAATCTGTGAAAACACACAACCAGTGGGCGAGGATGCCGACCTTCCTGTGGTTTTGGCCCCAAAGATCGGTGTGCACGTTCCAATTCAGGAGGCTTTTCAAAAACTTCGGGACCCATGACTTCCATTAACATCTCGGACACGAACTTGATTGTGGGTTGGCCTTTCTCGCTGTTCTCCGGGACGTTTAAGATCCTGAGATTTGCTCTCCGCGACCGGTTTTCCAAGTCATCAACTCGATCCAGAAGTGTCGCGTTTTGCTCTTTCAGAGTTTTTATAGTTTTTTTGGCCGCAGTCAGCGCAGCGAAGTTATCACCCGCGAGTGTCTCTGTAGCACACAACCGGGACTGGAAACTTGCCAAAGTCTCCGTTAAAGCATTCACCGATGCCTGAAGCGGCGCCATTGACTCTTGGATCAGAGCGGAGATGTCCTCTTTTATCGAAGCTCGTTGCTTTGTTAGCTCCGTTACTAGCTGGCTCATGGAGACACCGTCATTATCTGGAAGAGCTTCTTCAGACTTCTCTGCGCTAGCCATCATGGCTAACTTGCTAGCTAAACTGGTTCTCGTTGTTGGTGGGGCATTTGAAGCCGCTTTGTTCTTATTCATCTTGCTGTATCAGTACGATTGTCATAAGCACCACTTCAACACTTATAAAAACGATTTAGACCGCTTAAATTGCGATATTAAAGTGTACTTTATCAGAAACTGTCGGGAGCTCTGCCGACACGCGTCTGTACTTCACATTCCCAAACCGGAAGCCCCCGACATCTCCCAATTTTTTTTTTAATATAATATTTGTTTGTATTATTATTGTTAGTGGCAAGGGTGTGTAAGTGTATTGTTATTTATTATAATATTTATAATAATAATAATTATTATTTACAATTATCAGAAAAGGGCACAATACATTTTGAGACAAAAGGGGCAGGGGCTTGAGCCCCCCCGCCTGTGCACGCCACTGTATTGAAACATTATCAGATATTATTAGTTTAAAAAATACATCCTCATTTGATACATTGAAAGATAAATTTAAATGAAAAGATTCAGAGATATTTAAATATATGCAGTTAAAAAATTGGATAAATGAGAACTGTGATATAGCGAATGATGTTCCGGAAAAAAATAAAGACCCTTTTGGAACAAAGTAAGGGGGAAAAAAATGTATAAGTGTTATGTATAATTATCTCAATAATGTTGTAATTAATTGTAATTTGCTAAGTAAAATATATGAAGGCTGGGACAGAGATATAAAGGACTTCACTGCCAAAACAAAATGGAAGGAGTGCTTAAATTTAACATATAAAGTCACAACTAACGAAAATCTTAGATTGATTCAATATAAATTAATGACCAGAATTTATTATAGTAGGGACAAAATACATAACAAAAATGAAATATCCTAATATAGGCAATTAGTATTTTCTTCATTAGTCTATAAAAAGTTGTTGTTACAAAATTGGAAAAACACAGATACCCCAGGGTTGGATAAATGGAAAAACGTAATGAAATATTATTTAAATATAGAGGAAAATCTATCAGTGGACAAAAATAAACAAAAACAGTTCAACTCGGTGTGGAAACCAATATATGACGCTCTGCAATTAGCCCAATGCTAGTTCTGCTTAACTCATTTTGTATTTTATTTATTTGTTTGTAAACCTATGGCAATGTTAAATTATTTTCTTTTTCTTTTTTTTCTCTCTCTTAACATTCCACTCAAGGAGCACCACCAGTGTAATTTGTGTGTGTCATGATCCTGGTATCCTTCTCCTTTACTCTATCTCCCTCTGCTGGTCATATTTGTTATTGCATCCACACACACACACACACACACACACTCTCAGTCACACTCATTATCTCATTCATCTCCAGCCGTTCCTCATTATCCCATTTGTTCCTTCTCTTCTCCACACCTGTTTCCCACTTTCTCTGATTCTACTCCCTATTTCTAGACTTTCCTTTCCCTTTGTTCTTTGTCAGATTATTGCCAAATGCTGTGTATCTTCCTGCTCATTGATCCAGTGGTTGTATTCTGTTCCGTCCTGTCTTGTCTCGTCCGCTGCCAGATATATATATACAGATGACACTGTGCTTCGCCTCTGCTTACCCAAGTCCTCAGCAAACGTGAGTGGTCTTCGGTTTGGCGTTCCCCGCTCTCTCTCTACGGACCCAACCATTCTCCTTCATCTGGGAATCCTGTTTCGGCTGACGCCAAGAATTTATGTTTTATTAATTGAGAGACTTTTTGTTACTTCAAGCAAGGACTTGAACTTCCGTTCAAGTTTTGCCAAGCGGCTACCTGTTTTGTTTCCCCTGAACTGAGATTAAAAGAACATCAACTTACCTTTGCATTTGGGTTCTCTGTTCACTCATCTGACAGAATAATCTGACCAAGATGGACCCAGCGAAGGATGCTTCTCTTCAGTCGGCACTCGAGATCCAGGGAGCCATGCTGGGGCGACATGAGGATGAACTTGCCGTTACTCGTCATGCCATGGACTCTCTCGCAGCTCGCATGTCAGAGATTTCTCAACAGCTTCATCATCTCCGAGTCGATTCATCTCCGGCTAGGAGTCATGACGCTCCTGAACCTAGAGTCAAGTCAAGTCAAGTCAAGTATATTTATATAGCGCTTTTCACAATACAGATTGTATCAAAGCAGCTTCACAGTATCAATCAAAACAACATAACAATGTTTGTTTATTAGTGGAAAACAATAAAATAAAAAAAAGACATCCAAGTTTGGAAGGGCTGATCAATGTTATTAATGATTGGTTAATTAATTTGAATATCCCCAACTGAGCAAGCCAAAGGCAACAGTGGCAAGGAACCGGAAAACTCCATCAAGTGACCCAGTGGTGTCCTGAAACTCCATCAAGTAACCCAATGGAGAAAAAAAAACCTTGGGAGAACCCAGGCTCAGTCGGGGGCCAGTTCTCCTCTGGCTTTTATGAACTAGAGGCCGGATTTACAGTAACTGTAAGTTTTAAAATTTTATATGAATGCCTGGCTGAAGAGATGCGTCTTTAGTCTAGTTTTAAACTGGGAGAGCGAGTCTGAGCAACGAACAATATCAGGAAGGCTATTCCAGAGCTTCGGAGCTAAATGTGAAAATGCTCTCCCTCCTTTGGTGGATCTGGATATCCTAGGTATGACCAGAAGCCTCGAATTTAGTGATCTTAAAGAGCGCGATGGATTATAGGGCGATAGAAGGTCCGTTAAATAGACTGGAGCTAAACCATTTAGGGCTTTATAGGTCAGTAGCAATACCTTGTAATTAATACGGAACTTTATAGGTAACCAATGAAGTGATGATAAAATCGGTATTATATGATCATATTTTCTTGATCTAGTAAGAACTCTAGCGGCTGCATTTTGGACTAACTGTAGCTTGTTTATTGAGGATGCAGGACAACCAGCTAATAAAGCATTACAATAATCTAGTCTCGAGGTCATGAATGCATGAACTAACTTTTCTGCATCAGAGACTGATAGCATATTACGTAGTTTAGCAATGTTTCTAAGGTGGAAAAAGGCTGTTTTTGTAACATATGAAATATGCTTTTCAAAAGACAGGTTGCAGTCTAATATAACACCCAGGTCTTTTACAGTAGAGGATAAAGTAACAGGGCATCCTACTATGTTAAAGTCGTGCTGTGAGAGGTTTTGTGGACGGTTTTTAGAACCGATAAGTATTACTTCTGTCTTGTCTGGATTTAATAAAAGAAAATTACGCGTCATCCAATCTTTTATATCTTTAACACAGTCTGTCAATTTGGATAATTTAGCGTATTCATCTGGCCGTGATGAAATATATATTTGAGTGTCATCGGCGTAACAATGGAAACTAATTCCATATTTCCTTATAATATTACCAAGTGGCAGCATATATATTGAGAATAATAGAGGGCCTAACACAGATCCCTGTGGCACTCCATAGTTTGCCGAAGTTATGATAGATTTTTCTCCATTTAAATAGACAAAATGGTAGCGGTCGGATAAGTATGACCTGAACCAGCTTAATGCTTGTCCTTGAATACCAGTATAATTTTGTAGTCGATCTAGGAGTATTGTGTGATCTATAGTATCAAACGCTGCACTAAGATCAAGTAAAACTAGTATTGAGATACAGCCTTGGTCCGAAGCTAAAAGTAAATCATTTGTTATTCTAACCAGCGCAGTTTCAGTGCTATGATGCGGTCTGAATCCAGACTGAAACTTTTCATAGATGTCGTTTTCTTGTAAGAAAGAGCCGAGTTGAGCGGACACAACTTTTTCTAATATTTTAGACATAAATGGAAGATTTGAAATGGGTCTGTAATTTACTAGGTTATTTGGATCTAATTGTGGTTTCTTAATAAGAGGTTTTATAACTGCCAGCTTGAACGTTCTTGGAACATGACCTAAAGATAAAGATGAGTTAATAATATTGAGAAGAGGCTCTTCCACTATAGGTAACACTTCTTTCAGTAGTTTAGTTGGTATAGGATCTAATAAACATGTTGTTGTTTTAGATGAAGTGATAAGTTTGTTTAACTCTTTTTGTTCTATAGTTGTAAAGCATTGTAATTGCTCTTGCGGAGCGACAATTGTGGCTGAATCATAAGGCGGGAGCAAGGATTGAACATTTACAATTGTGGTTCTGATGCTTTCAATTTTCTCGTTGAAGAAGTTCATGAAATCATTACTACTAAACTGTAACGAGGTATTTTGTTCAGACGACGTCTGTTTATTTGTTAGTCTAGCCACGGTGTTAAATAAAAACCTTGGATTGTTTTGGTTGTTTTCTATTAGTTTGCGGAGGTGCTCAGCCCTGGCCGCTTTTAGGGCCTTTTTATAACGTGACATACTGTCTTTCCACGCGATTCTAAAGACCACTAAATTAGTTTGTTTCCATTTACGCTCTAAATTACGGGTTTCTCTCTTTAGAGCATGCGTAGTATTATTGTACCATGGTGCTATACTTTTCTCTCGGACCTTTTTTAATCTAATGGGTGCAACAATATCCAATGTTCTAGAGAGAATGGTGCTCATAGTGCTAGTTAGTTCGTCTAGTTCATCTGTTCGTTTGGGTTCAGGCCGCAGCTGAGACAGATCCGATAAGCTATTTGAGAAATTATCTATGGTGGATGGAAGGATTGTTCTGCCTGGTCGATAACATAGCGCAGCATGACATATTACAGACGTACGTAATATGTCAACAATCCGCCGTGTTATTCCGGTGAGCCTAAGGAGTGTTGATCCTTCTTAACCCTCTGGAGTCTAAGGGGTTTTTGAGGTCTGTGAGATGTTTTCACATGCCCTGACATTTTTGCTTTTTTCAGTTGCTTATAAACATATTAATGGCAAAGGTGTAATTACACTCTATTTAGCACAAATAGGGGTACCATAATATGCGAGCAACATCTATTTACATATTTGTATTTTTGAGGGAATAATGTTTATGCATGGTTATTCAAAAAACTAAAAATTAAAGTTTCTGAAAAAAGGCCACAAAACACATACTATATGTGTCCACAAGACTTTTGACTAATGGATGTAGTTGCCTAATGTTTTTGCTTCAAAATTATCTGAAAATCACCCTGCCTAATCATTCACATAAAACAATACATTGATTTAAATTTTTTAAAACAGTTTTTGCTTCCAAAGGCAATATGCGCAGGGGCGTGACTTGCTGTGATTCACACCTGAGAAGACAAAGACCCTGCATAGTAATGAGCCTGCATACTAATGAGCCTGCATACTAATGAGCCATTCATTCAGGTGTGTCACACAAGAAAGAATGCGAGGACAAAAATAAATAAATAAATTATATATATATATATAAAATACAAATATAAATGAAAGTCAAAAGCACATTTTTAGTACATAGTCATACCTGGAAACAAATCCTGTTCAAATAGGCTATTTGGACCATTCTACAGAATTAGTTAGAGTTAGAAAGTTAGAGTTCTCAGAGAGGAAAAAAAGGTATTTTTTCAACAAAAAATTATACATTCAAATTGTATAATTTCCAAGGTAAACATTTCTAGTATGCAGTTAATTCTCATACTGTATTTTCAGAAAGTTTTGGAATCTCCTCAAATGTGTCACTAATAAAAAACAATAATATTAAGATTTTTTTTTACATCTATCTTGTCTTTTTTTTTTTTTTTTTAAGTAGGCCTATAGCCTGGATTTTATCATTCATATTTCAAAGTTAAGGATTCATTAGTTTGATAGTCTACATTGGAACAAACACTATAATAACATCTTAGATTATGAGCTTATTTTTGACAAAACATTCTAACGTTATATATTTAACATATGAGCAGAAACTGGTTAACTAAAGCTTATTTGATGTCTATTTTAGAGTAAAAATCTTTATAATCTATCCCAAACTAGTCAACTAAATGTTGTCTTTCATATTTCGTCTGTAACAACAACAGTGCGAATTCCGTTCATTCATCACACAGAGAAAGACACGCGATTCATTTTAAAACAGTATTCGCGATTAGAACAAAGAATAAACTTACTATGATCCTGGATCCATGGCTCCTCGAAGTGAAATTAATCCAGCACTGAGGTAAATTATCCAGAATTATTCCTCAAAGCCTCGAAAAACGACACAGACTACCGGTACATTAATCTGAACTTGGTGTTTTATCGAGCTCGTGTGGGCGTTGGCAAGTTTCAGATCATTTGCGTTTCTATAGCGCGCGCTCTCTGTGGGCGTGGTCACATTAAAAGATAATTAGCTGAAATGAGAACGCCTGGCATCTCTCTCTTTTTATATAGATTACATAAACACAGAATATTTGTTTTAGTTTTGAATTAGATAATTTAAAAGTACACACTTAAATGATTATAAAGATATATTGATCATGCCTGTGTGACTAGTATTTGCGGAGTTTTGTTTATGTTTAGTGACGTGCTCTAGAAAAAAAGTTCACGGAGACGGAGAGGCAGAAGGCACACCCTGTTTATTTTCTTTATTTTACAAAAGCACAATATTTTATTTCGATTGTAAGTGGACCCATAAAAAAGTAGACATTTAATAGTTTATTTTTTCATATTTCTTAAGTGTGTATGACCAAAGGTGACTGAGTATTTTAAGTCTATTTTGCTGCTATGTGAAAAAAATCGCGCAAAACGCGCCGGCGCGTTTCTCGACTCCAGAGGGTTAACCCAGTGTGAAGTTGTCTTTTCTCTACAGACTAACACATACGCTAATGATCGCTCTCGCATTGCCTTCATCATCTCCCTGCTGACTGGCCGTGCGCGTGAATGGGGTACAACTGTCTGGAGCTCCGAGGCCGAATGCCTCAGACGATATTCCTTCTTCATAGAGGAGATGTTACGTGTCTTTGATCGCTCAGCTAGTGGCGCGGAGGCTTCCCGGCTTTTGTCTTCACTCCGCCAGGGGAGGAGGACAGCGGCAGATTTTTCTATTGAATTCCGAACCCTCTCTGCTTCCTGTGATTGGAACGAGCCAGCTCTGGTAGCTCGTTTTCTCGAGGGGCTCAACGCCGACATCAAGGACGAGGTCCTAGCCCGCGAAAGCCCTACTCAACTGGACACGCTCATTGACATGGCCATTCGTGTGGAGAAGCGTTTTGATATTCGCCGCCGCAGCCGTGGTTTGGATAGATCTTTTCTCTCTGCTTCTCCCACCTTCTCAGCTTCCTCCGCCACTGCCGAGAACGAACCCATGCAACTGGGAGGGCTGCGTATCTCCACCGCTGAGCGTCAACGCCGCATCTTGGGCGGGCTGTGTATGTACTGTGGATCTGCCTCTCATCGAGTCGCCACCTGCCCGGTAAAAGCCAGGGCTCACCAGTAGAGAGAGGGTTACTGGTGAGCGCTTCAACCCTAGACCCTCCGCCACGCACACGCACTACTTTTTCGGCCCGTCTCCGCTGTCCAGGAATTTCCATCCCATGTTTGGTCCTTATCGACTCGGGCGCCGAGGGAAATTTCATTGATGAGACCTGGGCTCGTGAGCAGGGGATTCCCCTCACTATTCTGAAGGAGTCCTCTCCTGTCCACGCCCTCGATGGTAGTATTCTCTCTCGAGTGCGATACTCTACTGCCCCGGTGAATCTCACCGTCTCAGGCAATCATCAAGAGACAATTTCTTTTCTAGTTCTACATTCACCTTTTAATTATGTCATTTTAGGCCATCCTTGGTTAGTTGAACATAATCCTCAGATTAATTGGTCTAATGGTTCCATTCTCTCTTGGAGTTTGTCGTGTCATGTTAAATGTTTATTGTCAGCTGTTCCTCCTGTCTCCTCTGTTTCTGTTTTTCAGGAGGAGCCAGGTGATTTGTCCGGGGTCCCGGAGGAGTACCATGATCTTCGAGCGGTCTTTAGTCGTTCCAGGGCCACTTCTCTTCCTCCCCATTGGCCGTATGACTGTGGCATTGACCTCCTTCCTGGCACTACTCCCCCTCGCGGGAGACTCTATTCTCTCTCTGTCCCTGAACGCGAGGCTCTCGAGAAGTATCTATCCGACTCGCTCGACGCAGGCACTATTGTTCCTTCCTCCTCTCCTGCCGGTGCGGGTTTTTTCTTCGTTAAGAAGAAAGATGGTTCATTACGCCCCTGCATAGATTATCGAGGTTTAAATGACATCACGGTCAAAAATCGGTATCCCTTGCCGCTTATGTCATCTGCCTTCGAGATCTTGCAGGGGGCCAAGGTCTTTACCAAACTGGATCTTCGTAATGCTTACCATCTGATCCGCATCAGGGAAGGGGACGAGTGGAAGACGGCGTATAACACACCCTTAGGGCACTTTGAATACCGGGTTCTTCCTTTCGGGCTGGTCAACGCTCCTGCCGTGTTCCAAGCGTTGATTAATGACGTTCTCAGAGACATGTTAAACATTTTCGTTTTTGTCTATCTTGACGATATCTTGATTTTCTCTCCCTCTCTCCAAGTGCACACTAAACACGTTCGTCAGGTTCTCCAACGCCTCCTCGAGAATCGACTGTTCGTTAAGGCTGAGAAATGTGAGTTTCACGCGCAGTCTATTCCTTTTCTCGGGTCCGTGGTTTCTGCTGACGGCATTAGTATGGACACTTCCAAGGTGCGTGCCGTCACAGAATGGCCAGTTCCCGACTCGCGCGTCGCCCTACAGCGCTTTCTAGGCTTCGCAAATTTTTATCGTCGGTTTATCCGCAACTTTAGCCAGGTTGCCGCGCCTCTCTCTGCCCTTACGTCATCCAGGGTCCGATTTTCCTGGACGGAGGATGCGCAAGTGAAATGAAATTTAAACAATTGGATGTGGCAAAATTTTCTTCAGTTAAACAAAGACAAAACTGAAGTCATTGCGTTTGGAAACAAAGATGAAGTTCTCAAGGTGAATGCATACCTTCACTCTAGGGGTCTAACAACTAAAAATCAAGTCAGGAATCTTGGTGTGTCTCTAGAATCAGACCTTAGTTTCAGTAGTCATGTCAAAGCAATAACTAAATCAGCATATTATCATCTGAAAAATATTGCAAGAATTAGATGCTTTGTTTCCAGTCAAGACTTAGAGAAACTAGTGCATGCTTTCATCACCAGCAGGGTGGATTACTGTAATGGACTCCTCACTGGCCTTCCTAAAAAGACCATAAGACAGTTGCAGCTTGTACAGAACGCTGCTGCCAGGATTTTGAGCAGAACAAGAAAATATGAACACATCACACCAGTCCTCAGGTCTTTACACTGGCTCCCAGTTACATTTAGGATTGATTTTAAAGTATTATTACTGGTATATAAATCATTCAATGGCCTAGGACCTCAATATATTGCAGATATGCTCACTGAATATAAACCCAACAGATCACTCAGATCATTAGGATCACGTCAGCTAGAAATACCAAGGGTTCACTCTAAACAAGGAGAGTCCGTTTTTAGCTACTATGCCAGCCGCAGCTGGAACCAGCTTCCAGAAGAGATCAGATGTGCTCCTACAGTAGTCACATTCAAATCCAGACTGAAAACACATCTGTTTAGCTATGCATTTACTGAATGAGCACTGTGCCACTGTATGTGTCCGACTGTTTGAACTGTATTTTATTAAATGTTTTATTCTAAACTGATTTAATTATTCTTATTTCTGTTGATTGTTTTAATTTCTTTATTCTAAACTGTTTTAATTATTCATATTTCTTTTGATTATTTTAAATTTCTTCTATGTAAAGCACTTTGAATTACCACTGTGTATGAAATGTGCTATATAAATAAACTTGCTTTGCCTTGCCTTGCAAGCTGCTTTTGATCGTCTTAAATCTCTTTTTTCATCCGCTCCGATTTTACGAACTCCCGACGTCTCCAGACAATTCGTAGTTGAAGTCGACGCATCTGAGGTGGGCGTGGGAGCTGTCCTCTCCCAACGCTCACACTCTGATGGCAAGGTTCACCCCTACGCTTATTTCTCGCACCGTCTTTCTCCCGCCGAACGAAATTATGACGTGGGCAATCGTGAATTATTGGCCATTCGTTTGGCTCTCGGTGAGTGGCGTCACTGGCTTGAGGGTACCGCTGTTCCATTTATTGTCTGGACAGACCATAGAAATTTAGAGTACATCCGCTCTGCTAAGAGACTATGCGCTCGTCAGGCCCGTTGGGCACTTTTCTTTACGCGCTTTAATTTCTCTATCTCGTACCGTCCCGGCTCTAAGAACCTCAAACCGGATGCTCTCTCACGACAGTTTTCTTCCTCCGAGGCTGTTCCCAGTAAGGAGGAGATCCTTCCTCAGGGCATGGTGGTGGGTGCAGCTGTCTGGGGAATAGAACGTCTGGTTAAGCGCGCTCTTACCCACGCCGTTACTCCTCGTCTTTGTCCCAAGGGTCTTTTATTTGTTCCGCCTTCTGCTCGTCGAGCTGTACTCCAGTGGGGGCACTCGTCCAAACTTTTCGCCCATCCCGGCGTCCGGGGCACCGTCGCCGCCATTCGCCAGAGGTTTTGGTGGCCCTCTTATGGGTGCGATGTTCGTCGTTTCATTGCCTCGTGTACAGTCTGCGCTCAGACTAAGTCTCGTAATTCTCCTCCTGCCGGTCTGCTACGTCCTCTCCCGTTGCCGTTTCGCCCGTGGTCGCACATCGCTATGGATTTTATCACGGGTCTCCCTCCTTCGGAGGGGAACAGCGTGATACTTGCTGTTGTTGACCGTTTTTCTAAGACCGCTCGTTTCATTCCATTACCCAAACTCCCGTCTGCTAAGGAGACGGCCCAAATTGTCGTCGACAAGATTTTTAAGATCCATGGTCTCCCCACGGATGTTGTTTCCGATAGGGGTCCCCAATTTGCTTCCTTATTTTGGAAGGAGTTTTGTCGTTTGATTGGTGCGTCTGCGAGTCTCTCCTCCGGTTTCCACCCTCAAACCAATGGTCAGGCCGAACGAGCTAACCAGACTATCGGTCGTATTCTCCGCAGCCTCACGATGCGAAACCCTGCCTCCTGGTCTGAACAGCTTCCCTGGGCTGAGTACGCCTTTAATTCCGCGCCGTCCTCCGCTACAGGGTTATCCCCGTTTCAGTGTTGTCTTGGTTATCAGCCTCCGCTATTCTCCTCACAAGACTCCAACTCTAAATTACCGTCCGTTCAAGCCTTTATTCAGCGTGCTAAACGCACTTGGAGGGGGGTTAGATCTGCTCTTTGCAAGTCCCGTTCCCGTACCCGACGGTTTGCTAATAAACGTCGAGTCAAGAGCCCTCGTTTTTCTGTGGGTCAGAGGGTTTGGCTGTCCATTACTAACCTTCCTCTCCAATCCTCTTCGCGTAAGCTGGCACCTCGGTTTGTCGGCCCGTTCCGTGTTCTTGAAATTCTTAGTCCTGTCTCTGTCAAACTTAAGTTATCCGCCAACCTTCGGCGCATTCACCCAGTCTTCCATGTGTCCTGTATTAAGCCAGTTGTGTGCGCTCCTACTCGTCCTGTCACTTCTCCTATCAGTGTTGAGGACGCTCCCGTCTATAGGGTTCGCAAGATTCTTGACGTCCGCCCTCGAGGTCGTGGCCATCAGTATCTGGTGGACTGGGAGGGTTACGGTCCTGAGGAGAGAAGTTGGATTCCATCCCGGGACGTCCTGGACCGCTCGCTGATCGATGACTTCTACCGCACCCGCCAGTCTTCCTCCTCTTCTGCGCCAGGGGGCGCTCCTTGAGGGGGGGGTACTGTCATGATCCTGGTATCCTTCTCCTTTACTCTATCTCCCTCTGCTGGTCATATTTGTTATTGCATCCACACACACACACACACACACACACTCTCAGTCACACTCATTATCTCATTCATCTCCAGCCGTTCCTCATTATCCCATTTGTTCCTTCTCTTCTCCACACCTGTTTCCCACTTTCTCTGATTCTACTCCCTATTTCTAGACTTTCCTTTCCCTTTGTTCTTTGTCAGATTATTGCCAAATGCTGTGTATCTTCCTGCTCATTGATCCAGTGGTTGTATTCTGTTCCGTCCTGTCTTGTCTCGTCCGCTGCCAGATATATATATATACAGATGACACTGTGCTTCGCCTCTGCTTACCCAAGTCCTCAGCAAACGTGAGTGGTCTTCGGTTTGGCGTTCCCCGCTCTCTCTCTACGGACCCAACCATTCTACTTCATCTGGGAATCCTGTTTCGGCTGACGCCAAGAATTTATGTTTTATTAATTGAGAGACTTTTTGTTACTTCAAGCAAGGACTATCTTCCGTTCAAGTTTTGCCAAGCGGCTACCTGTTTTGTTTCCCCTGAACTGAGATTAAAAGAACATCAACTTACCTTTGCGTTTGGGTTCTCTGTTCACTCATCTGACAGTGTGTGTGTGTGTGTGTGTGTGTTTGTGTGTGGGCGTACGTGTGTGAATGAGAACATTATTTTAAGACATTATTATTATTATTATTACTTTGGTTGATTTGTTGTTAAAGATTTGTGCCCTGTGTGTTGTAATTTGTCCGGAATGTGTCTAAATAGTTTGTTCTGTTTGTCTTGTCTATTGTATCTTGTCTTGTGTGTAAAAAAGAAAAGAAAGAAAAGAGTGTTGTAGGTATAAAGTGAAGGGGAATGTGCATTGTGGTGGTGTGTTTTTTTTCCTTTTTTTTTTGTATTGTATAGAGGATAATGTTTAGTATTGGTTAATACTGGGATGGACTTGGATGGAAACCAGGTGTCCAGGTTGTTTGTCTCTGTCTTTCTTTGTACTTGCAAAATAAAAAACAATTCTATAAATAAAAAGATTACAGCCCTATATAACACATGCATTTTGTACTATTATCTTATGACTTTATAACTGTTTTACATCAAGAGGGAATGTAGTTTTAGAACGATTCCCTATCTGCTACATTATCTTCCTGAATGGGATGAAAGAAGCATTAAAATACTGTTACTAACCTTTATGGGAGTTGATGAATCTCTCCTCAATGCATGGTTTGTCTTTGCCAGACAGAATGGCCCATTTACCATTCTTGCGTAGAAACGGGCATATATGTTGGCGTAAGATTAAGCTTACACTCCTCTCACCGCCTGATTTATGAAGCAGTGCGTACCTTTGAAATCCAGGCGTACGCAATACCTGCACTTGATAAATGCCGCGGCTGAAAACGATCGGCATTAGAATAACACGCCCCTATATATTCAAGTCTCCGCTTCCCCCACGCCCTCATTTTACTTTTTACACACGGAAGACGGCAAAGAAGAGAAACTTCTCCGACGTGGAGATCAAATGACCTATCACAATGCATTATTTTACAGCACTTGTTTTGAAACTATTAGCATTTAATTTCGTATCACGTCACATGTATTGGAGCGACATTCTTCTTCTAAATAAAATCATAATAATAATAAGAAGAATATTACAAATTGACATGCAATTATTAATGTGAATGAATGGTACATCACATCATCATCATGTGATGTACCATTCATTCACATTAATAATTGCATGTCAATTTGTAATATTCTTCTTATTATTATGATTTGTAATATTAATTACGCCTATTGTTATTTAGAAGAAGAATGTCGTTATTATTATTAATTGTAGTATTATTATTATTATTTAAAAGAAGAATGCCATTTTTATTATTTTGTCAGTTTGAATTATTTTTTGGTCATTGAAAGCTCATTACTGAACCCAGTCCGTGCGCACCTGCCGGTCCTAACCCTGACGTCAGATAAAGCGAACAGGCTCGCAACTGAAGGAATACATATGCCTACAAATCAAATGCTTTGGTAAAGTCACACAAATGAGACCGACGGTTATAGTTGAACACCGTCATTAGAACTCTATAACTGCCAAAACCGTGTTATTAAAATATCTTACAGAAGGTTATATACTAATATCAGTGTTGGGGACTAACGGAATACATGTACCGGCGTTACGTATTCAGAATAAAAATAATGAGTAACTGTAGTCTCCACAGAACATAAAATGGGCCCATTCATTTTATTTTATTTTTCGTGTTCGCGTTTATGAGTAAAAAAACAATGATACGGACGTGAGCGCTCTGAAAGCGGCACTAAAGGATATTTTAAAACTTTCAAAGAGACATCAAACAGAAAGCACAAAACCTTTCTTTAAACTGAATTTCGTTTTGTATTAGTTGTATCTTAATTTTAATCAATGTTTCATCAACCAATTGCTTGGATTTAATAAATAAGAAGTAAATATAGCAGACGATATAATCACGAAACGGAAGCGCCGGCGTGTGAACTGGAGCTCGTCTCATAAATGAACCGAAACTCAGTGTATAAGGAAACCTCTCTCACAGACATGTCTACTTTTAAACAGAACAATTCAAAACGAAAGAAAACAGACACAGACTGCTCTCTGCTTATGTAATCCGTATGAAATGTGCATCTCTCTGGCGCGTTCACTACTGAAGATCGCAAGTCAGCATCGTCAACTTTATCTTTGCAGCCGACACAAAGAAAACACTTCTTTATTAATAAACAATTAAAATATCTCCTTGCTATATTTTACATATTCATAATCATTCTTTGTGACAGATTTTTACACTGAAGTTTATAATTAGCCTACTATGTTGTTTTTTTACAGTGGGTCATAATATATCAAATCTTTTAGTTTGTCAGTGCGTTTTGTGTTGTTAGGAATTGTTTTTCTGCGCATTACCGCACTAACTCAAAACGTGCATACATGTACACCACCTCCTGAGCTGGCGTAGGATTTGAGCATGCTGTACGCCAACGTTCATATTGATAAATCTCGATAAATCGTCCATATTGATAAATTGATAAGTCACCGTGGTTTTGGGTGTACGCCAGGTGTAGACTGGAAATTTGGTGTATGCACTTTTGATAAATGAGGGCCAATGGGTTTAGTGGCATCCTCCACAGGACTAATTCGCTTCCGTTTGGACATGACATCCAGTTATGCATTTAAATTCTGGAAAGGATAGTTAGAAAGCAAACTAAATGACTAATATTTCAATCTTGATTGTATGACAGTCACACAGCACATTGTTTATTGTGCCCAATCAATTTACTCCTGCTACCATAGATCATGCTTGCTAGTAACACATAAAACATCCATTTCTCAAATAAATAAAAAAGACTAATAAATACGTATTAATCACAATTTAGTAGAGTTAGCCATTTTTAAATAGGCATGCGGTTGTTCATTTATGAAAAACGACTTTTATCAAATTCTCCGCAATTAGCGAGCATTAGGCCTGTTGCAATAATCAATATTGACTTAATGTTTGGTGACACAATATATCGCCAATTTGGTTTACATGATTATGAATGTCACGAAGATTTTGCAGATCATGCGGTCGTGTTGTGTGTTATCCGTGTCGGAGGCGAAAGCAGGGCTCTGGCAGTTAACCTCACACAGAGCGGTCATCAGCAGGTGCAGACTGCAAAGTGCGTCATTTGAGACGTTGCGGTTTTCCTGACAATTACAGAGTTTGGAAGAATAAATCCAAATGTACTCAAATTTCAAAGCAACAATCCACTGTTGTAGAACAAAAAAAAAGTCAGAGTGCAAAATGGTGCACATTAAAGAAAAAGTACGAAGACGACGAGTACACAGTAAATTTTGCAGTGTTAAATTAGCTCTATAAGAGTTAAATTTAACACTTAGTCCGAGTGTAGTTGGTCCCACTCAAAATTGGTGATAAATTGACTCTAGTCATGGAGTTAAATTTTCCAAGTAAAATTAACTCTATTTTGAGTAAAAATTAAACACTACTCTACACTGAACAGTGTTACCACAATTTAACACTAGGGGAAATTAACTCTGTTTGGTGTTACCACAGTTTAACACAAATCGGAAATTAACTCTTATTGGTGTTAATATTTCACTAATGTAGAGTTTATTTAAATTTTTAATAGTGAAAAATTCTCACTCAGAGTAAAATTCTTAAAACCCATTTGTGGTGCAACAGGTTAGTAAGTGTCAGTATTTCTCTTTGTGGTGTAAGTACAGTAAAACAATTAATCTTCTACAATTTCAAAACAAAGAAAATAATTTCAAAACAAAGAAAACAACTGTCACATTTAAAACATTTATTAAAACATTCAGGCTCAGGAAACACTCATGGACAAAAATACATCACATCTGCATTAAATGGCAATACATGCAGTGCAGAATCTGTTGTACCATATTTCATCTGAAGATCAAATGGTTTGAAAGAACACAGCTCATTAACATTCACTACTTTAAAAACTCTGTCTGGATGCAGCCTGACTGTAAATGCATGGTAATGGTCATCAAAACATACAGTTTCCATCAGTGTTCCACACAACAACACATTTTCATCTTTCACAGCAATAGTCTTGATCTTACAAAACACTGGCATCTCACATGCTACTTCTGTACAGATAATAAAGTCAGGACGATACTCTGTGCCGTGGTGTTTGATCCACTTTACAGAATAGACAGCTTCTGACATTACCACTCCTAGTTTGGAAGCGATCTCTTGGCCACATTTAAGTTCGGAGAGTTCTACCATTTTTCCTGGGCCAAGAGACAATCTATACTGGCTAAAAGACTCCCAGTACATCGCAATACAAAATTGGTACTTTTTGGCTAGTGTTTTGGTGATGTTTTTGAAACTTTAATTGGGTTTTAAAAAAATTGTGCTTAGCTTCATAACGCATACACCATGTGTGAAGAATTGGTCCAATTTTTCTTATACACTGTGGGTAATGTATCATTATATGATGCTTTGGCAAAAGATTTTTCAGGAAATTATTTTTTTAATAGCTGATGTTCAATTATTAAAATTTTAAGATAAATGGTCATGCCTTCTGTTAGGACTGGTGAAAATACAATGTTGACAATCTGCAAAAGTAAAAGCAAAAGATGCCAGTTTATCATCTCTTTGGACTAAATCACCAAATAGGGGCATATTGCGCAACAAGCACCAAGATTGGATTGCATTTAAACCCAAATCATTGCTTCCATCGAACAATTTGACCACTGGAGGATGGTTCCTCTGCTGATTGTAACCATAGTCAAACTCATGTACTCTACCAGCAATATCATCAGTACTGCAGAACAAGTTTAACCTCTAGCTGAGCAACTCCTTCTAGAATGTCATGCATTATATCCACTGCGAAATTGTTGGCTGTGTTGAATGTTTGTATTTAATTCCTTCAGTTCAGTCAGTCCTTGTCTGTTCTTAATCCTAGTTAGTGCATCCTGCCTGCACAGTTACTAGTATTGTAAGTAAAAGTGTATATTTTTTTACCTCTGCCCTCACTGGGCTTAATCCTCTGTTCCAAGAACCGCCTGGTGTGTGAACTCGGACACCAGCTTCTCGGCCTTGATCGCGGTAGCCTGGATGTCCTCCTCGGTGCTTCTATGCATGCACAGCGTCCTCAGATGCCCAGGAAGAGAGCACGCAGTCAGTCCTTGTCTGTTCTCAATCCTAGTTAGTGCATCCTGCCTGCACAGTTACTAGTATGGTAAGTAACAGTTTATATTGCTGATAATATTTTATACAACCTTTTTGTGGTTGTTTTTGGAAAGTGGGGCTTTTTACTATGCTGCAGACTAATTTATGACATGCTGACTACATATTTAAATTGTGTCTCTTAACATGACTATTTTATTTTTCATATTGTGTGAATTCGGACACTTCCTCCTTGGCCTTGATCACAGTAGCCTGGATGTCCTCCTCAGTGCTTCTTGATGAGCAGCTTTGAGACGAAGGTGAAGACGAGCATCTCCCAGTCTTCTGAAGTCTGGGTAGAGATGACCAAAAAGGACCTCCTAGAAGAATCACTGGACCCTGGAGTTTCCCCATGACACCTTCCCGTAACCCTGGTACCTGAGAAATAAGAAAATAGTCGGAAATGCACTCAGAAATGTGCTTAAGGACTTTTTAATATTGTGCATATAGTTCTCTTTAATGTTTTATTAATTAAATACTATTTCCCCTAAAGAATTGTTTGATTTCATTCTTTCTAGTACCTTGTTTCAAGCATATCATGTTGATTGGTTTCAAATAACTCATTGATAGTTTGACTTCTCATTTTTAAAATATATTTGCAACATAACCAGTATACAGTACAGACCATAGTCACCTCGGAGTTGCTTCCCAGGTCCAGTGGTTTGGCAGGGGAGGCATGAATAAGCGTTAAAGTGGACATCCGACATGTGTTGGGGAGGAAACGCTCCGGATGTGCTAGTGATTCACTGGAGGCAATGACCTAGGACATGTGAAAAGTGTGCTGCTTCTCAAAGCAATGAAGAGGGACCTACGTGACATTAACAGACAGTTTCCCCACCTGATAAAAAGAACAAAAATATTTTACAAAATATTAGCTCCAATATAAACTTTTACTTACAATACTAGTACCAGGTGCACGATGGATGGGCGGACAGACTAAGAACAGACAAGGACTGACTGAACTAAATACAAACAGTAATGAACATTGGAAACTGAACACAGGTGACGATGATGATTAGCTGAACACAGGTGACACAACTGAACTAGCATCTTTACTTGATCAGAAATACAGCATTGTATTATATATCATATAGATTTTTAGGCAAACATATAGTTTTAAAGTATATTTGTATACCCATATCTATATTATGTTTGTTTCAAAATGTTATTTAACCATACTTTTAATTACCATTCTTTATGTTAATTGTATATAGGAGTTATGCATACCTCTCTCTTTCTCTCTCTCTGTCTCTCTCTCTCAAACACACACATAGTGAGAGACCACTGAAATGCTAATGAGTTGGGCCCTGCTAAACCTGCTGCTAGTGAAACAACTGTACAAAAACAACAATTTTTTTATCAAATTGATTAGAGCGTACAACAGAAATACACAAACCACACAGAAGCACTTAGTAATTTAGGCTGTGTCACCTGTGTTCAGCTAATCATCATCATATACACCATATTAAAAGGTTACATAAAACATGTAACCCTTTTAATATTGTATATAGTTCTTTACTAAAAAAACATTAAAGAGAACATTACATTGGATTGTTTAACATTAAAGAGAACTATACATTGGAGAAGACCAAGCAAATTGAAGAGAACCATCACTGATATGTAAAATAAAAGAAACTATGATGAAAAACAAACCTTCTTGAAGACAACAAGATGTTTCTCTGCTTGAGAAGCAGACACCTTTCCTGGTCTCTTTCGGCCTTGGGCAGAAGGTGGGATCAGATGTAAAAGCAGTAGTATAGATGAGAGGTCAGTGTCCCAAACTGTTTAGACAGGATTAATTATGTTAGCAAAACCTCATCAATAATGAAAACTGACACTAAAGAATAAATATTTAAAACATTTATGGGAATTAAATAAATAAAATGTAAATGTTTGTGAACAGTTATTTTAAACCATAATTGATGGATTGTGTAGGTTTTCATTTCTTAAACAAGGAAGACACATCATGGCTAACTATTCTATTCTATTCTATTCAAACTTCACAACTATTCTTTCACAATTTGAGCCTGATGAATCTTCAAAGTCAATCCTGGAAGATGGCCATGTACCTTCATAGTTTTTTTTAAGGAATGAAAAGCTACACATTTCATCAATTATGGTTTAAAATAACTATTTCCAAACATATAACATGATAGAAACAAGCAGTGCAATGATGATCCAATCATAGACTCTTAAGCATTTGCCTATTTAAAACCAAAAAGCGACCTTTTTTTGGCCTGTCAGTGTTTTAAATTAATATGACTAAAATTACCTAAGTATTAAATTAATCTTAAACATCTTACCAAAATTAACACCCTCTTCTGAGTCATCAGACGGAGATTCAGCTGCTAGCAGGAGTTCTCCAACATCACTGGTGGCTGGAAGCTTTTTGCACTGCTGAATCACTTTTTTCTTGAATGCAGTCGTCCACTTCTCCAGTAGCTTGCCTGACACTCCTTCTCCAAACATCAGAACAAAGTCTTGCTCAATCTAAGAAGGGGAATCATTATTAGATATAAACCCTGAACAAACAAATTTTTAGAAAACAGCAATGCATTTTTTAAAATCTTTAACCCTTAATCATTCCTTGGGGTCTAGCAGACCCCACTGGACTTTTCCTTCATTTTTTAAAAATGTTACCTTCATCTCAGGGGCATGAAACTACGTGACTTTTCCTAAATAATCTATCTAAACATGCACAAAAAAAACTGGGCTTGATTTGGTTGTTCTAAAGGTGTGTAATTTTTTTTTTTTACCTTTTAAGGTCTTTGGGGTCAAAATGACCCCACATTGAAAATGAATGGGAAAATGAAAAAAGTGACTTTTTTTTTATTTTGTTTGTCAAAAAAATAAAAGTAAATCCATTATAAATCTGTAAATTTCTACACATAAACCAAGGTCTGGTCCTAGAGCATAAATAAAAAGTAGAACGAACTTTCTATCTCACACACACACACGCACACACACACACACACACACACATGTATGTGACTGCCAATTTCTGTAAAAATGCTCCCTGTTGCAAATAAAAAGACAAAACTGCCATGCATCTAAAAAAAATTACATTTAAATCAAGGTCTGGTCCTAGAGCATAAACCCAAAGTGGAATGAACTTTCTATCTCATACACACACACACACACACACACACACAAACACACATGTATGTCACTGCAACAGAGAGCATTTTTTAGAAATTGGCAAATAAAATCAACTAAACTGGCATAAATCTAAAAAATGTCACATATGCAACATGGAACAAGCTTGCACACACGCACGCACACACACACACACACACACACACACACACACTGAGAGAGAGGGAAAGGGCATAATCAAAGAAAGATGAAATGCAGCTGAACTTTTGCACTCTGAGAAAGTTTACGGTTTGATGAAAGAGCTGCAGCAGTATTTTGAAAACATCTCAGTCAGAGTATAAAAGTGGCAGTCTGGGTCCCACACACAGCTCATTCTGTGACAGCACCATGGCCAAAAGGTACAGTCTTGAGGAGACCCTTGATTTCATACTGGATGAAAGTGACAATGAAGAACACCTGGAAATCACTGACCCAGATAATCCTGAGGACTTTACCACTGACACAGAAGATGAAACAGAGTTTCAAGAGGATTACCAGGAATCTGAAGAGGAGGATTATGAGGAGGAAGGCCATGCTGATGAAATGTATTTGTCAAAAAATGGAAACATTGTCTGGAATTCTACTCCACCTCCACAGAGGCCAGGACGAGCTTAAGCATCAAGAATCATCAAACTAACACCAGGACCGACAAGGTATGCGTGCTCTCGCGTCGATGACATAAAGTCTGCCTTTTTATTATTTTTTTCCAACTTCAATGCAGAACATCTTGATTGAAATGACTAATTTGGAAGGCAAGAGAGTGTATGGTGACAGCTGGAAGGATGTAGATTGGACAGAGCTGGAAGCTTTTATTGGATTGATGCTTCTTGCCGGTGTTTATTGCTCACGCAATGAGGCCTTGACAAGCCTTTGGGATGCTGAAATGGGTCGTTCAATTTTTCGGGCTGTCATGTCCCTGAAAAAATTCACAAAATTGACAAGAATTATCCGATTTGATAACAAGGACACAAGAACAGGTCGACGTGAGACTGACAAGCTTGCAGCAATACGTGACATCTGGGATCTGTGGGTTGAGCGTCTCCCTCTTATGTATAACCCAGGCCCAAATGTTACTGTAGACGAATGCTTGATTCCGTTCAGAGGAAGATGTGCTTTCAAGCAGTACATTCCCAGCAAACCTGCGAAGTACGGGATCAAAATCTGGGCTGCATGTGATTCCACAAGCAGTTATGCGTGGAATATGCAAGTGTACACTGGGAAGCCTCTGGATGGAAAGCCTGAAAAAAAACAGGGTATGCGCGTGGTCCTCGACTTGACAGCAGGTCTTCAGGGCCACACAATAACTTGTGACAATTTTTTCACGTCACATGCCCTTGGCCAGGAGCTCTTAAAAAACCAGCAAACAATGGTTGGGACAATAAGAAAAAACAAGCCTGAGCTTCCACCTGCTCTTCTCGCAACAAAAGGCAGAGATCGCTTTTCTTCTCTCTTTGCCTTCAGTGACACACATTGCCTTGTATCTTATTGTCCCAAAAAAGGCAAAAATGTATTACTAATGAGCACCTGCCACAAGGAGGCGATAGTAAGCGACAGGGAGGACAAGAAGCCTCAAGTAATCTTGGATGACAATGATTGCAAAGGAGGAGTTGACAACATTGACAAGGTATTTCCATATTTGATATTCATATACATAATTTGCTACATTTATAATGCATTTCTTTTGTCAGCAAATGTACTTATCTATGTGTCTTTGTAATATTGCAGATGATTGCAACCTACAGCTGCAAGAGGAGAACAGCTCGATGGCCAATTGCTCTTTTCTCAGCCATGATCGATGTGTCTGCCATCAATGGTTTTGTGGTATGGAATGCGATCAATCCTGCATGGGAGGAAGGAAAGTGTTTCAAGCGAAGGCTGTTTATTGAACAGCTCGGAAAAGCTCTCGTGAGTCCGCACATGAAGAGCCGAAAACGCCTGCCTCATACACCAGCCTCAGTCAAATTACTGAGGCAAATGCAAGATCCTCAGTCTGATAGTGAAGAGGAAGCTCCAGGACCTTCCATCAAACCTCCATCCTCTAAAAGAAAGCGCTGTGAGGTGTGTCCAAGAAACAAAGACGTGAAGTCTGGAAGGCAATGCACAAACTGCATGAAGAACATCTGCCTTGCTCATACTCTCAACATCTGCAAGATGTGCATGGACTATAGTTCATTCATCCACAAAAAGAAACAGCACTGAGAGGTGTGTCCATGCAGCAGAGACGTGAAGTCCAGATGGGACTGCAAAAACTGCAAAAAGAACATCTGCACTGCTCATGTTAACATCTGCCAGATGTGCATCGACTTTAGTTCATGATATGAAGTACCATTATCAGTGTTTTGCACTCTGCTTGTTCTTTCACTTGTTTATTAGCCATGTGATTTGATTTATAAAAAAGTTGTATTGTTCTGTGAACCCTTCACTCCTGTTCATTACAGTTTATTGGTGCTGTTGTTTTGTATTATATTGGTTTATTTACTTTTTAAAATTCATCTTGTTCTAAAATATCTTGTTCTAAAAAAATAAATAATTGTTAAATAATTTTCTGAAATAAATAGTGTGTGATTAGTCATGTCATAGTGGTGACTTGTAATGTTTCTGCAAATGTATGTATAATAATTTGCAAAAGCAGATAATTCAAAATATATCAGAAAACAACAACAAATTCTAACTCTGACAAAACTACAGATTTTTTATGTATTTCAAAATGTTTAAATAAATATTCACAAAATATATATCATAACGTTGTGAGGAGAAGTTGAAGCATCAAGAAAAATGAAGTGAAAATGAATGAGTCTCTATGGCCCTCTATAGGTACATTTGCTCATTGCACTTTAATTCCTTAACTATAAGAAATAAAGTTTTTCGACTAACCTTTAGATGGCAGTATTGTATCCCTAACACATAGAGCAATGTCCAAAAACTATTTAAATGTAATTAATATCACAATTTAAGTGATTTTTTCTTAAAAAAAATTTTTTTCATGATCCATTTATAGCATAGTTATGTAATTATGCAGTAAATAGGTACAAAACTTCAAAATTTCCACAAAAACACAGTATAAATGTATAGTTGAGAAGTAAATAAAAAAAATTATATATAGTTTTCCATATAAAAAAATGTATATTTCCTTATGCAATCGCTCTTTAAAAGTTTGGGGTCAAAATGACCCCAAAGACCTTAAGTGTTGTCCTTTTCTAGGAGTGATTAAGGGTTAAATATTGGATAAAGACTTTACTTACCAAGCCTTTAATGTCTTTGAAACGTGGAAAGACTGTCAAAATATCACTTGACTGCATAGGGTCAAGAACCATGTTGCGGCGATAGTCAAATGTCAATTTCATCTTCTTCTTGACTGCGTCCTCATCAGCAGAATGGTTCATTAATGCAATTGCTTCCTTGCATTCATCCTCACTCAAGACAGTCTCCGGAGTAAACTCTGACTCCCGTCTTACAGTTGGTGCACCAGACATCCCCTCAGCAGACAATCCTTGTCCTGATGAATAAAGCATTTTAAGACCTTCAACACTGCATAAAGAATGCTATATACAGTAAAAATGCTATATACAAAAAAAAAAAAAAGTAAAAGATGTTCATCTTTATACAAATTAAAATGTCACAGTTAAGGCAACTCAATAGCAACAAAACTTCAAAACTGTGATAGATGGCATAATGCGCTATAAAAAAAAAAAAAAAGCAAAAAGGGTGATTTCTGAATTTAATTTTGTACCATCAAATGATGCTCTTCGTTCTTTAGCCAGGACTCTTTGTATAGTTTTGATTCTCCATGCCAAGTACCCAGTGCCACTCTCAACATCATAGTAATGCTCCTTAGAAAGACAAAAATACATAAAGAGAAAAAGTCTTAAATCAAGAGCAAAATACACCTCCTGTATTGTGTGTGATCATCAGCATTTAAGACCTGTCAGCACAGAATTAAAATTCAAAAATGGTGTGATACTTACATAGCCTTTTTTGGACAAGGGGTCACTGAGGTAAGGGAACAAAGACACAATTCCTCTGGCATATTTTTCTTTAACCTGCCTTGGTGGTGATGTACTGTATAATAAATAAATAACCTATCTTTAGCACAGGTTAAAAAAAAAACAAATTATGGAACTACATTGAGAGACCATATTCACCAGTTAAAGATATCCAGATTACCCATTCTTTTCTGTCATGTCAGCTGCCAGGATGTTCACCATTTTCCTCCTTGTTTCATCTCCCAAAGTCTTAAATCGGTTGTATTCATTTATTATATGCTCTCCACCAGGTTTATGGACAAGAATGGATTCCACCAACTTTAACATGTCATATTTATGTTTTTTTTTTTAAGTACAAAACATTACCTGAAAAAAAAAATGTAATTAATAAAGGCTATTATTTCAGATTGATGAATTTTAAGTCTTTCCCTCCCCCCAATCCCCCCCAAAATGTATAAAGAACAACTTTGATGCCCACCTTTTTAGCTTCATCATCTAGTCTCATTCTTTTACTTGAAGAGCTTATATTTACTGTAGCAATAATTACTGTATCCTGTGAGTCAGTGGATTCGATTGATGAAGACAGGGACACATTTAACTGCACAGGAGAGGCAGATTCCAAGTCTAGTTGAATATAGGGTGGTCAAAGTCTTCATGATATTAATAAGCAAGCACTGAGAACATTTATAGAAAGTAAATAAAAAATATGCAAACCTGCACCATGTTTTATGGTGAGAACACCAACTGAGGGATCTTTAACTAGATCCTCAAAAACATCCTCATCCACCTCAGTCCCCGATTCATCAACAACCTTCATATTGTCGGGTACATTTGGGACATCAAACTTTAAAAAAGCTGGGAAAGAAATGTATGCCAATTAATGAGAAAGGGTATACATTACAAGGTTGATCAGTTACTTGCTGGTAACTCAGAACATCAGAGCAAATGTAAGATGTGACAGTATTATAAAATACAATTACATACATTATATATATACACTCACCGGCCACTTTATTAGGTACACCTGTCCAACTGCTCGTTAACACTTAATTTCTAAGCAGCCAATCACATGGCGGCAACTCAGTGCATTTAGGCATGTAGACATGGTCAAGACAATCCCCTGCAGTTCAAACCGAGCATCAGTATGGGGAAGAAAGGTGATTTGAGTGACTTTGAACGTGGCATGATTGTTGGTGCCAGAAGGGCTGGTCTGAGTATTTCAGAAACTGCTAATCTACTGGGATTTTCACGCACAACCATCTCTAGGGTTTACAGAGAATGGTCCGAAAAAGAAAAAACATCCAGTGAGCGGCAGTTCTGTGGGCGGAAATGCCTTGTTGATGCCAGAGGTCAGAGGAGAATGGCCAGACTGGTTCGAGCTGATAGAAGGGCAACAGTGACTCAAATAACCACCCGTTACAACCAAGGTGGGCAGAAGAGCATCTCTGAACGCACAGTACGTCGAACTTTGAGGCAGATGGGCTACAGCAGCAGAAGACCACACCGGGTGCCACTCCTTTCAGCTAAGAACAGGAAACTGAGGCTACAATTTGCACAAGCTCATCGAAATTGGACAATAGAAGATTGGAAAAACGTTGCCTGGTCTGATGAGTCTCGATTTCTGCTGCGACATTCGGATGGTAGGGTCAGAATTTGGCGTTTACAACATGAAAGCATGGATCCATCCTGCCTTGTATCAACGGTTCAGGCTGGTGGTGGTGGTGTCATGGTGTGGGGAATATTTTCTTGGCACTCTTTGGGCCCCTTGGTACCAATTGAGCATCGTTGCAACGCCACAGCCTACCTGAGTATTGTTGCTGACCATGTCCATCCCTTTATGACCACAATGTACCCAACTTCTGATGGCTACTTTCAGCAGGATAATGCGCCATGTCATAAAGCTGGAATCATCTCAGACTGGTTTCTTGAACATGACAATGAGTTCGCTGTACTCAAATGGCCTCCACAGTCACCAGATCTCAATCCAATATAGCATCTTTGGGATGTGGTGGAACGGGAGATTCGCATCATGGATGTGCAGCCGACAAATCTGCGGCAACTGTGTGATGCCATCATGTCAATATGGACCAAACTCCCTGAGGAATGCTTCCAGCACCTTGTTGAATCTATGCCACGAAGAATTGAGGCAGTTCTGAAGGCAAAAGGGGGTCCAACCCGTTACTAGCATGGGGTACCTAATAAAGTGGCCGGTGAGTGTATATATATATATATATATATATTTTTTTTTTTTTTTACAAATTAATACAAATATTCAAATTTATATAATAAAAGAATAAAGTTGCATGATTCTGGATAAATTGAGAATCATGATTTTTTTTGTTTCAAACTGAGATCATGGTTCTCACATGATTTTGAATCTACAACAAAATAACATGTAATATACTAGAGACAAAATGTTAATTGCTGCTGTCCAACTAATTTGTCTTAACTTGAATAAATTATTTATTAAAATTAAATGTTTCATTGCTGATGGATCAGCCTTTTGAATTAATCTTTGGAATGAATGATTCAAGGACACTTTTTTTTTTTTAGAGTCTCTTGGCGGTACAATCTTAATTTTAAGTGTAAAAGAGGTGATTTTCTCGATTTTTAATTGCTACCATGTTTATACCAGTGTTTATATCGACATTAAACGTTTATCCTAGTACCTCAGTGATTAATTTTCGAATAGATGGATACGGTGAAAAGATATTTGAAAAGATGGCGCCGCCGTGTTCGGTCGCCGTCCGGGTCACTCCTCATAAATTGCGTTTTTATTTATTTATTTATTTACTTTTTATTTATTTTTTTACCCGTATTACGGCTGCACTGATAACTTATGAGAAATTGACACTTCTCGATATTGGATATCGTTGTAGTGACCTGTTTTGGGACACTTTATCCATGAACTCTTCATTTCCACCGGAGATTCTTCGCAATGAGGGAACAAACAATGGACACTCACCGAGACGGCGCTACAAGAAACATTGCGGGAAACGCGCCGGTATTCGCAACAGATTGAGGCTAAGAGCACATATTCCTCCTCTGCCTAGCATCCTACTCGCTAATGTTCAATCCTTGGAGAATAAGATGGACGATCTGAGAGCCAGGACAAACTTCCAACGGGACATCAGGGACTGTAACATCTTCTGTTTCTCTGAAACATGGCTCGCGACCTCAGCCCCGGACTCTGTTGTGACGCCGTCTGATAACTTTCTTGTGTTACGGAAGGACAGAACAGCTGAGGCTGGGAAAACAAAAAGTGGTGGGGTGTGTTTTATGATCAACAAGAAATGGTGTGACCCTAGGAACATCACCACTCTGTCGCACTCTTGCTCGCCCCATCTGGAACATTTGTCCATCTCATGCCGTCCATTCTATCTACCCCGGGAGTTCTCATCGATCATCGCCACTGCTGTTTACATCCCTCCACAGGCCGACACCGGTGAGGCTTTGTCTAAACTCCATGAAGAGCTAAACGGCTACATAAACAAACATCCTGACGCTGCTTTTATCATCGCGGGGGACTTTAACAAAGCCAATCTCAGGAAAGTCATGCTGAACTTTTACCAACATGTCTCTTGTCCTACTAGAGGGAACAACACGCTGGATCATTGTTATTCTCAGTTTAAAAATGCTTACAAAGCCCGATCACAACCCGCTTTTGGCAAATCGGACCATGCCGCCATTTTCCTCACACCGGGATATAAACAAAGGTTTGTCCAAGAACCCCCGGTGCAGAAAGTAGTGACGCGCTGGTCCTCCAACTCAGAAACTTGGCTACAGGCGGCTCTTGATGACGTAGACTGGGACATGTTCCGGGCGAGCTCATCTGACGTCAGCGAGTTCACAGACGTAGCATTGAGTTTTATAAACACACTAACAGAACAAGCAACGGAAACTGTAACTATTAAGATATTTCCAAGTCAGAAACCATGGTGTGGATAGAACTATTCGTGCTGCAGTGAACAAACGCACTGCAACATACAACGCTGGTCTGCTGTCGGGGAACATGAGCGACTACAAATCATCGTGCTACGCTCTTCGCCACGCAGTGAAAGACGCCAAACTCCGTTACAGGGATCGAGTGGAGTCTCATTTTCAACTAAATAACTCCAGACGCATGTGGCAGGGACTGAGGACCATCTGCACCTTCGGAACTAATTCCCCTATAAAGGTGAGAGCAGATCCGTCGCTGGCTGACGAGTTAAACTCTTTCTTTGCTCGCTTTGATTGCAAACGCGCCAGCGCAACTCTGCCTGTCGGCGCGCGAGAAATTAGCGGTCAGAGTGGCGATGGCCCTGTAATCACTGCGTCGGAGGATGAGGTTAGGTGGGCGCTAAAGCGAGTGAACGTCAGGAAAGCAACTGAGCCTGATGGCATCTCTGGTCGCGTTCTGAGGTGCTGTGCTGACCAGCTCGCTGGATTGTTTACATCAATATTCAATGAGTCCCTGGCTACCTCCGTGGTCCCCTCATCTTTCAAAAAATCTGTCATCATTCCTGTGCCTAAGAACAATAAACCCTCTTGCCTGAATGATTATCGTCCAGTTGCCCTTACATCCACAGTCATGAAGGTATTTGAGAGACTGGTTAAAAACTACATTTGCTCCTCCATACCTGAAACACTGGACCCTCTTCCTATCGACCAAACAGATCTTGTGAGGATGCCATCTCTCACGTTCTACATTCCTCCCTTGCCCACATCGACAGTAAAAATGGGAACTATTTAAGGCTGCTTTTCATCGACTACAGCTCAGCCTTTAACACTATAATTCCCAGCAAATTAACTTCCAAACTTCTAAATCTTGGTCTGAATTCTTCACTCTGCAATTGGATTCAGGCAAATGAGAAAACACATGCAAATAGAAAAAAACACATGCAAATAGAAAAAAACGCATGCAAATAGAAAAAAACACCAGCGAATTAAGAAAACATCTTCATCAATTTTACAAAACACGTGTGCTCCAAAACTCACAACACAACCAAATACGGAACGCGCCGCAAATACGGAAAGGCGCTGCAATTACAGAAACGCGCTGCAACTACGGAAACGCGCTGCAACTACAGAAACGCGCTGCAAAAGTTCACAACACAACGGAAATGATTCCAGGGGACCCAAACGAACCCGGCTGGCTGGGACATGCTTGGACCTTAATAAGACCTCATCAGTGGTGTCGTCGTCTGTCCATGACCTGAAAAGTGAGTTTGTGTTACTTTATTTTAAAAACCTGATCGTATAATTCATTGGCCTTTTGGATATTATTAGGCCTAAATAATCTGAAATACACAAATAACTGTGAAATATTATGTTCATGTTACTGGATTACTCTAAATTAACAGGGAACAAGCCATTAAAACTACCTATAGGTTTTGCTGACACTAGCCTACTAATATGAAATACATTTTTTTCTTATCAGTTAACAATTATTAACCTTTACTTAACTAAACTCTGATCAGAGGATACTAATACCAGTTATATAACTTTATGAAGCTAACAAAGAACGTTGAGCATACAATTTAGAGAAAATAGCCCATTTCTTATGAGTGTTGACAAGATATATTTTCATTTCAGTGAGAATACGTGTGAATACCTTTTGTGTATGTTGATTTTCTCAAATATGTGTTTTCCCTTCCAAGTCAAAATGACTGCTGTAAAAATGTCTAGGCTATATCAGTGGCATTAGCTTAGTTACATGTTAATATTGTTTAGCACTAAGCAGTCACATTGTTTCTCTTCCAGGTTATGTATTGTCCATATTGTGGACTTGAATTGGCTGGATATATTGGATGCTTTTGTGGTTCCTGTGGTAGCAACATTAGATTTCTGGCACCTTTTCTACAGAATGGTAAGCTCTGCTAATACACTCAATCACTTGTTTATTTAATTATCAAGTTGAACCAAGTGATTGTATGATAAGTAAGTGAAGGAAAACAAATTTATTAAAGGTTTTATTTAGGTTTCCAATACCAAAGTATATAAACTGAGAATGTGAAGTTAGCATTTCAGGTTAGGATGGTAAATGATATCAGCTGTGAAACAGTTTCCAGCAAGAGAATCTGGCAATTCCTGTTTCTCCATTGTAAGTTAAATGAGTCAGATCACTGAGACTCTCACCTTTTGTTCTGCAAATGGCCTTCGGAGCCCCTGGCCCAGACGTTGAATAGTTAGGCTAATTGGATTAGCAATGCAAGCCAGATAACCTGCCTAACCTGTTTTTCGCTTGATAGAATCAACTCCTACCTGTGTATGCTTTGTTTTGAATTGGTCTTTTGAATGTGACCAGTGTGTATGGTTTGTGTGTGTGTGTGTGTGTGTGTGTGTGTGTGTGTGTCACACTATCCCTCCCTCCCTCCCTCCCTCCCTCCCTCACTCACTCACCCTGAATAACTAAAGTTGAAAAACATTGATCATTAAAAAATCTTGCTAAATTACAGAAGTTGAAAACCATCCACTTCTTTAAAATACACATCTTACTGATCCAAATATTTTCAAAACCACAAAAGAGATAACAAATCATACGACATGTTTTAGATAAATAAAAATGATCTTACTTTTCAGCTGGTTGAAAAACTCCTAAAACATATATTTAAGCTGTAAAAATCCCCCGATTCTCTCTCTCTCACACATAGGCATCTGGCAGTCTCTCTGAACGTGACATATTTGACTCAAGTTGAAAAAAGCATGTGATCTTTAAAAGTCTGTGTGTGTGTGTGTGTGTGTGTGTGTGTGTGTGTGTGTGTGTGTGACGGTTAGGTAAAATATCATTGATCATTTAAATCAAAATAGCATTGCTCATTTAAAAGTATATAAAGCAGATAAAATCATCTATTTCATCATGTTGAAAAACATGTGTTTTTCCCCCTTAAATTTCTCACTCCCCTGTCCCGCTTGACCTAGGGTCTTGTGTGTATGTGTGCTTGTCTATGTACCGGTAATGAGCGTGAGAAAACAGATGTCATTATCGTTTTATTACTCTTTGAAAAATACAACTGGTGAACATAGCAGCGATTGTCCTATCTTCAAAACAGGACAACCGCTCACACTTGCACCATAGAAACATGGTTCTAATTAAAAACTTAGAAAGGTCGATACGGTTGGAAGAGCGTGACTTGTCTGTGAATGAAATACGTAGCCATAAGTCATATACTGAGTTCATGAGGAGGTGAAAATTCTTCCGTTTAGTTCTGGTCATAGCCTTTGGTGAAACCTAAAACATTCATAGAACAATGGCGCCATCTTGTGGTCATTTAAAAGCCGTATCCACAATAGGCTGTAAGAGCCAAAAGGTGTCCACATTCCAATCTTCAATCTTATAAATAGACCATGGCATTCTTCCAAATTCATTTCCTGACCAAAAGATCCTGCTGAAGCTCTCCTCTCCAGATATCTCCTCAAAAGACCATGGCTAGAAGTAAGTTTTTTCTATAATTATTTCTCTATGCAATGCTGGCTTATTTTAAAATAATGTATATAGATTATTCTTTTATTTAAAATAATCTATATACATTATTCTTTTATTTAAAATAGTGTTTATACATTATTCTTTTATTTAAAATAATGTTTAAACATTATACATTATTCTTTTATTTAAATATGTTATGTTATTGCTGTTTTTATCTCCATTAAGCCGCTGGACCGTTGTAATTGCTATATTAATATACCAATGAGTTGATATACATTTTTCAAGTTATGCTATGTTTGGTTGATCACAATGCTGTTTTATCTAATGTAACTAAAATCTACAATGTCGGTTTTATCTGTGTTTATTTCGTGCTTTTATTCTGAAAACACACGTACGTCCTGTTATCACATAACGGTCTGTAACCTCGTGTTTTAGCTTAGCATTCTTTGACACATGGTTTTTGCAATAACAATATATGGCTATAAGGATGATTTTCTCTATTGAGAGCGACTTCGGTGCTAAATATCATCGTAAAACTATTTTGTGGGCAAATTATACCCATAGACTTTTATTATGAAATTACTCGGACGTCCGGTTAGACCGCGCTTAACACATTATGATCGCTAGTAAGTGCTCGTAAACATTGTTACATATTCTATATCGATTGATTTTGTATTTATATCTTTCAGATAATGCAATACTAATGATTTATTCTCGCTTTTTTCCCGTAACGGCTATGTTTAAGCAATGTCAAAAAGCGTCATTGTCCCTCTATCGATCTGGAGGTCAAACTGCATTCAATTGGCCGTTAAATAGCGTCTCTAGCGGGCCGGAGGTCCAACTGCTTCTTTTCCGGTAAATAGCACCTCTAGTGGGGCGGAGTGGGAATGTTATATACACACGGGAAAATATTGCCCCTAGCGATCTGGAGATGACATAGCATGCCATTTTTACAGTGAAAAGGGGGACAGAACTCCGTATTGACCATTTTACTCATCCTAATGTTAAATGTTATTATGATTTATATATATATATATATATATATATATATATATATATATATACATATGTTTAAACAATTAATTTTAGGATTCAATGTTATAGATTTTTATTTATGATTAATACAAATTTTTAATCGGTTATGCATCTTTGTGTGTGTGTGTGTGTGTGTGTGTGTGTGTCTGTGTGTGTGTGTGTGTGTGTCTGTCTGTTTTTGTGTGTGTGTGTGTGTGTGTGTCTGTCTGTTTTTGTGGCGTCATCAACCAGACTCATACAAAACAGCTCACATCTGTCTTTTAACCATAACAGGCATTTCTCTCCACAGACACAAGCGTCGAGCTGAACGCTTTCGAAGTCATTAATTCGTGTAAGATCATATGTTATAAATTAAAATAAATTAAAATAAATTTGTCTTTATACAATTTTTAATATATGTTATAAATTAAAATGAATCTATTTTTAATTTTGTCTTTTTGTATTTCACAGTAGCCACGTCTATGCGCGATTCAGACAGCTCAGCTGTTGGTAAACATCTTCGTCATAATGTTGTATTAATACTTATGGGAAAATGAACTAATTATGATTATTTTTTATTTTTTAGATTTCATAAGATTTGTCACTCCGCCTGGTTTTGTCGACCTCACTCAAGACACCGACAGCGAGGACGAACAATCACCACCCACGATCATTGTACCAGATTCTACATTGGGAGAGGCCAGCAATCAAACAGGCCCTAGAGTTTTGGCTTTAGACTCCGGTCCTGAGCCATGCGACGAACCACCGAGAAAGATTAGAAAAACTGAGCACTCCGTCCCCCCGAACAGTCCTGAGCCAGAGCTGTTTCATGGTAAGCCCATCTACAATTTTGATATATAAACTGCAATCAGGACATACCATTAAGATGACTGTTATATCTCTACACACAGGTTCGGATAAAAGCGAAGATGATGCAGCGAGCGATGTAGCTAGATGGGACACGCAACGACTCAACGCCTGGGACCAGAGCTCATGGACGTCAGAGTCTGGAGAGCTGACGACCGCAAACGCTGGTCAAACGCCATATTCTTCTCCGCAATCGTCGTCGTCGTCGGAGGAAGAGATTGATGTTGAAGAAGTTGCAGCAACGCCTCACCCTGTCGATGCAGCACCCGTCGACAGCGCACTGATCAGTAGACTCATTAATTCATTAGATACAGTGGGGCAACAGTTTCGTGATGTAAACAACAAATTGAATTCTATACATGAAGCTCAAATCGAAAACACTAACAGATTAGTTGCATTTCACAACGAGCTAAGATCCTCACAGTTAGAGACACATAGCAGATTAGATGTCCAGGATCGCTTTTTTCATGGTTTGGCGAATGAAATGTTTTTTCACATCCATAATATGCAAATAGCCATCGATGATGATTCTGATAGAAATGAGCAAATGTTTATCCTATACCAGCGTGAGATAATACGCGCTTTTCCTCATCGTCGATGAATGCGCAGATTATAACCCATTGTTTATTCCATTACATCATTTATTGATTTTTATACGTTATTGTGTTGTGTAATATTGCATGCATGTTTTTATATCTCAAGTGTTATACTCTGATTTTTATATCTCATGTCTTTTGTATTGCATCTATACGCTATGATTTGTAATATTTCATGCGCAGATTATAACCCATTGTTTATTCCATTACATCATTTATTGATTTTTATACGTTATTGTGTTGTGTAATATTGCATGCATGTTTTTATATCTCAAGTGTTATACTCTGATTTTTATATCTCATGTCTTTTGTATTGCATCTATACGCTATGATTTGTAATATTTCATTTATGCGTTATACTCTGATTTTTATATCTCATGTCTTTTATATGTCATCTATACGCTATGATTTGTAATATTTCATCTGTTTTTGTTATACTCTGATTTGTAATATTTCATCTGTTTGTTATACTCTGATTTTTATACCCCATGTCTTTTATATTGCATCTATACGGTATGGTTGTAATATTTCATATATTTGTTATACTTGCTGATTTTTATACTTGTGGTTTTTTATATTCTGTGTTTTGTGTCTGAAATTCAAAATGGATGGTTCAAAATGCTTCTTTACAGATGTTTGTCAATCAGACCAATCGGACCTATCACATGACGAGGCTGAAATGGTAAGTTTGCTCCCCGATTCTTTAGAACACTATCTCGATGTAGAACCACCATCAAGCTCTACTAATTTGGATCTTTTTGAACTAGCCGTAAATCCAAATATTAATCTCTATGATTCGTTTGTGCAATACGGCGGTGTTTTAAATAATCCCGTCTCCGACACTGATAGACCTAAAGATCCTGACAGCGCAGAACATCCTACCGCCAATGATGTACCCTTTATAGCTAGCGTCGATAGTCCACGCGATGAGCGATTAAGTCCGCCCGCCATTGATGCGCTTATTCGCGAAGGTGGGTACGTTAACGGATATCACGTAATACCAAGACCTCGTCTCAATAGCGTGTCATTGAGAAGATCCATGAACCTGCGACGAATTAACTCTACAGATTTAGCCGTTTATCACCGCTACTTGCACGATACGCTGAGCGAGCTTGTGACCTTCGCTAGAGATATTGGGGGAATTCGGCCCGTAATTAATATGACCGTCTCGGCTCCCAGTCTACAAATACCCATCAGCGCTGTTTTAACACCGGGCAATAATTACGACGCCGATTTACTTTACGATCAAATTGAAAAAGTTTTACAGAGCCAAGATCAGTTATTATCGGATTCCGCTGTAGAAATTGACGCTTCTGTTGTTTTGAACCGCCACGGCAGCGGCAAACGTCGTAAACTGACGGATCTCGCTGTTGGTGAAGTGGTCAAACGGAAAAAAAGTAGTTTATTTTGTCCTACAAATATTGCAAATAATTTGTGTTTCTCCATTTGCCTCGCCCGTTTTCTTAACCCGCAACAGCCCGAGAGTGAGTTAGAAAAACTAGCGGTCGACATCCAAAACAGCGCAGGGTTCTCGATCCAAGATCCAATCTCTTTTAGCGACATAACCTCGTTTGAACGAACGCTAGACATTAAAATCGTTGTATTTCACAGATCAAATGCATCGGTCTTAGAAACGTACAAAAATATAGATGAGTCCCACCCCAAAACGGTGTTCCTGTATCTTGATAAGGACCATTACTACATGATTTTGAACTTGCCCGCGTTCATCGGTTCACCATACGTATGCGAATTTTGCTATAAAAGTTACACAAGTCGTATAAACCATCAATGTAAGCACGTCTGCAACATATGTTTTGACGCGGAGTGTCACACCTTCCCTAAAAGAATAATTCACTGTTCAGAGTGCTTCCGGTACTGTAAATCGCTCTATTGCTTCGAGATGCATAAAAAAAACAATCCTCCCGGTCAAGAAACCTCCGCCTGCGATGTTATAAAATACTGCAAACTATGTAACAGACGCTACACAGTCAAACCGGGTGCTAAGAAAACCCAACACAAATGCGCCCCGGACAAATGCATCCATTGCAGGGAGATTCTTCCGGATGAGGGGTCGCACCAATGCTTCATACAGCGCTTAGCGCCTAAGCAATTTTGCGAGAAATATATCTTCTACGATTTTGAAACGCGCTATGAAAATGGTAGGCATGTGGCAAATTTTGTTTGCGCGATCACGTTCCAAGGGGAGAAATTTATCGCTAAGGGTACACAGTGCATTGCCAAGCTAATCAATCGCTTCAGACAACCTCGCTATGAAGGCTACTGTTTCATCGCTCATTACGCCTCCAGATTTGACTCCTTTCTAATTCTGGAGTATTTCTGTAAGATAGGGGTTGCACTCGAGATTATAATGCAGGGATGCAAATTAATTTTTCTGTACGATGAAACATTTGCCCAGCGATATATCGATAGTTATTCATTTTTCCCGCTAGCGCTCGCTAAAATGCCCGTAGCGTTAGACTTAACGACAAGCGGGAAAGGCTACTTTCCCCATTTGTTCAACAGGATCGAAAACGAGAAGTATTTCGGACCGTACCCTGACAAAAAGTTCTACAACTACGATAACATGACGGATAAAGGCCAGCAAGAGTTCGATGCTTGGTACCTGACGGTTCAGGGAAAGTTCTTTGACTTCAGGAAAGATCTGCGCGATTACGGGGTTAACGACGTGGTCTTATTACGAGAAGGGTGTATGAAATATCGAAAGTCGTTCATCGAATGCGCAAAATTAGATCCTTTTGGCTGTACGACTCTAGCCGGGTGCGCGATGTCCGTGTTCAAAACTCATTATCTCGAGAAAAATACTCTGGCTCTCACCCATAGCAAAGCGTACGTCCAACAGAGCAAGTGCTATTCATCCGGTTCAATTGAATGGTTAGAGTTTCTCAAAAAGACTCGAAACGTCGACCTGCATCACGCCCTAAACCACGGGGAGCAATCCTTCGGTAAGTACTTTCTAGATGGCTATTACGAACAGGAGGGTGAGAGGCATGGTTTAGAATATAATGGTTGCGTTCACCATGGGCACTGTTGTCGCTTTGAACCCCATGAGAGACACCCCTTGTCAGGAGTGCCCTATGGGGTTCTCAGGAGGCAGTTTGACGATAAGGTCGAAATTCTGCAGAACGCGTACGGTTTGAAAATCGAGGTTCTTTGGGAATGCGAATGGAACAAAATGAAAAATACCGATCCCTCCGTGATAGAATTTATGAGTGATTATTCTGCCCCAGAAAGACTGAGCCCCCGAGATGCGTTGTTTGGAGGCCGAACTAACGCGTATAAACTCTACCACGAGGTGACCGATGGTGAGAAAATAAGATATCTCGATTTTACCAGTCTCTACCCCTTCTGCCAGGCAACGAAAAGCTATCCGATTGGACATCCGCAAATAATTTTCAAAGATTTTGAGCCGATCGAAAATTATTACGGTCTTATCAAAGCGACTGTGGTCCCTCCCCGCAAATTATTGCACCCGGTTCTCCCTTACCGCTGCGGCGGTAAACTCATGTTCCCGCTATGTAGAACCTGCGCTCACGAGGAAAACCAGACATCGAGCTGCAACCACACGGACCAGGAAAGATCTCTCTCGGGCACCTGGGTTAGCATCGAGCTTTTAAAGGCCGTCGAAAAAGGTTATTTGATAGGCAAGATAGACGAGGTTTGGCATTTTCCACAACGGTCAGACACGTTGTTTGTCGATTACGTAAAAACGTTTCTGCGTTTGAAGCAACAAGCCTCCGGGTACCCATCGAACGTTGTCACGGACGCTGAGAAAGCGACTTACATTCGCGACTATTTGGAGAAACAAGGGATTCAACTCGATCCCGAAAAAATCAAGTACAACGCCGCCCAGAGGGCAATCACTAAATTAATTCTGAATTCGCTTTGGGGGCGATTCTGTTTAAGACAGAACTTACCTCAAACGTCTCTGGTGAGCGAGCCCGAAGATTTCACCAGAATCGTTTTTGGCAATACCGACGCATTGTCTTATTTCACATTCGTCTCAGACGACGTAGCTCTCGTTCAACATAAGCCGGCCAAAGACGCTGTTTGCAAGGCACGCGACGTTAATGTGTTTATAGGGGCGTTTACAACGGCTCATGCCAGACTAGAATTGTACGAATTGATGGACAGGCTCGGCGACCGACTTCTATACTCAGATACGGATTCAGTCATCTTTGTGTCTAGGGACGGAGACTGGGAGCCGCCTCTAGGGGATTATTTGGGGGATCTGACGAGCGAAATAGACGCGGGCGACTATATTACGCAGTTTTGCTCTAGCGGCCCTAAATCTTATGGTTTTCGCACCGCCAAAGGTCAAGTGTCCATGAAGGCCAAGGGTGTCACTTTGAATGCAAAGAATTCCCGAGCTATCTGCCTGGAATCCCTGATTGGTCTGGTTGACGGATATGTGACGTCGCATGATGGTAGCAAATACATCCTGGCTCACACTGAAAACATTGTGAGGAATAAAAAGTCTCTCACATTGCACAACAAATCAGTCGTTAAAAGGTTTAAGGTGGTGTATAATAAACGCAGGCTTATGCCCGATTTCACCACACTCCCTTATGGCTACTGATCAGATGATGCACAGAGGGTTTTTGGATGTTTCCGATTTTGATTTTAGTCTTCAACATCCGTTTAGTTGTGTTATAAGTGGACCGTCCAATTCTGGAAAGTCTTATTTTGTAAAACTTTTGTTGGAGAAAGGTTTGAATATAATTTCCAAGAAAATTGAAAACATTGTATGGTTGTATGATTGCTGGCAACCTTTGTACGATGATGTACTGAAATTGTATAACATTAAATTTGTACAAGGAATACCCGAGAGTCTGAATGATAATGATTTACTCCCCGTGCACAAAGCAAATCTGCTCATCGTGGATGATTTGATGCAACAAGCTAGCGCCATCCTGGAACTCCAGCGCGTCTTTACACAGTATGTCCATCACCGCAATCTCATTGCAATCTATATAGTGCAAAATTTATTTGTACAGGGCAAGTCCAGTCGAACCATCAGCTTAAACGCCAATTATATTATTTTGTTTAAAAACCCTCGGGACGTCAATCAAGTAGCTCTGCTAGGACGTCAAATGTACCCGGGGAAGACAAAATACTTTATGGAGTGTTATCACGACGCAGTCAACCAATCTTTCGGATACCTAATGATAGACTATAAAGCAAAAACTCCGGAGCAGTACCGACTCAGAACAGGGTTGCTTTCCGATCGTCAGGTGGTTTATATCCCGAAAAAAAGAAGAACGTGATCAATCGTCATGTCTGCTAGACTTTGTAAACATCTCCCGGTGTTGAAACTGTTGCATAAAGCGTCTCCTAAACAACGACGTCTTATTCTACAATCGGCCTCCGACGATTTCATTTTATCACTGTGTGAACTGGCGCTTAACATCCTCTACGGGGCGATTCCGGTCAATCGACAACAGTACCAAAAACTGAAAAGGAGAAAAGCGGAAATCAAATTTGTAGCCGATAAAAAAATTGGCATAGCGGCCAAGAAACGAGTCTTCAACCAGAAGGGAGGGTTCCTCTTACCTCTCCTAAGCGTCGCTTTACCTTTTCTTTCGACCCTGATAACCAATCGATAGGATGGACTATGCCGAGAAGATGTATTTAGTACCGCACCATCAACTGGATAAGTTGAAAACTGAAAATGTTCGCGAGAACATTCAGCAGAGTGTGGAAAACGATTTGGACGGGAGCATAAGAAATATTTTACAACGCTCTGATTTGAACCCCTACGAAAAAGCAAAACTTTACTCAAATACCCTAACCAGGTTTTTGACCATCGTTAGACAAGGCGATCGTGAGAACAGTGTTTTAACACTTTCGTTACCCCCTAGTGATCCCAAGCTTAAATATGAACAATCGGCTGCTAGCAGCGTTGAAGACGTTGGTGAGACTAATGTGGTGGATGAAGTTCTGAAGAATGTGCCTTCGAGAAGTGTGAAAAACAGTAGATACATATTAGACAAGATGTCTAAAGCTAAAGGACTCAGCGCTTGGAACGAATCGGGGGAGTTTGTCTTCAGGGGCAAACCCATACAAGGTTCACACATGCTCGATTTGTTGAAAAATGTGACGGCCCCACAAAAGGTGCGCAATGACCGGAGACCTCTAGGATGGACTGAGTTTCTACAGGCTTTTGCCGAATTAAACATTCCTTTTTCTACGGTGCCGAATCAGCAGGTCAGGAGCGCGATTAATTCTCTAAAGAATAAACCCGACACCCCAGCCTCTGGTAGACGTTCTAAAAAAGCGCAGAGATATTCACGGTCCGTGGTTCCAGAGAGCGACGATTCAGTGTCTAAATCACCGACTATCCGTCGAAAACGATGGATGGATTATTAACGTGTGTACATTAATATGTATCTTATGATTAAATAAAAGACGCTGAAAAATATAATGGTTTTAAGATTTTTTTTATTTATACATCAAACACGTTTGCACACAGTCGATACAGGATAACATTTTATCATTACAAACATACGGTCTTAATCTCTTCACAAACAGAGACACCATTTTATCATTTTTAATATAGTCATCCTTGTATAGTTTCATCACATGGGTGTAGTCGTAACCTTTGGCTAAATGATATAGGAAAAACACACAGTGCTGCCCGCAGGTATCCGACGAATAATCCTGGACACGTCTGTCAGTATATAATACGGGTCTGTCGTTGGTTGCTAGAAACTTGTCGATGCTGATTGGAAAGCGGGTACTGTTTGGGGGGTTGCCAAAACTGTCGAAAAAACAAGCCGGTCCCTGTTGGTTCAAATAAACGGCGACCCAATGCTCACCGGGTAGGTGGGCAGGATCGGTGTTAATGATAGCGAGCGACGGTAAGATCCTCAGGGGTTTTTTGGGTAGTTGATCGCACGGTAGAACGCCGAGAAAATGAGTCCCGCATGTAATTTTATCCATGATAGCGGTGAGTTGTAGGGTGTTCATCTCAATAGTAGTCGATCAGTACCTGTCTGCGGTTAGACACCTCAATGATACTATCAAACACGGCGTAAACTATTAAATTAACAGTACTGCCTAGAGGGCGTCTGAAACGAGCTTCGACTCTGATGTTCCCGGACTTGACGAGGGAGATGTGCTGACCACACTCTTCATCCGGGGTGAGGTTAAATGCGTAAAGTGTGTATCCGTTCACGAAATCATTTCTGTCGATAGAGAGCGACTGGTCTTTAAGGTGTCGTCCGGTCGTCATCGCCAGCTGATAAAATTCACGTACTGCCAGACCATCATCGAAATTAGGCTGTAGAGGCTTAGCGGGGTATTGTTGGGAGTCAACGTAGACGGCTAAGAATTCCAGATTGTAATGTTTGAAAGCGAATGGATTTTTTCTGTAGGAACCGGTGAAAGCGTCATTGTCGACCATAGCAATGACGATAGCCTTTGGCAGACTTCCTAAAAACAGATTTTCTTGATTCAAAATGCGTGACCCTGCCGGTATTGAGAAGGTTTTTAGACTGACCCTATCGACGGCGTACTTGGCCGTGGTCGAAAGTAACGCATGGGCGTGAGCCAGTCTGACCGGTGGTGATACAGAAACTTTCTTGACAAATAGGGATGCCGACAGTATATTTAATTTGTAATCCACGTCGTCGGCCCTCATCAGACTGAATTCATCTTTTGCTCGAATAAGGCGTATCTTAATATCGACCCCATTTATCATCAATTTCTCCTGGAAGAATATATCGCTGTGTATGGGGGCAAGCAGTTCCAGTTCCTTGCTTTCGCCGGTGTACCCCGATCTCTTTGTCAATCCAGTATTACCCCCTGCGGGGTCAGCCGCATCCATAAAGCCTGCTTTGTCTTTGTGAAACAGACCCGCGTTGAAAATAGTTTCCAACGTATCTTTACTGTAGTTGAGCAGACTCTCCATGATGCAACGGTAAGGGTAAGTGCTTGAACTTTGAGATATCAGCCGATCACCGAGTGTCACGTCCACTTGCGAAAATATTGTAGCTCCCGGGTAATTAATCAACCCAACCTTAGCATCCGCATCTATGTTTCCGCCGTCAGGTTTCGTGATTTTCACCCGTAGATAGAGCATCGTGTTATTGAGATCCACATAATCATCGCCGTTGCCCGCGATAAAAAACTCAATCGGCGCAGATTGTGAAAGAGCCGATAATGGGGTAACTTCTAAATAGCTGCTTTTCTCAATCACTGTCTGCGTCATCGGTACGGTAAATAAGTCCAACTCGGACTTGATGCATTCTCCCGACATACGATGCAGTAACGCCATGTTAGAATATGGTTTTTGCGGATCTCTTGACCGACACTCTTCGACTAACAGACTTCTTTCGCTTTCTACGTACGACTGAGTGCTTCTTTCCACCGTGTGTTGTTTTCTTCTTCGTCTTAGCTACCCGATGACCACGCCTCCTCGCCCCCGGCGGTTTAGACATCATCTTACGAGCCATGACCATCAGACCGGAGCCGTCTTGAGCTTTATCATTGTGCGAACGGGTCAATACGTTGGAGACGACGTCGGATACTATATTTTTAGCGGCTGATTTTAGATGGGGTTTTGCGATGCTAAAGCCTCTTTTTAGCAGAGGAATGGCCATCCTGAACAGACCTCTGAAAAGACCCCCTAGCCCCGCCCCATACATAACCCCTCCCCCGGCATAGCCCGGTAACCCCCCTCCGGCCTGATTTTGGTAGTAGCTGACATAGTCCGAGGTCTCTCTGGGTCTATAATAACTCATATTTAAAGAATATAATTATTTTTTGGTTTAAAGTGCAGTTTTACGACGACTTTCCCGTAAGTGAAAGGTACTTTATGGTTTTGATCGTCCTTAACTTCTATGGTGATGTCTGTGATGTGATCCTTGCTGATCGATGCGTAATGCGGCTTGTCGTATCTAGCAATGACCGTGTCGTTGGTTTTACCCGATATATGTAAGCATCTCAAAAGAGGTACGTGAGAATGGCCGACCACTTGATATTGGATAATGTCCGTGTAAACGTATAATGTGTAGAACCCTCCGTTGATATCGGCTTGATGAGGAGCGTATGTTATGATGTTCTGGGTAAAATCTGCTACTTTATGGTCGATCGATCGTCCGAGATAGATCCCCTTCGTTACTCCTAAAATAATGCCGAGCCTCCCTCGGAAGTAGAGTGAAATGTTGGGTTTTGCAGTCAGAAACACTTTGTTTTTTATTTCATCGTGAGTCAATACCCCATAATTTGGGATAAGTTGATTTATAACTCGGATGATGGCTCGTATATTTGGGTAGTACCCGCAGGTTATCTTTAATTGGATCGATTTGTTTATTTTAAACGCATCACCGTCCGGCTCAATGTTCACGGTGAAGTAGCTCTCTTTGTCGTTAAAGCTATACCAGCTTCTAGGATATTCGATCTCGGCTAGTCCGACTTCCCAATGTCCTTTTAAGTCTATAGCTTTTGCTAGCCGCGTTGTATAGCTGGATATGATGTTTCCCGGATAAACCGCCGACGATGCATTACACGGTAACGTGACGTAGAACCCGTGCTCCTCCATGCCGATCCCTGCCTCGTGTGATCTCATCCGTTAACGTCGGAGTGTTTTAAGTCCACCAGAGTTTTTTTATCTATATAACTATTGAATTTTGAAGGCCATCCTAACCATTTCACTAAAACAAGCGTAGATTTCCCTTGTTTTTTCTGGCCTAGAATCTTTTCCACTTTAAAAGATTTGTTTTTACTAACAATTATTTTTTGCAGCTCTTTTTCATAAAATACCCCCTCGATGACTTCTCCGTCATAATCCGTGAGTCTGTAGACTGGGGGCTGTCGCGGAATACACGAGGACACTGTGAAAAATTCTTCAGTGTAGATCTGTTCATAACCTTTGGCGAACGTACCTCTCACTTTAGAAATCCTCACGATATCGCCGACTTTGAAATTAAATATAGGTTTCTCCGTCTTCTTTATATCGCCGTACAGGTTTTGAAACACTTGACCCTCATTGTCTCTGCTGACGTCCACGGGTCTCATTTTGATACTTCGGTGATAACTGGTGTTGTACCCCTCCATTATGTCCGGTAAGACATCGATGTATCGTTGGGAATTTGTGGCCGTTAAAAATCGCCACATACGACTTTTTAACGTTCTATTAAATCGTTCCACGATGCTGGCTTTCAAATCGGTAGCGGTAGCGAAATGATTAATGTCGTGCTTTTTCATGACATCCTGAAAATGTTTATTGAAAAATTCCTTGCCCTGATCCGTCTGCAATTTCTGCGGCACACAACCCTCGTCGAGTATAGATTCGAACGCCCTAGTAACCTCGAGGCCGCTCTTATTCTTCAATATGCGACTCCAGGCATACTTGGAAAATACATCTATAACAGTCAAAAGAAATTTATGACCATGATTCTGTTTAGCATAGGCGCTCATGTCCACTAAATCGGCCTGAAACTGGGTATCGACTCCGTAGACAACCACCCTGTTTCGCTTATAATTTACAGGGGCTGTTTTGTGTAGCGTGTAAGCGTCCTCGCCGGCCAACCATTGTGAAACTTGATTATCGCTTAGACGGACTCCGGTATCTTTTAAGACGGCATCTTTTAATCGTTTTTTACCGCCTAAAGAACCGGGATTGGAAGGTGTATAATAAGCCTCTTTCATGAGCTCCGACATACTGTTGCTGTTTCAACCGCCGTGAAAGAATAATACGAACGAGTGATTTGAATCAATCTTTTATTAAAAAATGTTACAAATATATAAACAGTGAATAATAGATATAATGCTATTAATAGAACAAAGCAAAAATTGATTAGTAATAAAAATGAGGTAAATTTGATATAATGGTTAGTAATACATCAAAGTAAAACGATGTTGCATGCAGAGGGTAAATAAAAATTATATATTTGGGTTACATAACATTTGCTGAATCCAGCCAAAAGAGAAAATCGCCACATACGACTTTTTAACGTTCTATTAAATCGTTCCACGATGCTGGCTTTCAAATCGGTAGCGGTAGCGAAATGATTAATGTCGTGCTTTTTCATGACATCCTGAAAATGTTTATTGAAAAATTCCTTGCCCTGATCCGTCTGCAATTTCTGCGGCACACGACCCTCGTCGAGTATAGATTCGAACGCCCTAGTAACCTCGAGGCCGCTCTTATTCTTCAATATGCGACTCCAGGCATACTTGGAAAATACATCTATAACAGTCAAAAGAAATTTATGACCATGATTCTGTTTAGCATAGGCGCTCATGTCCACTAAATCGGCCTGAAACTGGGTATCGACTCCGTAGACAACCACCCTGTTTCGCTTATAATTTACAGGGGCTGTTTTGTGTAGCGTGTAAGCGTCCTCGCCGGCCAACCATTGTGAAACTTGATTATCGCTTAGACGGACTCCGGTATCTTTTAAGACGGCATCTTTTAATCGTTTTTTACCGCCTAAAGAACCGGGATTGGAAGGTGTATAATAAGCCTCTTTCATGAGCTCCGACATACTGTTGCTGTTTCAACCGCCGTGAAAGAATAATACGAACGAGTGATTTGAATCAATCTTTTATTAAAAAATGTTACAAATATATAAACAGTGAATAATAGATATAATGCTATTAATAGAACAAAGCAAAAATTGATTAGTAATAAAAATGAGGTAAATTTGATATAATGGTTAGTAATACATCAAAGTAAAACGATGTTGCATGCAGAGGGTAAATAAAAATTATATATTTGGGTTACATAACATTTGCTGAATCCAGCCAAAAGAGAAAATCGCGGCATGCCTGCCATGACATCATGCTTCTGTCTAGGATATAATCTGCAAACATTCCGACAATTTTGTCGACGTCGTCAACCAATTGACGGCGTTTGACCATCTCCTCCTCATCATCACTGTCACATCTGTTTGACTCCTTGGTCAATTCGGTGCATACATCGACTACATAAGTGACCATGCACAGCATATCGGTGTTACGTATTTCACGCTGTGATTCGTATATCATGTTGAGAACCTCTTTTATCAGACCCCAGGCTGGTTCATCGGGATCAACACATATGCTGGTCAAAGAGCACCATGAATTATTACCCAGTCCTCTTATATGTTTCATCATTTTCTTGAGATTTGCTAAGCGTGTAGTATCGTCATCACCCGGAATTTCGGACGGAGATTGTGATGCGTCCTCAATAATCTTTTTCATCATACGGGTCATCTGTTCTTTGTAATGATCTTTAAATATGAATTTCGTAAAGTACATCATACTGCACGCGACACCCATGTAGTTAGCGTCGTCATAAGCCATGTAGTTAGCGTTGTCACAGCTCGACTAAGAATGCGAGACCTTCCCAGAGATCAACAATGCCGTAGACTGTTTCCTCGTAGGACTCGTCCAAGAGTACTGTCCTGATGTCTTTTAGCTTAGCGCCGATGAATGGTTCGTCTTTTAATTCGTGCAGGATAGTACCGACTGTTCCTTCAATACGCTTGGGTTCAGATTTTAGCCCGAAACGGCTCAGGAGGATAGAGATGATGGTATGAAAATAGGGTCTAAACAGCGTGACTGAAAGTTCATCAAAGTGTGTGGCGAAGAAGTAGTTAGGAGGGTCAAACAGGCAGGAATGTTGCAGCTGGCTTGGGTGATCAATGGCACATCCCTCGCAGTCGTCCTTCAGTTTCTTGCCGATGATGTGCTCCAGCAAAACCACGGTCGCTGCTTTTATGATTTTGAATCCAACGTCGTTGAAACATCCGTCTGTAGCGTCGTAACGGGGTTGATCTAGAGGGGTATAAGTCACGGGTGGAGATCCAGGGTTTTCGGGAGATCCAGGGTTTTCGGGAGATGCGGGGTTTTCGGGAGACGACGGTGGTGATGCTGAATGTTTTGGGCGACCGCAGTCGCACTCGATGAGCGGATCCCAGTCTAATCCCCGATTGATAATGTTACCGGGAGCCCAATCGTTTTCAAGGCACGATTGCAAGTCTATGCGACGATTGATAGTTTTAGCCGGAGCCCAGTCTGCATGAATGTCCGATGGGCCGTTGGCGTTGGTCTGTATATGAAGGGATGGGTTGCCGTCGACAGGGTCGAGAATGCTGTCGAAAGAGATTCCGCAGCTGCACACGTGAGCCGATTCTGTACCGCCGTCTTCAGCCATGGTTTATATGTGATGATTGTGAGGGTCGGTTCGCCGGAATTTATGGAGGTGTAGTAGAGGTGGGCGTCGCTTATAAACGACGCTTGGGAGGGTCTGCCAGATGAGCTTTCGGATGGCTATAGTGAATGGGGGCGGACTGCATCGCAAATGATCTGCTGCGTGCACATTTCTCAGGGTGGAACAGCTGCACTTTGATTTTGGTGTATCCGTCATGCATGTCACACCATTTGAACAATTTGTTGATGGTTGAAAAAACACTACGCATCAGATCCAGATCACGCCACTTGAACAAAAATTGTAATTCATACAGATCGTGATGCTCGTTAGGCAGGATGACTGCAGACCGTGTGTTGCTGAGCTTTGTCTTGTCTTTACAGCAGAATATGTAAACAGCGTCATTGGGCTTCTTATTAGTATGGTCACCTACCACACGGTAGCGAACATTCGGAGTTACGCCGTCCCACTCTGCCGTGTACAAAGGCTCTTCACCAACGTCGTTCAGATCCTTCCAGACAAATTTGTAAAATAGAGACCAGTGTTTTTCGGGAAAAACAACGCATGGGTCACCGCCAGGCTGAAACTCTCCGGGACCGTCAACGGTGTAGAGCATAACAACTCGAGATGGTTTATGAAATTTGTACCCAAAAACACAGTTGCTAGACAGCATGAATTCACCTTTAGTCCATTCCGAAATTTCATGAAGAAAATTGGTCAAACGGATATGACCGAAGGGTTTTCTCGGAGCCATAGTCAGACTTTGCATCATCCTGTTGCTCAACCCCTCCTCTGGGGAATTTGGGGAGGATAAACTGTCCATGCTCATGTAACTCATATTTCGTCTTTCTGGTCTGGACCCGACACACTGACCCATTTATAGGTAATGCTCAGGAGTGGGAGGGCTCATGTGACACACTCTGTGATCTTTTTAGTTAAAAGATATTTTATTATTTATTTTATACACTTTTAAGAGATATTTGTGGGAGGGATCGTGTCACACGATCTGTGATCTTTTTTAGCATTGTGAGAGTGGGTGGGAGGGAACCCCGGATTTCAAAAAACATCTGGCACCATCAAAGCCAAAACAATGACATATTTATACCCCTCGGTCAATGGGTCAAATCATCCATCAAATCTACCTGTCAAAACTTTCTGTCAACCAAATGATCGATCGCTCATTAGGGCAAAGGTTAATCCATCAATCCCGGAAACGGGAAGGGCTAGGTCAAAGGTTAATCCATCAACCCCGGAAACGGGGAGGGGGAGGTCAAAGGTTAATACATGACCCCGGAAACAGGAAGGGCAGGAGGGGGGAGAGGGAGGGGCAAGGTCAAAGGTCAAAGCCATTAATCATCTTGACACAAGCTGTATCGTAATACTACTTCCCTGGTAGAGAGCCAGACCATTTGTCCAGGTTGGTATATAGGGGTCGCAGATCGTCTTGTGTCGGCCTGGCTCTTGTGCCTCCGAACAGCCCTTTGCAGGTGTGTGTGTGCTGAGTCCCAGACCCTCTCGCTCTCCTGGAACCAATGATGGACTGCTGGAACTTCGGACGGCTCGCCTGACCAGGGAAACAGGGGCGGCTGGTAGCCGAGTATGCACTGGAATGGAGTGAGACCTGTGGTGGATTGCTGAAGGGAGTTCTGTGCATACTCGGCCCAGGGTAGATAGCGGCTCCAGCAGTCCTGATGGTTGTGGCAATATGACCTCAGGTATCTCCCGATCTCCTGAATCTTCCTCTCCGTTTGTCCATTCGATTGAGGGTGATATCCAGATGTGAGACTTACGGAGACTCCGAGAAGGTTGAAGAAAGACTTCCACACACGGGAGATGAACTGTGGGCCACGATCTGAAACGATGTCTTCTGGGATACCAAAATGACGGAAGATCTGGGTGAATAGTGCTTCTGCGGTTTCGAAGGCTGTGGGTAAACCCGGTAGAGGAATCAATTTACATGCTTTGGAGAAACGATCGACTACAACCAGAACACAGGTGTGGGAATCCGATGAGGGAAGATCAGTGATAAAGTCTACCCCGAGGTGAGACCAAGGTCTAGGGGGCACGGGAAGAGGAACCAGCTTGCCTTCGGGGAGGCGAAGAGGTACCTTGGCCATGGCACAGATGGAACAGCCTCTGACGTATCGGGAGACATCCTGGGTCATATTGGGCCACCAGTAGCGTTGTTGGATGAGCGAGAGGGTTTGCTGGCTGCCTGGGTGTCCAGAGCCCGGAGATGTATGTACTGAGTCCATGAGAGACGGACGTAGACGGGATGGTACAAAGATCCGTCTCTCAGGACCTCCCGGCGGAGCAGGTTCGGTCCGAGTGGCTTCCAAAATGTGGTCATCGATACTCCATTGAATGGAACTAACAATCATGACTGGAGGGAGAATGGATTCTGGATTAGAAGGAATGATGTCAGGTTGGTACAAACGTGAAAGAGAGTCTGCCTTGATGTTCTTGTCCCCGGGGCGATAGGTTACTTTGAAATTGAAACGTGTAAAGAAGAGTGACCAGCGGGCTTGACGAGTATTGAGTCGTTTAGCATCTCGAAGGTATTCCAGGTTCCGATGATCAGTGATAACGTCAAAGCGGTGTTTAGCTCCCTCCAGCCAGTGTCTCCACTCTTCCAGAGCCAGCTTGATTGCTAGAAGTTCCCGGTTACCAATGTCGTAATTCTGCTCCGCCGGGGACAGTTTCTTGGAGAAGAAGGCACATGGATGGAGTCTGGGAGGCTTCCCCTGCCGCTGAGACAACACTGCTCCTACTCCAGTAGTAGAAGCGTCTACCTCCACGACAAAAGGAAGATCTGGGTTCGGGTGAACCAGAGTAGGAGCGGTGCAAAAGGAGGTTTTGAGCTTCTTAAAGGCGATGGTGGCCTCGTTGGTCCAGGTCAGAGACTTGGCCCCTTTGCGTAACAGTGAGGTAATGGGAGAACTGATCTGGCTGAAACCTTTGATGAATCGGCGGTAGAAATTTGCGAAACCCAGGAAGCGTTGAAGTTCTTTGATGGTTGATGGTAAAGACCAGTTGGATACTGCTTCCACCTTCCTCTGGTCCATGGTGATTCCTTGTGGTGAGATCACACAACCCAGGAACTGAATGGATTCTTGGTGAAACTCACACTTCTCCAACTTCAGGAAGAGTTGATGTTCACGAAGCCGTTGTAATACCTGCTTGACGTGATGGTGGTGCTCAGGTAGACTGGAGGAATATATCAGAATGTCATCTATATAAACGATGACAAAACGGTGAAGGAGATCTCTGAAGATTTCGTTCATGAAACCCTGGAAGACGGCGGGAGCGTTGGACAGCCCGAAAGGCATGACCTTGTACTCGTAGTGACCTGCTGGAGTGATGAACGCCGTCTTCCATTCATCACTCTTTCGGATCCTGACCAGGTTATATGCGCTTCTTAAGTCCAGTTTGGAAAATACCTGAGCACCACGTAACTGTTCGAGGGCCGATGGAACCAGAGGAAGGGGATACCGATACTTGACAGTTGAATTATTGAGTGTCCGGTAGTCAATACAGGGGCGCAAGCCTCCGTCCTTCTTCCCAACGAAAAAGAAGCTGGACGCGGCAGGGAAGGTGGAAGGTCGGATGTAATCTTGACGAAGAGCCTCCTCGATATACTCCTCCATGGCCTTCTGTTCCGGGATGGACAGTGGGTAGATCTTACCGGGTGGCAACACAGCCCCAGGCAGCAGGTCGATCGCACAGTCCCATGGCCGATGAGGTGGGAGTTTCGTCGCCAGTTGTTTGTCGAACACATCCTGGAACGCCCGGTATTGAGGTGGGATCTCAGGTTGGGTGTCGGTGACTGGACTTTCGATAGTAGTTGAGTTGACGGATACTTGGAATTCAGAAGATGAAGAAGAAGACGGCACCTTTTTGATGGATAACAGACACTGAGAAAAACAGGCTTCTCCCCATTGATACCCCTTTTCCACCAAGGCAGAGCTGGTGCTGGTTCGGAGCCAGAGCCTAGTTTCAATTCGGTTCTTTGTTTTTCCACACGCAAAGCACCAGCTCCGAACCAGGAAAAGTGGTTCTTAAGTAGCACCAAATCATTGCTGGTCTAGAACAGAGCCAAGTAAGAACCGCTTGCGTCAGGGGCTGGGGGCGGGGTTACCGTGACCAACAAGACGAATAGAAACTTGTGACCGCCATTTTTAAATAGCAGCTAGTCGAGCTAATAGTAGCTTGATTATAATATTCGTCTATGTAAGTTACGGCGAGCTGCACAAACGCGTTGGATTCCGATGTATTTTTGCAAACCCATGAGCATCCATTGTAACGCAACGTCCGTTATTGTTGATGGCTTGTTCGAGATGCATCGGAGCGGCGCGGACCGATCTGAGCTGCGGGAGTGTTTGGAGATCATACGACTCCTTGTGCTTTTGGATCGCTTTCGCAGTGCTTTGATGTCATGCGGCGATCGACCTGCGAGAAGCCGATGCATCTCGAACAAGCCTGGCGTGTTTGTGTTTGGCGCTACCGCACTTGCGTTGCTGGGCAACATGAGACGTATGCAGTGACGTAAGATCTGGCTCTGTTGTGGCTCTCTAGCCGGTGGAAAGGCAAACCGGTTCTTAGTAAGCTTGTCAGCCGAACCAACTCCGAACCAGCTCTGGCTCTGGCTCTGAACCAGCACCCGGTTCTTGTTGGTGGAAAAGGGGTATGACAAACTTCACCCGTGGTCCAGCAGATGTTTGGGGAATGGAATTCCAGCCACGGGCGTCCCAGGATGATGTCAGCCGTGGAACCCTCCAGTACCAGAAAGGATAATTTTTCCTCATGCAGAGCTCCTATCTTGACGGTGAGCATGGGACTGCAGTACCGGATGTGGCCACGACCTAGCGGTTTACCCAGGATGGATTAAACATGTAGTTGTTGATTTACAGACTTTCGGCGAGCTTGGAGTTTCTGAAGAGTAGTGAGGGAAATGAAGTTGCCAGCAGAGCCCGAATCAATCAACGCTTTCGCTGGAACAGATAGTTGAAGATAAGTCAGCCAAACTGGAGTATATTTCATTGAGGAAACTGGGAACGGGAGAACCACAGTACTCACTGCAGGTCGTGGAGGTCGAACCGGACAGGTGCTGAGGAGATGGCCTGCAGTTCCACAGTAGAGGCAAAGTTTATTATTCATACGTCGTGATCTTTCAGTGGAACTTAAATGAGTCAAATCCACTTCCATAGGTTCTGGTACTGGAGGGCTATTTGGCGGTATAGGATGAGGAGGAGGAGGTGCAGGGTGGTCAGAGAAACAAGCCGTTCTGCGCTGAGTGATGCGTATGGAACGCTGAATGAGATTACCGATGTCAATACCGATGTTGTCGTCATGGATGGCCAGTTGAAGACAGATGTCTCGGTTGAGACCCTGACGATAGGCGGTGACGAGCGCTGTCTCATTCCATCCACTGTTAACGGCAAGTGTGCGAAACTGTAAAGCATACTCAGAGACTGATGAATTTCCTTGTTGCAACCGGAATAACTGGTCATGAATAGACAACGCATTAGGGGCATGAGAGAAAACTTCTCGAAAGTGGGCAATGAAACTTGAGAGAGATTGTGTTACCGTTCCCTTGGCATCCCAAAGCGCTCGAGCCCAGAGAAGAGCGCGTCCAGTGAGTAGCGAGATGATGAAGGCGATTTTTGCTCGTTCAGTGGGAAACTGGGTTGCTTGCATCTCCATGTACAGTTCACACTGAAGTAAAAAACCGCTGCACTCCCTCTCCTCACCAGAAAAAGACGCGGGTCGGGCCATGGGACTGACAGAGGCAGAGGTGGATGATTGAGTGACGATTGGAAGTTGTGGCGAAGGACTTCCTTCATCGATCTCCGCGTTCTCTTGCATAGTTGGTCTGGTCTTCTGTCACAGATCGGGAGGAAACAGACAGGTCTTGTGCAAGTGAAGTATTTATTAAAGTCGTGAATAAATCAGCAGGTAAACATAAATTGAAATCAGACTGAGAGTTCGTCTTGATCAAGTTCATAGAGTCTCTTATCTGTTGCAGACAGGCTGGTGGTGAACGAGGTCGGAGAGTGATGATCAGAAGATGGCAGACGGATCAGAAGGCAAGCGGGTATCTTCACGGTACAGGTGAGTATCAGGCAGGTAAGTATCAGGCAGGTAAGTATCCAGTGTGTAGAAACGGGAGTCAGGACGTCAAGGGTAAGTCGACGAGACCAGACGCCGAACTGAGGGAACTGATGCAGTTTATAAAGGAGAGGGTGAGTGAACACTGAGTGGCTTCGGGTGAGGAAAACAGGTGACGGTGATTAGTATTCCGGGGATGATGAACGAGTGGGCAGAGTGAAGAGGTCTGGTGCTGACGCTTGTGTATCCGTGACAGATACGGCCTAACTGTTAAAAGTGGTAAGCTTAAATGCCAGCCCAAGTTGTACTTTTGTTCTTTGTGCCTTTTAGTACCTGGATTTGTGCAGAAATTAGCAGATTACATACATTTTTCAAACTACATCAAATAGTTTACCTGTTTATTTCTTTGTTAATGCTGAAACTATAGGGACACAGATGTTTTTTTACAAGTCTGGTTTTGACGTGTGCTTCTGCCTTGAGTAAAATAAACACATTGTCCATAAGTTCTTCTCCCACACAAAAACAGAATTTCATTCCAAATATGTAAAATTCCGCAGTAACACTAGATTCTGCGTTAATTGGCCAATTCCGCGATTCCGTCCGCGATTCCGTGATCGCGGAAATCATAGGGCCCTAGGTGAAGATTAGAAATGAGAGTTTCTGCTGCAAGGTTGGATAGACTCTATACGTCACGTAATATGAGGAATAGAGTTATAAATTCAAATATTTTTCCCACATCAATGTCTGATCACAAATTCGTTACTATTGAGTGTACCTTATTAAAAAGAATGCATAAGTCATTATTGGCATTTTAATGCAAAATTATTAGAAGATTCTTTTTTTTTGGAAAATTTCAAGTCTTTTTGGGAGTCTTGGAAGAGCGAGAAGAATTGTTATGAAAATTTTATTCAATGGTGGGAAATAGGGAAGTTACAAATAAAGAATTTTTGTCAACAATATTTATCAGATTCTTCGTTCTATGTATAAAAAAATCTTTGGAATGTCTGGAAAAGGAAATTATTGGTATTGAGCAGTGTATGATTGCAAATGATACTGTAAACTTTAAAGATCTGTGGACTGAAAAGACTATGTTGAGCTCAATTTTAATTGAAAGAGTGAAGGGAGCTCTTGTAATGAGTCGTTTTTCAACAGTAAGGGATATGGATGCTCCTACTTTTTTTTTTTAAATCTAGAGCGGAAGAAAGGACAAGAAAAAGTGATGAATTGTTTAAAAGACTGTAATGGTCGAGACACTTCTGATCAAATGGAGATGCGTAAAATGGCTGTGGACTTTTATTCAAGCTTATACACCTCTGAAAAATCAGATGAACAATGTAGAAATGAATTGCTTCATGATCTTCCGGCTTTAACTCCAAAGCACAGACTTTTTATGGAGACTGAACTTACCTATAAAGAAGTCTCAGCTGCTGTTACGGGACTCTCTGTAGGTCGTTGTTACGCCCCGTGGCTCAAAAGGGACGCAACAAAATTGGGACACACGAAAAACCGAACTTTTAAAGAAAGTTATTTATTACACAAGGCAAATTATACAAAAAAACTATGTAATGTAGCAGTCAGGTATCAGTAGTGTCATGGTAGGTGAATGTGTGGAAATGTAATGTGCTGTAGTGTCATTTCAAGTTTTCAAGTTTTCAAGTTTTATTTCGAGCAAAATAAAATAAATAATATATACATATATATTAACACACACACCAAAAAAATACAAAATAAAATAAAAAAATATAGAAAAAAATAAATAAAAATAAATAACATAGCACAGCTTATCTCCCATAGGCTATACATAAATATAAACATATACACATATACACACACAGTATTTACACAACAGTTGCTCGAAAGGGAGTGGAAAGAAGTATAACTTATTTACTCCCACCCCCAATTCCTTCACATATATTACCCCATATAGCCGCTGCATTTATAGTAAATTTATAATAATTTATTTGTTTTGATAATATTTCTTTGATATTGTAGTTTCTTACAGTTACATTATTCAATCTCAGTAATCACAATAATGCTATATGATAATCCTCATTATCGCAAACATTCAATGTGTCCCGATATCTACAATAATCACATCAAAAAAAATAACCATATCTTAACATATTGTTTAAACATAGTTTTACGATATCAATAATATCAATAATAAATAATAATAATCATTATCATTATTTACTCCGCTACGTATACATAACCCACTTGTGTCACCATTTACAATATCAAGATAAATATTTGGAACCGTTCATAGTCATAAATTCTTCTGTTTATCCATGACTGTTTATCCCCCCCCATCACCAGCACAAGAGCACCCAGATCCCTCACTCATCCTCATATTTTGTCCACACCATTTCTTTAAATTTCAATTTGAATTGGTGAATATTTGGGCATTGCTTGAACTGTATCCCCAAACCATTCCAAAGTCTGACACCACACACAGACACACACAAGCTTTTTCTGGTGGTTCTCACCGCCTGGACTTTAAAGTTTTCACGTTCCCTCAGGTTATAGCCCCCCTCTCTTCCTAAAAAGAACTTTTGAATATTACCCGGCAGATCATTTTTATTGGCTTTATACAAGAATTGAACAGTATAAAAATCAACTAGATCAAAAAGTTTTAAAATTTTAGATTTCAAAAATAATATGTTTGTATGATCAAAATATCCCACCTTGTGTATGATTCTAACGGCTCGTTTTTGGAGTAAGAAGAGGGTGTGTAGTGAACTTTTATAATTATTCCCCCAAATTTCTATACAATAAGTTAAATAGGGCAGAACCAGTGAACAATACAATATATATAGTGCATTATAATCCAAGACATACTTAACTTTATTAATTATATAAATACTTTTAGATATTTTGCCTTGTATGTATCTGATGTATGGTTTCCAGCTTAATTTACAATCAATAGTTACTCCCAAGAATTTAATTTCTGACACTATTTCTAATGCAACACCATTAATACTTAATAATATTTCTGCGTTTTCTTTATAATTACCAAACATCATTACCTTCGTTTTATTTAAATTCAAAGATAATTTATTAATATCCATCCACATTTTTAATTTAACTAATTCTTCATTTACAATCTTTATAAGTGTATTATGATTATCACAAGAAAAAAATATATTAGTATCATCAGCAAATAAAATAAATTTCAGTAATTTAGATACACAAAATATGTCATTTATATATAAATTAAATAATTTAGGACCTAATACTGATCCTTGCGGGACCCCACAAACAATGCCCAAACACTGTGACGTAAACTCGCCCAACTTCACAAACTGTTGTCTTTCCGTTAAATAACTTTTGATCCAGTTCGAAGCCACCCCCCTAATGCCATATTTTTCCAATTTAGTGAGTAAAATTGAGTGATTCAGTGTATCAAAAGCCTTCTTTAGATCAATAAATATTCCCACTGCATAATTTTTTTTGTCTAGGGTGTTTGTAATTTCTTCCACAGCTTCAATTAAGGCCATTGATGTGGACCTCTTTGCTCTAAAGCCATACTGACCTTCATTTATTATATCATGCTTGTCTATAAATTTTTCTAATCTATCATTAAACAGTTTCTCTAAGATTTTTGAAAACTGAGGTAGCAGGGAGACAGGTCTATAGTTTGTAAATATGTGCTTATTTCCATTTTTATATAATGGTATTATTTTTGCAATTTTCATTTTATCTGGAAATATTCCAGTCTGAAATGATACATTGCATATGTATGTTAGCGGTTTTGAAATACTATTTATTACTTTTTTAATTATTGTCATATCTATATCATGACAATCAGTAGATATTTTATTTTTACATTTATTAACAATAGCTATAAGCTCTGTCTCACTCACATCAGAGAGAAAGATGGTCTTTGCATTCCTTTCTATAATTGACTCATTTAATATATCACTTTCACACTCAGGAATTATTGCTGCTAAATCTGGTCCAACATTTACAAAAAACTCATTGAAACTATTTACTATGTTATGCATATTAAAGTTTTCAATATTCTTATCAATAAAATAATCTGGATATGAATTCTTAGTTGTTTTATCCTTAATTATACTATTTAATATACCCCATACCCCTTTAATATTATTTTTATTTTCATTTAATACATTTTTATAGTATAATTTCTTACTAGTTCTTATTATATTGATCAATTTATTTTTATATGTTTTATATCTGTTTTCACATTCTTTTGTCCTTAATTTAATAAATTGTCTGTATAAAGTATTTTTCTTTTTGCAAGCATTTTGTAAACCCTTAGTTAACCAGGGGCATTTTATAAATTTATTCTTATAATTGTATTGTCGAATGGGACAGTTTTTGTTGTATAATATGCTAAATATTTCTAGAAAACTATTGTACGCTCTATTCACATCTTTCTCTCTGTATACAGTGTTCCAGTCTTGTTCCATTAGATCATAATTGAGTGAATGTATTGCTTCTTCCGTCTTTATACGTTTAAAGATAGATTTTGGGGGAGCTTTATCATCTTTTTTATAATTGTCATCATACAGTGTGAAGACTGGCAGATGGTCAGTTATGTCACACATCATTAGGCCACTGACCGTAGTATGTTTAATATTGTTTGTAAAAATATTATCAATGAGTGTGGCACTATGCGAAGTAATTCTACTGGGTCTAGTGATGATTGGATATAAGCTCATACTGTACATCCTATTCACAAATTCATCTGTTATTTTATGTTTATTTGGATTTATCAAATCTATATTGTAATCTCCACAGATGAATAGTGTTTTGTTATTTGCTATAGAAAACATTTTTTCCATCCAGTCAATAAATAACTCCATACTTGAACCCGGTGACCTATATATACAACTTATAATAATATTTGTTTTCTTTTCATTATGAATTTCAATCGTAATGCATTCTAATATATCATATATATATATAATATATTGTTAATGTCATCTTGTCAATTATTTTAAACTTAAAATTCTTATGGACATATATAGCAACTCCCCCTCCTGCTTTATTTGCTCTGTTCATGTAGTTGAGGTCATAACCTTCTAATTCAAAATCAATCCCTTTATCCTCATTAAACCATGTTTCGGACATTGCTATAATACTAAATGGATGTATAAACTGTTGCAAGTAATCTTTGATAGTATTAAAGTTTGAATACATGCTTCTGCAGTTAAAGTGTATAATTGACAATTTCCCTTCTGAGTCGATATTGTTGTTATAATCGTCTTCAGAAAAATAGTTGCAATTAATATTAATAGATGAGAAAAACCTATTATCAGGGTCTATCTCGTCTTGCAAGTCTTGTGCATTGTACTCCGTGTAGTCAAATGGTTTCAGTTCCAAGTGTTCATAGTCCAGAACCCTTTGTTGTAACCCTATGTCATTAGCATCTCTTGAAGTAGATGAAATGTGATTGGATGACATTATGTACACACTTTTTTACCTCATTAATCCTGTATCGTTCTCAGTCATACTTCTCCAACTCCTCCAAACTTCTAATCACCAAAACCTTGGCCTCCTCTGATGTTCCGTTAAGCTTGATGAATATTTTGCAGTTAGTAACCCAAGTGTTTTGAATTTTCTTTTTCTTCCTCAGGTACCTGGCTTTACTGGCTATTTCCGCATTCCTCTTTGTTAGGTGATCATTCAAGTATACATTAGTGCCCTTCAGTTTCCTTCCTTGTTTAAGTAATGCGATCTTCTTTTTTCTGTTCACGAACCTCAATATCACTGCTGGTATGTCATTGATCTTCCTCCTGGGGAGGGGGTGGCATGCCTCGATGTTGTCAACATCCAGCCTAATCCCTCTGGACTCGAGAAAGGCCGCTACCTGTTGTTCCGCGGAGCTCACCTCCATCTCGCCGGGCTCCCCCCCGCTGTCAGCGGTCACTGCGCGTGCATAAGACCGGGGATTGATTTTTAGTCCGGTAACGACCACGTCGTTGATTCTGGAGTATTGCTCCAATTCCTCCACCTTCCGCTCCAGGTCCGTTATCCTTTTATCCTTTTCTGCGTTTTGAATACGCAGTATCTTGACCTCCTCCAGCAGTTCGAGGATTTGTTTCTGTTGAATCTTTATTTCAGTTACATCCTCCACAAGAAAGTCTAGTGCTTTTCTAATTTCGTCCACCTCTTCCCCCACTGGGTTTTTCTTTGGTGGCATTGTTGAACTCTGGATTGATAGATCACTTCACAGAAAGTGGAGAGGGAAATTTACCAATCTGTCACTGCGTTACCTTGATTATCCCGACAGTTTCCCCCTGTGTCGTGATGCATGCGAAAGAAACATAACCAAACGAATATCAAATCAAATAGGTCGCCCACCTCTGCCATCCGTCTTGCTTCTCTTAAAAGGGGAAAAGGGAAGTTGGCAGCAGGTGTCACCGATGCAATCAGGTAGAGGGCGGAGAAATCCATCCAATACTGGGGAAAACCCCATTAACAACGAGGTCGTCGGGTCTGTCAAGAATCCCTGCAAACAGACAAGACAATTTGAGCCAAAAAGTAAGCCCCATAACTTCCAAGAAGCTAAGGACCAAGGACAGCAGCCAGGGCAAGAAAAAAAAACAAAACAAAACAAGTGACACTACACATTAAACATCATTCATAGGGCACGTGACAGAGCATCTGCCACAACATTCTCAGACCCTCTAATGTGCCGAATGTCAAGGCAATAAGCCTGGAGAAACAAGGACCAACGTATGAGCAGTGGTTTGGGCAGTGAAGAGAGTTCAAAAACGTCAGTGGGTTATGGTCGGTATAAATGACAAGGGGTTGACTTGATCCGACATAGATGTCAAAATGCTGTAATGCCCAAATCAATGACAAAGCCTCTTTTTCCACCACAGAATAATTCAGTTGGTATGAATTAAACTTGCGCGAAAAGAAACTGACAGGCCGAACCACCCCCTGCTCATCAGCCTGTTGGAGAACAGCTCCAGCTCCAACCTGACTCGCATCAACCTGCAAAGAGAATGACCTTTCAAAGCAAGGAGCAGAAAGGACAGAAGATGAACACAATAGAGATTTAACATTTTCAAAAGCTAGCACACAATTTGAAGACCATATGAACTTTGTCTTAGCTTTTAAAAGATCGGTAAGTGGTGCGACAACTGATGAAAAGTTACGACAAAAAGAACGGTAGTAACCCACTAAACCCAAAAAGCGCATAAGCTCTTTTTTGGTAGTAGGCGCAGGATACTCTTGAACAGCTTGGATTTTTGCATTCAACGGTCGGACTTCACCATTTCCGACCACTTTACCAAGGTATGTCACAGTGGCCTGAGCAAAGTTACACTTTGCCAAGTTCACAGTCAAGTTGGCTTCCGACAGACGAGTCAAAACTGCATGCAGACGTTTTAAATGCAAGTCCCGACTGTCACTGAACACAACAAGATCGTCCAAATACACAGCACACCCGTCAAGGCCTGATATCACACGGTTCATCAGACGTTGAAAGGTGGCAGGCGCATTTCGCAGTCCAAAACTCATGACTTTGTAAGAATAAAGGCCTGATGGAGTGACAAAGGAGGAAATTTCTTGAGCTCGCAGAGTCAAAAGGCACTTGCCAGTAACCTCTTAGCAAGTCAAGTTTAGTCACATACTTAGCCGAACCTACCTGGTCAACACAGTCTTCCACCCGAGGGAGTGGAAAACAATCAGGTCTTGTCACAGTATTGACTTTTCGAAAATCTGTACAAAACCTTACTGAGCCATCAGGTTTTCCGACTAACAGACAAGGAGATGCCCATTCTGAACATGAAGGAACAGCGATCTCATTTTCCTGCATATACTTAATTTCTGCTTCCATCAACTCTTGTTTTTCTGGTGACACACGATAATAACGTTGTTTGATAGGGGAAGCATTACCCACATCAATATCGTGCTCAGCCCAGTCTGTTCGAGACGGCGTATCTCCAAATAACTCAGGGAAACTCTGCAAAAGGGTACTCAACTCTGCTATCTGCAAAGGAGACAAATGGGCAAGAGTAACGTTTAATTTTTCCAGAGATTCAGAATTATTTAAACGTCCACGTAAAATACCATCATCTGGTTCTTTACCCTCACTCTCCCTTTGCCCAGAACAAAGGCCATCTTTAACATCTGAAACCGCAAAGAGAGCAGAATGAACAGGGTTGACCTCAGCACTAGACTTCTCATAATATGGTTTCAGTAAGTTCACATGATATAACTGGGTTGACTTTCTCCGATGTGGAGTTGCAACCTCATAATTTCCGTCACTCAGTTTACGTTTTACGACATACGGGCCTTCAAATTTCGCTTCGAAAGGAGAAGAAAGCAGAAGACGCGACACAAGAACCTGGTCTCCTGGCTCAAAAATACGACGTTCCACTTTGCGGTCATACAACCGTTTCATGCCTTCCTGTTGTTTTTCAAGTTTATTTCTGGCCAGTGTTCTAGCCTGAATCAACCTCTGTCTAAATCCATAGACGTACGACAACAAATTTTTCGGCGAGTCAGAAACTTTGACCTCATTTTGTAGCACAGCCAAAAGCCCACGAACTTTGTGACCAAAAACTAAATAGTTAGGACTAAATCCAGTGCTTTCTTGCACAACCTCACGTGCAGCCAGTAGTAACCAGGGCAACCCCTCCTCCCAATCTCTATCCAACTGTACACAATAAGCACGAAGGAGAGACTTCAAAGTTTGATGAAATCTCTCTAACTTGTTGGAAGAGATGAGAGGTAAGATTAGTACCCTGATCACTCTGAACAATTTTTGGAATGCCAAAAAGTGACATAAATTGTGACAAAGCTCTTACAATTGATCGTGATGTAATTGTACGCATTGGATAGGCCGAAGGGAAACGTGTGGCTAGACACATGACAGTAAGCAAGTATTTGCTTCCCGACTTTGAACACGGCAGAGTACCCACGCAATCCACAATAATGTGTTCAAAGGGGGCGCAATTGGCAGAAATCGGATGTAACGGAGCCGGTTTCAGTTTCTGATTCGGCTTACTAGTTACCTGACAAACGTGACATGATTTTATGTATGCTGAAACGTCGCGTTTTAAACGTGGCCAAAAAACATATTGCAAAACACGATCATAGGTCTTACGCACCCCAGAATGACCCGACTTTTCGTGTGCGACTTCCAACACAACATGCCGAAATTTTGTGGGAACCACTACTTGAACAATAGGATCCCCAACAAAATTCTCACCATGAGGACTCCATTTCCTCAGCAACAAAACATCTTGTACAAAATAGCCTCTAGCCACATCACGTACATCACTGTCATGAAGTGCAGAGGTAATCAGCTCAACTAAGGAGGAATCTGAGTGTTGTTCTTTACTCAGCTCATATGCAGACAGAGGAAAAGACAGAGCAGACAAATCAGGTATAGGTAAAAAAGTACCTAAAGTATTTAACTCTTTTCCTTGAGCCTCCAAATGCTCAACATTCTTAGTCATAGCACGAGTTACAACACCCACAGGGTCTACAACCATTTTCTGTTGAATCAGCTCTCCACTAGATGAAACCATAGGAGCTGGAGATGCATTTGCCCACACCCGATCTCCTGCTAATTTATTTCCCAAGATTAAATGAACACCCTCGATTGGTAAAGCAGGACGCAATCCCACTACTACTTCACCAGTCACTAAATCAGAGTGAAGACTGACTTTATGTATAGGAACTGTTAACGTATTTAAGCCCATTCCTCGAACTAAAACACTATCCCCCGTTTCAGATTGCGCTGAGAACGGCAAGATGGAGTCCAAAATGAAAGAATCCATAGCTCCCGTATCACGCAGAATTCTAACTGGAACTTCAACTCCATCCGACAATGACACTCGGCCTTCTGTAATGAAAGGAGCATAAGTGGACAAACAATCATAAGACAGTTGAATTTCATTAGTCTCAGCATCACTCAAATTTACAGAATTTGCAACTGCAGCAGGCTTAAACTTATTCACATCAGTACGTTTATTTTTATCCTTAAGTATAGGGCAGTCCCCTTTCCAATGCCCCTTTCCCCGACAATAGTTACACGTTTTAGACGGATCAAACTTCCCTAAAGAAATGCGACCACTCTGTGTAGTATCTGTAAAGCGATTCACGCTCACTTCACGCGCTCTCCAATCAATAGCAACATTTTTGTGAGTGAGTACAAAATCATCCGCCAACGACGCTGCCTCCTCCGGAGATTGAACTTTATGCTCACTGACATAAGTCGCAATTTGATCAGAAACGGAAACTTTAAACTGTTCAACTATGATCAACTCAAGCAAATCCTCAAATGTACTAGCCTCAAGCGAAGCACACCAACGCGTAACATGTCGTCTTAAATCGCGCACAAACTCTAAATGAGTCTGTCCCTGACTCTTTTTACATGACCTAAAGCGTTGTCGATAGGTTTCAGGTACACACTCGTATACTTTCAACACTGCGGACTTAATGGTGTCATAATCTCTACACTCATCTGTACTTAGAGCAGAAAAAGCTAACTGCGCTTTACCAACTAATACACTCTGCAGCAACAACACACAGTTTGCTTTAGACCAACCTTGTATCTCAGCGACACGTTCAAGCATAGTAAAGAAAATTCGGCCGGATCGGCCTCATTAAATTTAGGAACAAGTTTTAGACTTTGATTCAGCGGAAAATTTCCACACGCACCAACAGTTGAATCGCTATCAACTTTACCTTCATTAATGAGCTTCAATTTAAAATACTCCAAGTCCATTTTTGCTTTTTCCAATTCAATTCTACCCTGCTCAGACTTTTGCTTTATTTTCTCATGTTCCATTTGTAACAATAACAACTCTTTTTGCTGGTCAAAAGTTAAAGCAGACTGTACAGTCAAACTTTGTTCGCGCTCATCACTTTCACTCATTTCAGCGATCAAAATCCTCTTATCAATCAATGTATTTTTCAACTCGGTTCTAATACTACTTTCTTTTATTCTCTTATCGCTAAGTTTTATTTCATAATATTCCGCGATTTTTAAAAGTTGATCTTTTGTGCATTTATTTATCAGAACGTGACAAAGCGATTCAACAAATTTTTCAACATTAGCCATAAGCAAATAAATCACAAACTGAAAGAAACCGATGTGCAATACAAATACTTGGAATTTTACCCACTATCTAACTCTTCAGAATAAGTCTATCTACCTACCTAAAGCCTAGTCTTCATGCGGCTACTGGCGGGGGGAAATTAAGCACGCAAGCCCAGTGGGTGGAACTGCAACTGGTTAAACCAGCGACAATTCTCAACACCATGGATGTGCTCCCGAGACAACAGCTACTACCCACGTTCACCACAACACAAAAAAAAAGAACAAAACCGACATGTCTCAAAGGAAACACATCGCTAATCCTAGCAGGGAAAAACTCCAAGTCAAAACACAAACAATATTGCACAAAGGCAACTTACCAGTCGATGAATTCAAACGAAGACAACCGCACCAAATGCTTTCAGGTGTCCCAAAACGCACATATTGTGACGTCTAATTATTCAAATTGGGCTTCCCCAAAACGTCACGACTAAACAACCAATCAAATCGTGTTCAAATGAATCAGAAAAAAAAACACGATGAAACGAACAAAATCAAATATTTTCAAACCACCGACAAAATATCAAACAAAGGCAAAACTTGCTATGACGCAGACGAGCCCCCATTTGTTACGCCCCGTGGCTCAAAAGTAGGGTTGGGTACCGAAACTCGGTTCCAATAGGGAACCGGTTCCGACGTAAACGGTAGTAACCAGACCGAATAAGAACGACAATTTCGGTGCCTGATTTCGGTGCCTGTAAAACATCTCGCGGCACGAATGATCCAATACATATAAATAAAACATCTCTAGTTAACCAGCAGAGCATTCATTTCGTTCGTTTGTTAAATAAGAGGCGATCTAGCACTGAAATGTGTTTTTTAAATCAAGTGATCAAAGTGCTCTTTGCCTCTGCGATCAGTGGCGCGGATGGCTCGCGCACCCAGCATTGTCTTCACTCGGACGCGCGCTTCAATCGAGACTCTCTATTCGTTCCAGTGAACTCACAAAATATAATTCACAAAAACGTGTCCCTGCTTGATATACAACCACTGATGAGCATAATTGGTTTTGATGAGAACAAAAAAAAAGAAAAAAACTGTACGAATGCGGATTACAACTCAGATCCTCTGACACGCTTGACGAAAGTTCAAGTTCAGCAGCTGCCAGTGTCTCTATAGCACGCAGTGTGTTTATCGTGCAATTTATATGCGAAAATTAGATTTTATGTGCATATGATAGGCTACGAGGTTTTCGCGTGCATTTGATGCGCACTTCATTGCGTGTAATACACACGCATCCCACACCACTAATTCTACCCAAAGCCAAATGTATTATACACACGCACCCCACACCACTACTAAACATATAACCAACCCATGCGTATCCTATGCACGTAAAAACAAATTTTCGCGTATAAATTACACGATAAACACACTGCGTGCTTGAGACGATCTAGTAGTGCGATCGGGTTGCGACATCACAGACGATGATAACAGCAGCCGTTCCTCTTCGGACAAGTCTATTAGGCCTATTTTAATGCCAACTGCAAACCTTGCATATCAAGTAGGCTAGCAAACACAGTTGCCATTAAACAGCGAGTGTGACAACGTGTGCAAAATGTTTTAACAAAGTTCCAACACTTCTTTATACGAGGCTATAGGCTACTGTGTGTGTTAAATATTTCTGCTCAGTGTCAGATATTTCTCTGCTTGAAGTAGTCATAATATGTGAAGACAAAATGTTGATCTTAACTTAAGTATTTTACATCAGTAGCCTATTAAACGGCGCAATTTTTCATTTAATCCGAAAATCTTTAAATAGCCTATTTAAGTTAATATTGTGTCCAGTTTGGCCCTGTAAATAAAAGGGTATTATTTTTTGACAAAGTGTGTGCGATTTCGTTTTCTTAAGTATCGGAACAAGAACCGTTTAAGCACCGGAACCGTTTAAAAAATACCGAGTAGGTACTGGTATCGGATAAAACCCAACCGATACCCAACCCTACTCAAAAGGGACGCAACAAAATTGGGACACACGAAAAACCGAACTTTTAAAGAAAGTTATTTATTACACAAGGCAAATTATACAAAAAAACCATGTAATGTAGCAGTCAGGTATCAGTAGTGTCATGGTAGGTGAATGTGTGGAAATGTAATGTGCTGTAGTGTCGTGATGCATGCGAAAGAAACATAACCAAACGAATATCAAATCAAATAGGTCGCCCGCCTCTGCCATCCGTCTTGCTTCTCTTAAAAGGGGAAAAGGGAAGTTGGCAGCAGTGTCACCGATGCAATCAGGTAGAGGGCTGGGAAATCCATCCAATACTGGGGAAAACCCCATTAACAACGAGGTCGTCACAGGTCGTGCACCTGGAATAGATGGACTAACTGCCGAATTTTATAAGGCTTTCTGGACTGTTATTGGACATGATTACTTTGAAGTCCTTCAAAAAAAGTGTCACTGAAAGAATACTTCCTAAGAGCTTTCAGCGTGCAGTGCTAACACAAATCCCCCTTCTTAGGGAGTAAACACTCTTAAAGAACTGGAGACCTGTGGCTGTGTTGTGTTCGGATTACAAAATAATTTCCAACTGTTTGGCCACCAGATTAAATAATGTTTTGCATGAAATCATTCATAAAGATCAATCTTACTGCTGTAAGGACTGGGCGGAATGACGGATCATCGGAATAATTAAACGTATTTCTTTCTATAAACCCCCCCTCCCCCCCTCCCCCTCCCCCTCCCCCTCCCCCTCACACGAGGCCGGCTCGCTGGACAAATAGAGTGTCCCATTACAAGCAGCCTTCCTGACCTAAGAAAGACACTTCTTTTGTTTAAAGACATTTAACCAAATATAGTAAATGTGTTTTTATGTGTGTTTGTTTCTCCATGTAACTAGAATCTCATCGTAGCATAAGGAGAAGTAGAAATACCTTCAGTATGCATGTTAAATATCACTGTATATTCCTTTGACTTTCACATAATGTTCTTGATACCTCCAGAACGCTCGTGCTATGGACTACCCAAATATGCAAAGAAATATTCAGTAAAATATAATTTACTATGGTTTTCCACCTTTGGAGTGGAAAAGACTAAAAACTCACCCTGTCATAAATAAGGTTTTGACAAGACAAAGGAAAGCCTTCGCGCCAGAGTTTTGTCAAATCTCATTGGTTAAGGTTGCTCCGGAAGGGGCATGGTCTGCGTCCCTTTAAAAAAAGGACACGAGTAGTGTTAACATATACCATGTGTCACTTTTTGGACTGATTTATGGCCCTGTCGCTCATGACTGACAGAATTCTTGTATCATGAAACCAGCGCTTCTGATTTATGATGGGTCACTGACAGGCTCCGGTATGTCTAGGCTGCGCGACGCCGTGTGACCGCCTCCTGCGGTGACATCCTGATCGGAGGTGTAAAAGAAAGGTGTCAGGCCCCATGGCCTTCCGGGTTTATTGGCCGTCTACCTGCGCGAGATAGATGTTATGTCCGTGTGTATTCTGTCTGCTGGGGAGCCCCGAGTTCACACTTCGCCAAAAGCTATGTGTATAAATTCATGTAGAGCGCGAACGCAGTTACTGAAGCATACTAGTGTCTCGTGTCTTGTGTCAAGCGCGTCCGTTGTTTTTTCCTCGTTCTCAAACAATTTTCGTGAATCGTGATTGCAAGAAGATGGAAGCCTGTCTTAACAGTAAGTGTTTTTATTTTATTTAGTAACATTGTTAAGAAACATTATTTATTTATATGAGAGTCGCTGTTCTGTTACTTAAGGTTTTATCTGCACACTTCAGATGGCGACAGTTTGAGTCTCTTCGATTTAGTAGAGGAGCTTAACTTCCTGAATCAAGCGAGTGGTACGTATAATTATGTTTAAATGCTGCATATTGTGTGTATGTGTGTGTGTGTGTGTGTGTGTGATGGATAATTGTTTTGTTTTTACCAGGAGGCGTGGCTAGGCCTGTCACTGCTGCTGCAACACACAACGCTGTTGACTCTTCACGAGAGAGCACGGAACCACTTGTGCCGGGTATTGTTAAAATGTTGTTACACCCGTGTTGAAAAGTTGTTGTGGACGTGTAAAAATATCTTATCTTATCTTTGTGTTTTTGTTTTTACCAGGGCCTAAACGGAAAACTATCGTGGCCTTAGTACATGCACCACCGCGAGTCAGCGCGCCTGCTAACGGTGACGTTACGCCCCTCGGTAACTTGCTTCGTAATACTGCTTTATCAAACATATGCTGCTATGGTTTGTTGAATTTATTTTAAAACTTTAACATATATGTATTTCCAGAAGGTTTATCAGACGTTGTGAGCAATGTTGGTACGTCTGAATCTGCGAATGATCGGGATAAGGGTGGTTTGATGAGAAATGTGGCAAAACCGCAAAATAGGCTGAAACGCAGACGTGTTGTGGATGCGGACGCAAAAGCTTCTACTGCTGGGTCTTCGAGAGACATAACGTTACCACAGACTGTCCCGAAAAAGCCAAGACGAGCAGCTGTTAAAAGTAAGTAACGGGGGCAAAAACTGTTGGCTTGTTTTCTGTTCACACTAAATCAGAAAGATAAATATTTTTATTTGGATGTAATAGTGAGAGGTCGATTGTGTTTGTGGATGTATAATGTGCCAATATGTTAGTCTAGAACTGTTGTTAACATACATCTGCATTAATTGTTGAAAAAAAAAACATAATACACAAACCTGCACATCTCTTAGAGCAGGCGTTTATTTATAAATTTTAGCTAACACCAATGGAGAACTGTGTGTAAAAAGTGTAGACATGTTGATTTTTAGCCTGTTGCGCCCTCTATAGGGGGTGCACTAGTATTACAGGGTCCGATCCATAATAGTTGTTAGCCTGATCTTATTTGATTGTCTGTTTATATATCTGTTATATATATATACTTTGACACTACGTATTGCTTTTAATTTTACAACAGTACCGGTCTGATTTTTATTTTATTTTTAGTCTTAGAAAATATAGTCATTAATAATATTACTGTTATTATTATAATATTAACACACATTTGTACTAACTTTTTGTTTTGAATCCCTTTCTACTTCTTAACAGAGGTGGTCGTAGTTGACAATGCAGTTCCCGATATAAATGATGTTCAGAGCTGGAGTGATGGACTGATACAATCTTGGGACGACTGTGTATTTACAAACATCCCTAAAGAAACACCTCAGGCTGTTCCATCCAGCGAACGTGTGGTGGCCGTGGGAGAATCCGACCCTGAACAGCTGCCTTCAAATCAGGAGGCTTACAAACGCGAATCACAACCCAATATAGACAATCAACACATAGCCGGACTGATACAGGACTCTGTCAAGACCGCATTGAATGCCTTCGAGGTACGTTTTGACAAACGCCTTAATGCCATTGAGAGACGTTTAGATGTTTATGAGTCAACACAACAACAACATGGTATTTGGATTAAACAAGGCCTAGCAGCGCAACGGTTGCGTAGTGGCGATATTCAAAATGTAACCAGACAACAAGTCCTGTCTATAGAATTGTTAAAGGAGCTTGTGCTCATTCTTCAAAAGAGAGGGCGGTGAGTTGTGAACGTTTTATATATTTTTTATTTTTGTTTGCATACTATGTTTTTTCTTCTTTCTTTTTCTTCAACATTTGTCACACACTGTGTGTAATTTTAGTCTGACTGTGTAGTTGTTGGTTAGGTAGTTTTTTCATTCTATCTTTTTCACTGTATGGACACCCGGGTTTATTATCCATAGTTTTTAAATGTGCGACCACCTGTGGTTTTAAATAAATAAAATAAAAAGATCTGATTAAAAATGCCTAAACGTTGTCGGGAGCCAGATGGTTTTGATCCGGGTCCGGTAGCTAGGTTTAGACGAGACGATGGTAGTGATTGAACAGTGCAGTAACACAGAAACATTGCTCTATTTAATTCAGACTGTGCAGGATATGAATAGGTCTGAGTCTACAACTGATACGTTGGTAGAATTATTAAACATTGTGAGATCAATGTCCGATGAGGATCCTGAACCAAATAATGATTTTGAACATTTTGTAAATACCCAACAAGCAGGAGAGGTGTCAGAACCTCCTCCAGAATCAGATTCTGATAATGATCATCTTGTGTCTTTTCACCAGTCAGGAGAGGGCCCTGGTACACAGTCACCCCGCACACTCAGCCCTGATGCACCCAACATGGGTCTCACAGATAGCGAAATAGAATCACTGGTAAGAGAGGGTGGCGATGTTGGTGGGTACACCATACTACCACGAGCTCGGTTCAATGGTCTGGAAATCCACAGGCTTATAAATCTGCGAGAGATATCTTCGACAGATTTAGCAGCCTACACCATGTTTTTACATGACACACTTTCTGAAATTGTGGAGTTTTCCAGACTGTTAGGCGGAGACGGCTGTTTAATCAGCATCACGTTGAGGGGGTCGAGTTTGACATCAGATGTTTGTACACTTTTGACGGGTAGCAATGGTTATAGTGTAGATCTATTTATAAACGATCTTGAAAAAATAATGCAGAGCAACTCTGACGTACAGTTTGATGAGAGATTGTATTTAAGACTGTCGATAGCGAGAAGTAAACGCGGCGGTGCTTATCGAAAGATCCGTGATCTTGCCCACAATGAAGTGATTTCCAAAAACAGACTTAATCTGTTCTGTCCCACGAACATTTCAAACAATCTTTGTTTTGCAATCTGTCTGGCACATTTCCTAAATCCACAGAAACCACACGTAGAGCTAGAGTCTGTAGCATCTTCATTGCAGAAGTCAGCTGGCTATGCTGATCAACACAAGATAGCGTTTAATGACATCAGACGGTTTGAACAGACGTTGAACGTTAAAATAGTTGTCTTCTATCGGACTGATACGGGGGTTTTGGAGAAGTATGCAAACACAGACGATCCGCATCCTAAAACAGCATTTTTGTACCTGCATGACGATCACTATTTTATGATTAAAAATCTACGAGCATTTATTGGCACCCCGTACGTGTGTGAGTACTGTTACCGAGGATTCACCTGTAGGAGAGATCACAGATGTCGGTACATCTGCGATGTCTGTAATGACCCGGAATGTCATAAACAACCCAAAAAGCCAAAACATTGCGGTGACTGTCTGCGGTACTGTAAGTCTGACTATTGTTTTGAGATGCATAAAAAACCACCTCGGGGTATGCAATATGCGCAGTGCGACGTGACTAAATATTGTAGTAAATGTAATAGACGTTACCATGTCAGCGGTGATAAACCCAAACCCCATAAATGTTCTGCAGATCGTTGTGTGCACTGTGGTGAGAGTTTGGTTACCGATGGTGTGCATCAATGTTTTATCCAACCAGTTAAGCCGGAGATGCCAAACGATCGTTACATTTTCTACGATTTTGAGACCCGTTATGAAAATGGTAAACACGTTGCCAATTTTGTATGTGCTATCACGTTTAATGGTGAGGAATTCGTGGCTGAAGGGCCCGATTGTGTGGATCGACTCGTTAAAAAATTCAGACAACCACGCTACCTTAATTACACATGGATCGCGCACAATGCAGGCGGGTTTGATAATTACATCCTTTTGCAATACTTTACTAAGATGGCGATTGCTCCTAAAATCACAATGCAGGGATGCAGGCTAATCTTAATGTATGACACAGCTTTCAAACAGCGTTTTATTGATTCATACTCATTCATACCCATGCGTCTGGCCAAGACACCTGTTGCGTTTAATTTGACTAATGCTGAGAAGGGCTATTTTCCGCACCACTTTAACCGCATTGAAAATGACAACTACATAGGCCCGTACCCTGACAAGAAATTTTACGGGTATGCGACAATGTCGAACCAAGACAGGGCGTCGTTTGATGATTGGTACAATACCATATCTGACAAAGTGTTCGATTTTAAAAAAGAACTGGCGCTTTATGGTAAAAACGATGTCGTTTTGCTGAGGGAAGCTTGCCTGAAGTACCGCGACGAATTCATTTTGTGTACAGGCCTTGATCCATTTAATTACACCACTTTGGCAGCAACATGTATGGCTACGTATAAAACACACTACATCCCAAAAGACACAATAGCTCTGACACGTAACAATGCGTACACCAACCAGAACAAGACTTATTCAAACATCTCAATTGAATGGCTTGAGTTTGTCCGAAAATCGCGGTCCATAGATGTCCAACATGCCCTTAACAGCGGTGAGGCGTCATTTGGGAAATACTATGTGGACGGGTTCTATGACGATGGTGATGTGAAAAAAGCATTCGAATTTCTCGGGTGTTTTTTTCACGGGTGCGAGCGTTGTTATAACCCCAATGATATAAACCCTTTATCAAAAGTGCCTTATGGTGTTCGGAGAAGACAATGTGATGATAAGATTGAAATTTTGGAGCGCGCATACGGTCTTCAGGTCGAGGTGATTTGGGAATGTGATTGGGTCCGCGCTAAACAGACCGACGCAGCAGTGATGGATTTCATGTCCACTTACGAACACACTGAAAGATTGAAACCCCGTGAATCTCTATTCGGCGGCCGTACTAACGCATTAAAACTGCATCACAAAGTTGCGGAGGGCGAGCGGATTAGGTATGTTGACTTTACATCGCTATATCCCTACTGCCAAGCTCGAAAATGCTACCCAATTGGGCATCCTGAAATAATACACAAGGATTTTCAAAACCTTGAAGATTATTACGGTCTCGTCAAGGCTACAGTCCTTCCGCCACGGAAGTTGCTTCACCCCGTACTGCCTTATAGGACCGGGGGTAAGTTAATGTTTCCTCTTTGCAGGACATGTGCTGAACATCAGAACCAGACACACCCGTGTGTGCATACTAATGAGGAAAGATCAATTCATGGGTCCTGGGTTAGCATTGAACTGTTAAAAGCCGTTGAGAAGGGTTATGTAGTGACAAAAATCGATGAGGTCTGGCATTTTCCCCAACGCTCTGAAACATTGTTTTGTGATTATGTTAAAACATTTTTACAGTTCAAACAGGAAAGTTCAGGTTTTCCAAAAGACGTTGTGACCGACGCCGACAAAGAATCTTATGTTAGAGATTACTTTGAGAAAGAAGGGATTAAGCTGAATCTGGACAAGATTGAGTTTAATGCTGCACGCAGATCCATTATGAAGCTACTTCTTAATTCTTTATGGAGGCGGTTCTCTATGCGCGAACAGTTGCCGACAACCGAAATACTATCAGACCCTGAACAGTTTGCCCGATACATTTTTGGCATTGAGTATGACCTCAAACATTTCTCATTTGTGTCAGACGCTGTTGCAATCGTTCAGTGGGCTTACGCAGATGGGAAAGGTACCCAGACTCGTGACATTAACGTCTTTCTCGGGGTTTTTACAACAGCCCATGCACGGTTAGAGCTTTATGATCTCATGGACAGGTTGGGTGATAGAGTGCTTTATTGCGATACAGATAGTGTTGTGTTCACGTCTAAAGAGGGTGAATATGAGCCTCCACTAGGTCCATATCTTGGCGACCTTACTGATGAAGTTGGGGATGGGGACCATATTGTTGAATTTTCTTCAAGTGGTCCGAAAAGTTACGGGTATCGGACTTCTAAGGGTAAGGTCTGCATGAAGGCCAAAGGTATCACGCTGAATGCCGTAAACTCTGAGACCATTAGGTTAGACTCATTAATTGGTCTTGTCGATCAATATGTGAGGGGGCGGGGTGACAGTAATTACATTCTCGCATACACCGACAGTATAGTGAGGAACAAAAAGCAGTTCACATTGCACAACAAGTCAGTTGTGAAAAAATTTAAAGTCGTTTACAACAAGCGTATTTTGCTACCCGACCTAACTACGCTACCATATGGCTACTGACAACGTTTTTGGGCATCGGGGGGTGCTAGACCCGAATGGTTTTGATTTCAGATTACAACACCCATTTTCATGTGTTTTAAGTGGTCCTTCTAGCTCAGGAAAAACATTTTTTGTAAAAATGTTGTTGGAAAATGCTAAAAGTGTAATTTCTAAAAAAATTGAAAACATTGTGTACATTTATGATTGCTGGCAACCTTTGTATGATGAATTGTTGAAACTGTATGATATTAAATTTATTGAAGGTATCCCACAGACCCTGAATGATGATCGTTTGTTCCCCACCAACAAGACAAATTTTTTGGTATTGGATGATGTTATGAAAGATGCTAGTAGCAATTCTGAAGTTGAACGCGTGTTCACGACCTATGTGCACCATAAAAACTTGAGTGCTTTGTATATTGTACAAAACTTGTTTTTTCAAGGTAAATCCAGCAGGACCATCAGCTTGAACACGAATTATTTGGTATTGTTTAAAAACCCCAGAGACAATACCCAAATTAATGTGTTGGCGCGGCAGATGTACCCCAGAAACACGAATTTCTTTATGGACTGTTATGAAAATGCGACCAGCATTCCTTTCGGGTACCTTTTGATTGACTTTAAAGCGAAAACACCAGAGCAGTACCGTCTCAGAACAGATATTCTGTCACAACACCCAGTTGTGTACATTCAGAAAAGAAAACATTGACAGAGAGATTTGAAAATGTCTGCAAGACTTTTAAGAAACCTGCCTCTTTTAAAATTGTTATTAAAAGCCACGCCTAAACAAAGACGCGTTATTTTAGAGGCGGCCGCAGACGAGCTCATTGTGACATTGTGTGAAGTAGCTCTTAACGTGGTCCATGGTAATATTCCACTAACACCACAACAATATCAGAAACTGAAGAGAAGAAGAAGCGAGATCAAAATTGTTGCAGATAAAAAGGTTGGAGTTAGACGCAGAAGAAGGTTAATCAACCAACAAGGAGGATTTCTATTACCTTTGTTAAGTGTCGCAATTCCCTTTATAACCAGTTTGGTTACATCTAAATAAGTTTGATGATGGAGTATGCTGAGAAGATGTTTTTAGTCCCACAACACCAGTTGGATAAACTGAAATCCTCTAACACCCGTGAGTCTATACAACAGGTTGTGGAGAATGACCTGGACATGACTATAAGAAATATTTTGCACAGGTCTGATCTGGATCACCATGAAAAAGCTAAGATGTACACAGGTGTTTTGCAGCGGTTTTTAACACTCACTAGACAAGGGGATAGGGAATCCACCACATTAACATTAAGTCTACCACAGCCTGGTAATGTTGAAAAAGAAGACCCACCCGCTACAGACCATGTGAGTGCCCGTGACGATTTAGGTGCTTTTGCAGATGAGATTTTAAAGAATATTCCGCAGAGGAGTGTGAAAAATGTTCGTTACATTTTAGATAAAATGTCTAAAACTAAAGATGTAACTTCGTGGACTGAGTCGGGAGAGTTTGTGTTTAAAGGGAGAACAATCCCTGGTTCACACATGCTTGACTTAGTTAAAAGCATCACGGCTCCACAAAAGATTGCTGACGAGCGGAGACCTGGTGGATGGCGCGAATTTCTGGAGGCTTTTGCTAGTTTAAATTTGCCACACTCTGTGGTACCAAACCACTATGTCAGACATACTATTAACTCTTTCAAAACCAAATCGACCCCCACTATAACAGGATCATCTAAGAAGAGTAAAAAACAGAAAGCGTTTCCGGGCACCCCGATACATTCAGAATATTCAGAAGACCTCACATTCAAAGCACCCGATCTCACCCAGACTAAGTGGTTAAGTTTTTAAATTCACAGTTTGTATGTATTGTGTTCTCATTTTCTCTCTTTTTTTTTTTTGAGAACTTATGATGTGATGTATATGTGTAATAAAAGAGGGTTTAAAGAAACACATTTCCGTTCATTACTTGTTTTATTAAAAATATTTAGCATGAGACATGAACATTTCACCCATTTGTACACACTGAACACATTTGAAAACATTTTCATTACATGGAGCTTGTTTTAGTTTTTTCACAAATGCTGACACCTTTTTGTCATTTTTAATCAAATCATTACAATACAATTTCAACACATAATCATAATCAAATCCCTTCGCCATGTGGTAGAGAAAGAACACACAATGTTGTCCACACGTGTCTGATGAAAAATCTTGGACTTGCACAGTTGAATGTTGACCTTGACTAGAATTGAGCCTTAAAAAGTTTTTGATAATCGGCGGAAAACCATGGTAGTCTGGTTTATTACCAAAGCTGTCGAAAAAACACCCTACACCGTCCTCATTTATGTAGATGGCCACCCAGTGTTCCCCTGGGAGTCCTGAATGATGTGTATTGATTAAAACCATTGCTGGTAGCTTTCTTAAAGGGGCTTTTGGTAGATAGTCACATGGTAGAACTCTGAGAAAATAAGTATTGCATGATACCTTATCCATGACAGCCGTAAGCTGCACAGTGTTCATTTGAACGTGTTAGTAGTAATCAACCAGGATCTGACGGCGATTTGACACTTCAATCAAGCTGTCAAACAAAGCATAAACAATAAGGTTAATTGTACGTGGTAGTGGTTGTCTGAAACGGGCTTCTAGTCTAATATTGCCACTTTTGATAAGCGACACATGCTGGCTACACTCCTCATCTGGGGCGAAATTGAACGCATAGAGTGTATAGCCGTGCAGAAAATCCTCCCTATTGATGCATAGAGCCTTGTTTTTAAGATGCCTTCCAGTTGCCAGCGCTAATTGGTAAAACTCCCGCACTGCAGAACCGTTTTCATATTCAGGTTGCAGAGGCTTCGCGGGGTACTGTTGACCATCCAGATAAATGGCCAAAAATTCTAAATCGTAGTTTTTAAACGCAAAAGGGTTTTTATTATACGCCCCCACAAATGCATCGTTATCAACCATCGCTAGAACCAGAGATTTTGGTAGAGTTCCTAAGAACAAGTTTTCTTGATTGCAGACACGTGAGCCGGCAGGTACTGAGAAGTTTTTCAGACACACTCTGTCGATGGGGTACTTGGCAGTGGTTGAGAGTAGGGCTTGTGCATGGCCCAGTCTCACAGCGGGTGACACAGACACTTTTTTCACAAATAGCGATGCAGATAGGATGTTCAGTTTATAGGCTGTGGCATTGCTCCTCATCAGGCAGAATTCATCTTTACCTCTAGTCATTCTAATTTTAAGGTCTAGTCCATTAAGCAATAGTTTTTCTTGAAAGAAGATATCGCTGTGAACAGGAGCGAGTAGTTCGACTACATTACTAGCGTTGGTGAAGGCTGCTCTCTTTGTCAGACCACGGTTTTCACCTCCTGGGTCCGCAACATCCATGTGCCCGGCTGTGTCTAGGTAAAAAAGCCCTGCTGAGAAAAGCGTTTCAAGGGTATCTTTACCATAATTGGTAAGACATTCTATCATACAGCGATATGGATATGTGCTAGAGCTCTGTGATATAAGCCGATCTCCAAGCGATACATCCACTTGTGAAAAAATAGTAGCTCCAGGATAGTTGACAAGCCCTATGGGATCTCCATCTGCAATGTCCGATCCATCAGCATTAGTGATTTTGAGGCGCAAAAAAACTAATGTGTTGTTTAGATCTATGTAATCCTCTCCATTCCCCGCAATAAAAAACTCCAGCGGCGATGTGTCAGATATCGCTGATAATGGTGGCACTTCTATATAAGTGTTTTTTTCAACTGCGGTTTGAGTTGGTGGCACTGTAAACAGATCCAGTTCGGACTTTAAACACTCCTCTGACATGTTGTGTAGTAATGCCATGATCTAAAATATTGTTTTAACAGAGTTCCTTGATCTTTTTGAAGCAGTACGCTTAGCTGTCTCCTGGCGCTTGCGTTTTACAACTGATGTTTTCTTTGGTGGGACGTTTTGTTTTCTTCTGCTTCTGGCCACTCCTCCGCACCCCTGGCGGCCTAGATGCTCTTTTGCGAGCCATTACCATTAGCCCTGAACCGTCTTGAGTATCGTAGTTGTTGTTAAAAGATCGCGATAACGTATTACTAACAACGTCACTTAGTATGTTTTTTGCAGCTGATTTAAGATGCGGCTTGGCTATGCTAAATCCTCGTTTTAGTAGTAGTATAGCCATTCTAAAGAGCCCTCGAAAAAGGCCGCCCAAACTGGCCCCATACATAACTCCGCCTCCTGCATACCCGGGGAGCCCGCTGCCTCCCTGATTCTGGTAATAGGCAACGTAGCGCATAGGGTCGACATTGTGGTTGTTGAAATACACCATTTTAAACTAAATGTTTTACAGGCCTGAAGTGAAGTTTAATGCACACTTTTCCGTAAGAAAATGGGACGTGTTGATTTTGATCGTCCTTCACCTCTATAACAATATCCGTAATGACAGATTTGTTGATAGATGCGTAGTGCGGTTTGTCATATCGAACACTGACTGTGTTATTGTTATCCCCTGTTATTTGTACACACTCCAGTAGTGGTACGAATGCATCACCTACGGATTGGTAACGGATAATATCCGTGTAGATATAAAGAGTATAGAAACCCCCGTGTATGTCCGACTGATGCATCGCATATGTTACAACATCCTTTTCAAAATTAGTTTTTTCAGGATTTGTTTTTTGCAGAATAGAATCTCCTATAGGGATGCCTGGTTTCAATCCTAAAATAATGGCTAGTTTTCCATGGAATGTTATTGAAATGTTAGGTTTTGCTTTCAGAAATACTTTGTTTTTTACACGGTCGTAGCCGAATACCCCCTGGGTTGCTACTAAATCATTTATTACACTAACTAGAGATGGGACATTGTCGTAATATCCTGTTTTTATTGGAATGCGTAGTTTCGACAAGCTGGTCGTCTTCACATCCACACCGTGGCGCATGCTGTTATTGTATTTTTCACCATCGGCAGTGGTGGGTCCTATGTTTATCTCAAAAACGGCATCATTGCTGTTAAAGGTGTACCAACTTCTTGGATATTCAATTTGAACAAGTCCTACCTCCCATTCTCCTTTTATATTTATAGGGGTAGCCAGTCTTGTTGTATAATTTGAGATTTTATTATTCGGGTACACAGACAGTGAAGCGTTGCAGGGTAGTGTGACATAAAATCCGCCCTCAGCCATGTCTGGTTTTTATACAACTGTATGCATCCTGGGTGTGTGTCTTGTTTTTATGGTTTCTGTACATCAACTAATTCTTTCTGATCGATCCATGAAGCAAATTTCGCAGGCCACCCGAGCCATTGTACCAGCACTAACGTTTTGCGACCTTTTGTCTTCTTATCTAAAAATTTTTCAACTTTAAAGGTTTTGTTTTTGTTGACAATTATTTTTTGCAATTCTTCTGCGTAAAAAACACCGTCGATAACATCCCTGTCGTAATCACACAATCTGTAAACAGGAGGATCCCGTGGTATACACGCTGATATAGTAAAATACTCTTGTGTGTAGTTTTCCTCATAACCCTTTGCAAACGGGCCTCTGACTTTAGAAATTCGAACCACATCGCCATTCTTGTATTTAAATATGGGGTTAACACTACGAGGTCGGGTATCTCCATATAGGTTGTGTAACACAACAGACTCGTTTTCTTTCCCCACATCAATCGGCCTCATCTTGATGCTTCTGTGATGGCTCGCATTGTATCCTTGTGTAATGTCTTGAAGTATGTCGATGTACCTTTTGGAGTTTGTAGCTGTTAAATATCTCCACATTCTACCTTTTAAGGTTCTATTAAACCGCTCAACAACACATGCCTTTAATTCTGTGGCTGTTGCGTAATGGGAAATATTGTACTTTTTTGTTACGTTTTGAAAGTGTTTGTTAAAAAACTCCTTTCCTTTATCTGTCTGTAATTTCTGTGGTACACGACCCTCTTTCAGTATGGATTCAAAAGCTTTAGAGACCTCTACACCACTCTTGTTTTTTAATGCCCGTACCCATGCATATTTACTGAACAGGTCGATACATGTCAACAGAAAATGGTTGTTGTCGTTTACCGAGGCATATGCCGACATATCAACTAGATCGGCCTGGAACAACATATCTACACCGTAGACAAAAACCCGATTCCTTTTGTATTTTAGAGGGGCAGTTCTATGTAGTGTATACGCATCCTCACCAGCGAGCCAGTCTGAAACCTCTTTATCGGTTAAACGAACCCCCGTTTCTTTTAAAACAGCATCTTTTAAGCATTTTTTCCCCCCTAAAGAACCGGGGTTAGAAGGTGTGTAGTAAGTCTTTTTCATTTCTTCCGACATGTTTCCACTTCACGCTCCACAAAAGAATAAACACAGATGGTTTAAGTGGTTAAGGTTTTTATTTCTTAAACAGTTAAAAGAAACATTGGCATCATACAGCATCGATGTAGTGTAGAAATTTTATACACATCACAATGTTGTTCTCAAGAATGTAATCAACCAGTGTTTCAACAATTTCACAAACATCAGTCTGATTGTTTCTAGACAATATGTCTACACATAGATCGGTCACATATGTACACAAGCACAATATATCGGCTATTCTAATACAGCTGCCGCATTCAGTCATCAGGTCTAAAATTTTTCTGATAGTTAGACAAACTGGTTCACCCGCATTAACGCATAAACGCATCATATCTGTCCATTCATTTGACACTGTTCTTACAACAGACATTTGTTTCTTGAGATTTGTAAAACGTTTGGTATCAACAGCACATTTGTTTACAGTAACAGATAGATTGGTACATTCATTAATGATCTTATACAACAAGCTGGTCATCTCACATCTAATACGTTGTTTAAGCAACCACTTTGCCATTCCAGTTGCGAAACACGTGTTACCCATGTCACTGTTACTGTCAGACAACTTGGACAATACCTTTCCAGCTGTCCACAGTGTCATAGACAATTTGCTCACTACTGACGTCCACAACTTTCTCTCTGACTTCACGAAGCTTTTCCACAATGAAAACTTCGTCACGCAGTTCATGTAAAATAGCCTCCACTGATCCTTGAATCCTCTGGGGGTGAACCCTTAAACCACAACGGCTCAATGATTGAGCAACGATGTGCTTAAGGTCCGGTCTCACCAGATTACGCATCAGTTCGTCAAAGTAGGCGTCAAAGAAATAGGGTCCCGGTTCAAATAAGCAGGAGTGTCTAATCTGACTGGGGTGATCCACTTCACAACCAAAACAGAGTTCTTTCAGCTTTTTGTTGATGATATGTTCCAGAAGGACCACAACAGTTGCTTTTATGATTTTGAATCCGTCAGAGCGGATACAGCTGTCTGTGTTGTCAATTCCAGCAAAGGCCGCTGCTCCAGCTATTGCGCCAGTGTTGCCGTATGGTGTTTTATCCAACCAACTGTTGTCGCATGTTTGAGGTTGGGACTCCAGCGGTGTAGCATTGTCATCAGGCATCGCAGGGGCAGCCTCAGGGTTGTTGCTGTAGGAGTAGACAGTTGTAGATTCTTGAGACATGTTGAATGAATGTAGCAACTGAACCGATCTGCAGGCGTTTTTTAATGACTGTAATATGTGGGTGGGCTTAAGAGGCGGTCTTCAACATTGGTGACGCCCTCCTTAGGGTGAAACAATTTAATCTTTACAGAACTGTAACGGTCATACATGTCGCACCATCTAAACATCTTGTCCACGCATGTAAATACAGTGTCAAGCATACGAACATCTTTCCACTGAAACAAAAATTTCATGTCATAGCACAAGTGATGCTCAGATTCACGAACAGGCCATGCTTGTTCGCAGAGCTTTGTCTTGTCGTTGCAGCAAAAAACATAAACACAATCGTCTGGTAACTTTTTACTATGGTCCCCGACCACACGAAATCTTGTGTCAGGAATTAAGCCATCCCACTCGGCTACGTACAATGGATTATCACCACAGTCGTGCAAATCTCTCCAAACGTAGTGGAAAAACACAAACCAGTCTTTGTCGTGGAAAATCAGACATGGGTTCTGAGATGTAAAATCTTCTTCAACATCTGCCGTGTAGAGTTTCACACAACGCTGCACCTTGTCAAACACATATCTCACCACACGATTACCAGACATTGAGAAATCACGTTTCACAAAAGCCGAGTCTTCATGAAGAAACTTTGTCAAGCTAACATTTTGCTGTTTCTTCCGCGGTGCAAAAGTTAGATCTTCTCTCATTTCAACAAGTCCTCTTGTTGGCGAAATACACATAACCTTTCTAGGGGTTTTAGGAGTTCTCGGAGCAGCCATTGTATCAGGAAAGTTGAAGAATGTCTTCTGTGTTCAACAGTGTATTCCCTAACCTTATTTAAAACTGCAGCAAAAAACGTAGGTAGTGACGTTGTTGTGAATAAGGTATAACAGGGCGGAACATACCATAAAAACTACAAAGGCAAGTTTTGAGGTGTGAGCTCATTAAACCAGTGTAAAAGTCAAATTTAACATCTGCTTGATCTGTTTTGTCTTTTAAATGCCACCGGACATCAGCACGGAGGATGTCACACGGCACCACGCATACTAGACACGGACGCCAACCCCCGCTACCCATCATAAATCAGAAGCGCTGGTTTCATGATACAAGAATTCTGTCAGTCATGAGCGACAGGGCCATAAATCAGTCAAAAAAGTGACACATGGTATATGTTAACACTACTGACACGGACGCTCTTACGCTCTCTGACCTCCTTGCCTACGTCTGCCTTAGTCATGTAGTCTCTGATACGATTTCCCCTCGGGAAATCCTTTCTTTCTTTTGTTTGTTTAAAAGTTTTGTTTTCTTTAAGTTTCCAACCTAATTCATCTCACAGGAGAGGAGATGAATTCAGACGAATTTGGTAATTCGAACGCCACGTGACGCGCACCCACGGAACAAAGAACATCCGCTCATGCACGCGGCCGGGACAGGCCGTTCCAGGAACACGCAACAATACACGAGAGACCAAGAAACTTTGCAAGTATATTTCAGCTTCTTGGAAGCATTAAGATGATGTTTTTTGTTTTGTTTCAGAGAGGTTACTGTCTGGGTGAATTTTACCAATGCTCTCTCCCTCTCTCTCACTCTCACTCACTTCTATACGTGCTTCCATTGTCTAGACTCCCCGCGTGTCTTTGTCATTAATGTTTGTAAATACATGTATTCCTGTAACGTAGTAAATGCGTAGGCTAGTTATTTCTTATTAAATTCATGATACTCGTTTGATGGATTTACTGTGTCTGCTCATACTTCGGGTCCCTGAAATTGCTAGATCAAAGCTACGAGCTTTACAAATTAAAGATACTTTAAAGAGTATTTGTTTATAGGGCGGGAAAGCTAATTCTTGTGGCCACAGAATTGATTTTCCTAAACTCTATAAATTATTTGAGCTAATTAATTTTACCTGTTTGTAAAACGTGATCTGTGTAGCTAATCGCAATCAACTTGTGTTTAGTTACTAAGATACACATGCATGCATGCAGGTAAAATAACGTATCATCTCTTATCGGGAGATTTATTCAAATGTAAAGTTGATCTGGTCCAAACCTGTATGAATAATTACGAATTATTAATTATTAATTATTGTATACAAATTCCCCAAAATCGACCGGTTCATACTCTACACTGCATTAATGATAGGTCTATTGTAGATATTCTACATTTAGTGAGAGATGTGTATGACTATGCTTTTGTTGACAAGATTTAAGTGTTTTTTTTATCATTGGACCAAGAGAAGGTTTTTGATCGAGTGGATCACATTTTTCTCTTTGATGTTCTAAAAGCCTTTGGGTTTGGTGATCAGTTTATTTCGATGATACGTTTATTGTACACTGAAGCCACATGCATGATAATAATGGCTGGTGGCCTAAGTACCTCTGTGAAAGTTCAGAGGGGAATTAGACAGGGTTGTCCCCTTTCGGGCCAACTTTACAGTATAACTATTGAGCCCTTGCTATGTAAATTAAGGAAAGACCTAGCAGGTCTACATATTAACTCTAAAACCCCAGGAATCTGTTAAATTATCTGCATATGCGGACGATGTAGCAGTTTTAATCAGAGGAGATAGAGATGTTGATGTGGTAAAGCATGCTCTAGAGTGTTATGGAAAGGCATCATCTGCCAAAGTTAACTGGGGTAAAAGCGATGCTGTGTGGTGTGGCCAAGTTGAAAAGAGTCCATCACTTCCTGGTGGTTTACAATGGGGAAGGGCAGGTTTCAAATATCTGGGAGTTTTTTTCGGGACATCTGAGTACAGAAAACAAAATTGGGAGGGCCTGTTGGAGAAAGTACGTGTGCGGTTGTCTCATTGGAAATGGTTGCTGCCTCAGCTGTCCTATAGGGGACGGGTGCTGATATGTAATAACCTCATAGCATCTTCCCTTTGGCATAGAATGATGATCCTTGAACCTCCAGAAGACCTTATGAGACAAATTCAGAGATGTCTGGTGGATTTCTTCTGGTCAGGACAGCATTGGCTAAAGGCTCCAGTGCTATTTTTACCCAGACAGGGAGGACGACAAGACCTAGTGGACATCAGATCCAGAGTAAAGACCTTCAGGCTTGGAGTGGCTCAGAGACTCCTCTATGGGAAGGATGTGAGCTGGGCTGGGATAGCGTGTACTCTATTGAGGAAAGCAGGGAATATGGGATTAGATCGTCACCTGTTCCTGATGGATATAAACAAGTTGGATCTTGGAGGATTGACATTGTTTTATAGATCAGTTTTAAAAGCATGGACAATTGTCAAGATTTCTCGGGAGTCAAACAATGCCCATAGTTTGTGGCAGAGAGAAGAACCGCTGCTTTTTAACTCTGCATTGAATCTGGACATTTTCAAAGACATTTCATTCAGGAAAAGTCTATGGGCTGAAAAATCACAAAAATTGGACACTTAATACCTGAAGGTGAATGGATATCAGCTAGGGATGCACCGAATCCAGATTTTTGGGGTTCTGCCGAATACCGAATCCATTGGTTAAGATTCTGCCGAATCCGAAACCGAATACCGAATCATACTCTCATCCTCAGTCACTTAACACAGTAAACACATTAATGAAGTAAATAACGTCCACAGAAGTGGATTTTTCCTTTTATTTTAATTAAAAAGAAAAGAAAAAAAGAATAAGCAACATTATTCATTTCAACAGCAGCAATGTTATGTATTGTTTAGGGTCCTTGCCACCACGACAAGTCCAAATTGTATTCTTTTGACTGGAAGTACTGTCACACTTTTTCTGCTCATGAGTTCCATTTTCACTTTCTCACAGCATTCGAACGGTGCACTCACGAGTGGTAAAAAGGCGTGGCCCCTTTAAGAGCTGCGCGCGCGCCCTGTTGTATCGTGCGTGTTGTGGGTTATTTCTGTTTGATGCTCATTTTTATCTCATTTTGTTTATTAAGTAATGCTGTGGACGGTAGAATGTGTGAAGACAGTTAAACGAGTTCAATTGGGGAATAAAGTGCGAGTTGTGAGATGGCAATCGCCTCCGTGAATCTGTCTGGCCTCTGCTATAACTTTAATGTTAGCTGTGAGCGATCCCTATTTTTCTTCTTAACACGACGCGTTACACTCATAGGTTACTACGTAAACACCTTCCCGTAATCAAAGGCGGCGTGACGTTGACCAGCAAGCCCGGGTTCGGTTCGGTAGAAAAAAATTCTAATTGACGTGTTACAAATTTATCAAATGTTTAATTTAGATTCCAATACCAATTTATAACTGAGAATGTGCATTTCAACTTAGAATATCAGCTTTGAAACAGTTTCCAGCACGAGAATCTGGCAAATCCTGTTTTTCTGTATTTGTCAGATTACTGAAACTCTTAATTGCTTCTTCCTGACATTCCTGTTTCCCTCTATTATAAGACCCTTGGTCCTGTTTTCTTAACTCTCAGTGTTTGAATAGGAATTTGATTTGGACCGAGATGGGCTACAGTTTCAATCTATAACTGGTTCCCTAAACCTGTTTACATCATTCACATGCTTTGTTTTAGAATGTATCCCCCTCGATGTAACTCCACCCCTTTGAAATGAATATAAGCTAAAAATGTATCATGTTTTAGTCAGACTTGTGATGACGCTTGGAAGACACTACAGCAAATCCAGCTCATCTGCAATAAAGAACCTGCAAAAGATACAACAAAGTCTCCTGGTCTTTAGCTTCTGAGTTTCTACACTTTAGAAGAAATAAGTTTACAACAGTTCGGCAGAAACCGAACCCCGTTAAAAAGCCCAATTATTCGGACCTAATCCGAATCCGAATCCTGGATTCGGTGCATCCCTAATATCAGCTGAGACTTTTGCTGGAAAATTGGGAATAAGATCAGTTCGAGTGGCAACGAAAATTTTGACTCAGATAGCTGATTTTTTGCCACAGAATTATAGACTTTCCTTAGAAACTGATAATGGAGAGCTGAACATTTGTGACTTCCCAGATTTAAACATTGCAGCTGAGACTGGAGGCTTGGAAGAAACTGAGGGTGGATTTTTATCTTTGAATGTATAATTTAAAGTAAGTCACTATCTAATCACTGCTCTGTGTCTTACTTGAAAATATACTAGATATCAGAATGTATAATTTAAAGTAAGTCACTATCTAATACCAATCACTGCTCTGTGTCTTACTTGAAAACATACTAGAGCTCAGACTGTATAATTTAAAGTAAGTCACTGTCTAATGCATGCACAGACCACTCCTCTGTTGCATGCATTACATAGTGGCTTACTTGAAGTTATACTCAAATTGACATAGAGGCACTCCCTCATTCTCTCAGTACTGAGTTGAGCATTGTTGGAAGCAGACATCCTTGCTATTCTTCTCTGCAAAATTTGTTATCTCGATCTCAAAAGAAAATGCCTGTTTCATTATGCCCGTTTTGTTTCAAGATGTATTCTAGGATGAGCCAGCATCTTACAGTTTTTCATAAGGTCGAGAATAAAGATGAGCGGAGGCTTCTGCTGTCTTTGAATTTTGGACGTGTGGATGTTAGGAACTGCGTTTGCCCTGTTGCTGGATGTGGGAGGTCAACAACCAGGATCGACCGGCACCTTAAGTCACGCGTGGAGCTGTCCAGTGCTGAAAGGCACAACGCATTACAGATGTGTAAGCGGAAGAAGATTTTGTCACAGAGAGCAGCACTTAGGGATACTAACCCAGGCGTTCCGCTGGTAAGCACCCTGGACTTGCTTCCAGAAATTGAGGATGCTGATGTGCCCTTGAATGAGGATGTGGAAGTGGAAGAGTGCAGCAACCCTGGCTGCAAAGAAAGGGTTGAAAAGTTGCGGCTTGAGAACAGCAACTTAAATCAGAGCGTTGACACGCTGACCAGTGCCCTGCGTGATGTGCGTATTTGTGTCTTGTTTCTAGTCCAAATATCTAAAAAGTCTTAAATGAAGATGGGAAATAAATCACAATTAAGCGAATTGGAAATAATAAAAAAATCTTGTTTTTGTTTGAATTAAAATTATTTTTCTTAATCCATTAGCAGATCATTTTGATTTTTTAAGCAAAACTTATAAGAAAAGCTTTTTTTGCAGTGCAGTACAACCCCTGCATTAGAATGTATAACTTCACTATCTAATACCAATCACTGCTCTGTGTCTTACTTGAAAATATACTAGATATCAGAATGTATAATTTAAAGTAAGTCACTATATAATACCAATAACTGCTCTGTGTCTTACTTGAAAATATACTAGATATCAGAATGTATAATTTAAAGTAAGTCAATCCACAATCTCCAGTCACCACAATCTCCAGTCACCATCCACAATCTCCAGTCACCATCCACAATCTCCAATCTCCAGTGGTGGAAAGAGTACTGACAAATTGTACTTAAGTAAAAGTATTGCTACTTAAGTAATAATTTACTTGAGTACAAGTAGAAGTACTGAAATATAATATGACTCAAGTAAGAGTAAATAAGTAGTTTGCTTAAAAACTACTCAAGTAACTAGGTTACAAAGTACTTTATTATTTTTCTATGTTTACCCAAAATTGGGATATGATAGCGAAATGGAGCACTAAACACTCACATGTGATCTGTTTCATTCATACTGGAAGCCCAGTACATGCATCCCTTGCGCAGAAAGTCCACAAGCGAGATACATAGAAGTATTAAACTTCTGACATTTCAGGAAATGCCTTATATGGATATAATAACATGCAAATAGTGATGTTTTGACTGATGAAACATGAAGACAATCACATTATAGCTATAATATATCTGTGTTCATCAAACTATCTCAGGTATTTTCAAAAAAATGATGTATGTCTATAAAGGGATAGTTCACCCAAACATGAAAATTAGCCCATGATTTACTCTCCCTCAAGTCATCCTAGAAGATATGACTTTCTTCTTTCAGTCGAATACAATCAGAATTATATATAAAAAAAATGGCCTGGCTCTTCCAAGCTTTATAATGGCAGTGAATGACTGGAGTAAATTTGAATGTTTTGATTTGAATCATTTCATAATTGAAAGCAAAGAATGTTAAGTGAGAGGTCCGATAAAAAAAAAGGTGAGATTTACAACAGTATAATAAAAAATTCCCAGTAAAAAAAAAAAAAAGTGGGGTATGGTTAACATGTTAAATTAAATTCTCTTTTTTTCGTTGTACGGAAAATGTGCTGGGCGCCCACTGTTGCTATAGGAATGAACTACACTTTTACATGCATCTGATTGACAGATAAATCATGCGATCTTATTTCACTGTTTTTTCAGCTTTGTACAAAGTTTGCTTCGTATATTTAGTTTAACGGTATTGTTAAAGAGGGTGAGCTTTACCATTAATTGAACTGTGTGCATGTATGACACTTAACTTACATTGTTCTTGCTCCGTCCATGCAATAACTGCGTCCATGTTATGAGCCAAGCTTTTTTATTTACTTCAACTCCTCAGTGCTCTGGTATTATCAATGGGATGACCCATTTCAGTAGTTGCCATAATTAAATATGAGGAGAATACTCAGTTACATTCACTGAAATATTGAAACGTTAGTGATACTGATTCAAAACATGAGCGCCAGTGATTGAATTAGGGCTGTCAACTTTAGTCGTTTAGTCGACTAATCGGTCGATGCCGTCTTGGTCGACTGACATTCTCATTGGTCGACCAGTTGGATTTTTATATATATATATATTTTTTTTATTTCATTGATTTACTCCTTGATATTTATTCCTTTATAAGCAGTTGTATATTACTGTATTCTAAATATAATTAGCCTATGTTTTATCCCCAACTTTAAATGCTTTAATTTAGGCTATTTTGTAACAGCACCACAGTTTAACGCAGCACGTAGAACACTCGGGAACCGCACCTGTGGCTGCACTGCTGCTTCGCGCTCAGTAAGGAATAGGCTATGTAGTTTTACAGTATTCATTCATTTAGAACGAAACTTGCAGGGATGGAAATTAGCACCCGCCACCAGCCAAATGCGGGTGAATTTGTGTTGTGGCGTGTAAACTCGCTTCACCTACCGGCGGGTAAATAAAAATAGCATAATGCGACGTTCGTCTGTTATAGGACAAATTAGTTTGAATAACCGAGCAGACACTGCTTAGCAAGACAACTAGCAGTGAATGTGCTTTCCATCAGAGTCCTGCACGGGTTCGGGTATCCGCGGGTACCCGACGGGTGACCCGCAAATTTTGCTCAAACGGGTGAAAAATATCCAACTGTGTCGGATACGGATGCGGGTCGGGTCAGACACGGGGAAACGCGGGTCTAAACACGGGTTCAAAACAGTCACGTGCAAATGTAAAAATAAATGCATATTTTTAGGAACACATCTACAAAAACAAAACTATGCCTCCCCTGTATTTCAAGTTGATAAAATATTTGTTTTTAGTTTATTTGAGCCCGCGCCCTCCCATGAGTCTCTAGGCCTAACGTTACATTCACTTTTAAAAAATCACAACCACTCGAACTGCTGCATGAGTCGTCTAGAATCTAGATGGATAGCGAGTAGGCCTATGTCAAATATAGCCAGGATACAGAACAGTCTGTTTTCTTTCGTTTTGAATTGTTTTGTTTAAAAGTACACATTTCAAGCTTTCTATATATTTATCAGGTCTGTGATGCATGTAGCTTATATGCTGAGTTTCGTTAATTTCCAGTTCATGCGCCGTTGCCTCCGCTCCGTGTCCTGATGCCTGCTATTACTTCTTATTTATTAAATTCAGACAATTGGTTATAAAACATTGATTAAAATTAAGATAAAATTAATACAAAACGAAATTCACTTTAAAGAAATGCTTTATACAATAAGAAACTTAATGAAGTGGTCAATAACGTCTGCCCACTCTGTCTCCCGACATATAGGCTATCGGCTTTTTGACAGCTTCGGCTGTTGTCCTTGTCTTAAGGCAAGCCGCCGAAGGCAATACAAATTTGAAAAAGTGTGTCTATAATGTGATTGGCTAAACTGAGTTTATTTCGGGTGCGGTCGGGTCTCGGTTCTATTTTAAGCGGGTCGGGTCGGGTTGCGGATTTTAATTAGTGCTGCTGTCGGAAAACGGGTCGGATGCGGTTTTAAGCACTGCGGGTACGGGTGGGTGCGGATTTACAAAATCGGACCCGTGCAGCTCTCTGCTTTCCATTAAATGAATCACACACACAGTAAACAAATCCTTAACAAAAACAGGGCTATTCTGGTGGGTGCAGTGATGCGGTGGTGACGCGTTCATGTAACATGTCCTTACAGTGGCGCTGCCTATAAAGCTCCTAAAATCTGTCACAAAGAACAGAATCAATCAAAAGTAATGATTATGAATATGTAAAATATAGCAAGGAGATATTTTAATTATTTATTAATAAACAAGTCTTTTCTTTGTCCGGGTCAGTTGCAAAGATTAAGTTGACGATGCTGCCTCGCGATCTTCGCAGTAGTGAACACGCCAGAGAGAAATGCACATTTCATACGGATTAGTGGGATTACATAAGCAGAGAGCAGTCTGTGTCTGTTTTCTTTCGTTTTGAATTGTTCTGTTTAAAAGTAGACATGTCTGTGAGGGTAGGCTACCTTATACGCTGAGTTTCGGTTCATTTATGAGGCGAGCTCCAGTTCACGCGCCGGCGCCTCCATTTCGTGATTATCTGTCTGCTATATTTACTTCTTATTTATTAAATCCAGGCAATTGGTTGATGAAACATTGATAAAAATTAAGATACAATTAATACAAAACGAAATTCACTTTAAAGATTGTGACTGTCACTATAGACTTAGGACAGAGCTCCTCACTTTGCAGTTACAAAAAATCACTTAATTTTCAAAGAATTAGCTATAGTATTATTATTATTATAGTTTTAAATATGTAGGCTATTATTGATGTTTTTTCGTTGTTGTTTTATAAATGCTCTATGACAATTGTTTGATAAATGTTCAATCAAAATGCAAAACGTCGCGTTTTTAGTCGACTATTGTAAGGCCGTCTATTGGTCCAATGGGGGATTTCCAATAATACGGTGAAGGTATTCTGCGTATTACTTGCCTTTCCTTTCACGCAACACAACAAGATTAAATGCAATATATTTTCTCATGTATTATCTCGTTATTATCTGACTCCATAAATGAAAAGGTTTTAATGATATCCGTGCATCATTAAACGTTAGCGAAGGTTTGTTTATTCTTTAAACTCTGATTATGTTTTATCCGCTCAGATCAGGAAACTATATCACTTCGAGTTCCTCACCAGGTCTCCGGCACAATCTCGTCAGTTTCCGATTATCAAAACAGAGGTAATTGGCTGAATGTCTGGGATTTGCCGTAATTCACACGTACACAATCGAAGACATATACACAGCCCCCTTGAATGCCACCTCAGGAACTAATTCAATAACTTACTTTACCAGCGTGCACTTATCTAAAGTAACATTAAATTAGAACAGAGGTATTTAGACGTACCCAAATCTAGATCAAACAGCATTAGCTGATTCTAGACGGAAACTACCCGTCTCCTCATTCAAGTACACTTGAATCTGATATCAGATATTAGTCGTCACTAAACTCTGACGCAAACTTGTGGAAATATACGAATCCTATAATCTACTCGGGGGAAAACAATTCTCAGAGTCGGTTAGAATAAAATCAAACGTTTACAATTTATTGATCAGGTAATGATGTAATCATTTCAAATCCAATTCAGAGGATAAAATCATCAGTTAAGCATATCAATTCAGAAATCACAGAATTTGTAGAAATTATTACCTGTCAACAAAATTACACACAGCGGTTGTGTGGGCAGTCAACCTACAGACTCCCCGAACCTTTCTGCACCTTTTCCTTATAAACCCAGATAATTCAATTCTGACCAAATGGTGGTGTCTGTCGTTATAATTAGATTTTGGTTATCTATTCAGGAGCTCACGCTGTGAGGTCTGCCTGATTTTACATACAGGAGGTAGTTTGAATGAGGCTATTATGGGACACATCACTTTTCTCACATTTCATAACTTCTTTTAGCTCTTCATCATAGTTGGGAGAATGAGACCATGTTACCAGACGCATGTGACACTATAAAAAGACACCAAACATGAGTAGTTACATTTTTGTCCACACATAACATTGCATAAGGTTTCAGTGTATTTCAGGTGAGGAGGAGGGGGATGCAGGGGAGATAGTGTGGGTGAAGTGTGAACTGTACTGTGTGCTGCGTCTCAGATGTTCCTGTTACATATGCAAGAGGGAGTTACATATTCAAGAGATAGTTCAAGTGTTAATTCCCAAGAGGGCCTTTTGTCACATTGAGGGGTCGACCAGACATACTGGCACCATCCTTACAAATCCCTCCTTTGGCACCGTGGGCCACTCACAGGGTTTCCTGCGGTGTCACTTCAGTCTTTTTAAGGTGGGCAGTTTTAAGGGGCTGAGAGTCAAGATAGTGTTGGTGGATGCTTTTACCGATCTGATGAGGTGTCGGAAGTAGCAACATTGGAATAGCGTGAAGGAGAAGATGAGTGCGCTTCCAACCGCACAACCTCGAAGTACCCAGTCCCACCAGGTGTATGCAGTCTGTGCCGATCGGGTAGATGAGCTAGACAAAATCTGTGCTGTCTTTCGCGCCAAGTTTGTCTCCACTTGCGCTTGAGACAGGTGGTACTCTGTTTGGAGGATGACGTTCTGTACCAAGTCCATCGTGTCGACCAAAGCTTGTGTTCCGTGTTCATAAAAGGTGTCGTCCCACCATGGGGAGACCTCTGCGTCCGTTGGCATCCTTCCGAGGATGTCGATCTGGCCCATAGAAAAGTCCTCTGTCACTTCCAAGCAGAAGGAGTGATTAGCAGGACAGGTCAGTCCTCCATACGTGAACGAATTCATCTCACTGATGACGCACCACTGTGTATGAGACACTTGAACAGCATTTGAATGGCCGTGCAACGATTCAACATTTATGAGCTTGCTATCATTGGAGGAGAAAGGCTGCAATGTATTACATGTACAGACAACATAATTGTGAGTTTCATGACAACAAGTGCGACTGGTAAACAAGGTCTCAGTACCCTTCAAAGTCATATATCCCGTGAGGTGATCCCATTTAATTACTTGATCTTTAACTACCACGCCAATAGAGCGAATAGTAGTGGAATTTGGATAAACTTGATCTGGGTGTATTAAAGGAAAAGTGGCAAAAAATCCAATGCAACCAATACATTCGTTTCCAGTATACATCATAATTGTGGATAACAGTTCTGAATACTTGACATTTTTCATTTTTTTCTGAAGAGAACCATCTATGCAAATCTAAAACTTCAATTAAATCATTTAAAACATGTCTAGGGGTCTGGTGAAGGCGAAGATCAAAAATTTCTTGTCTAGTGGCGGTGAATAAATCATGTGCATATGATCTACAGGCTAAGTCACGTTCGAGGGTACGGGTCTGATTGAACAATGTATGGCTGATCGTTAGAAGCGCCTGCGCCTCAGAACGAACCGCTTTGATAATGTTATCATTGCTATTAGTGATGTGTTGAAAACCAGTGGCCATCTGATCTGTCAACCATGTGGAGAATTGAGATTGTTTGGTTATTTTATAGGTGTTGGCTGCTGAATTGATTGATCCGAACAAGCCGGCTATACTGCTGAGCAGGTCTCGTTTTGAACGAGTAGGTGGAATTTGGACGGCAAGTCTGTCTTTGTAATCAGAAATTAAATCATCGATTCGTGACTGTAGCCATGCATATGACTCATCATTAATATTACAATGTGAAAGGACGGAACATGCGCGAGACCTTCGCCGCTGATCGCATGCCGCCATTGGATCGATTTAGCGGGGACTTACAAATGGTGACCTCGACGTGATTTCGCAACAAATGGATTTCGTGAGAAACATCCTTCCAGCAAAGTATTGGGATTTTAAAATCGACAATGAGGTTTGAAAATCTTCTCTATCTTCTGCGCTGTGGTAAGTCAACTTTTTCTGCCCTTTTTAAGTGTTGAGAAGATGTTGTTTGCATTGTTACGGTCGGAAAGCCCTTTGTGTAACGTTAGTCCTGAACTAAAACACGTGAGGTGAGGACGTGATAACGGCAGCGCAGATGAGAAAGAAAAATCCTAAATACGATTTTAAAGATGTATTTGTTTGCCTAAGCAACAAGAAACGAAACCTAAAATTGGAATTACATCTTCCAAATAATTTTCTGGTAGCCTAACTTACTTGATGAAGAGCTGTAAAATTAGAGGCTAAAGTTTTGAAATCAGCGTGTTTTCTCCATTGTTGCATTGGCTTTGTTTGAACAAACTTGCAACATGTGGTGGAAATGAGCAAAGAGAAAGAAAATTCTAAGTTTGTAAACAATTGGAAAACACGTGATTTTATAAATAAAAAGGCAAATCGATGCATTGTTTATGAAAAGCAAATTTTGGGAAAACATGACGATATTATTTACAGGCTAAAACTCAAATATCAAGGATAACACTAAATGCTATTGACCATGCTGTTTTCAAAAACGCTCAAGGCTAATGCTAAATGCTAATGACCATGCTGCTTTCAAAAACGCTCAAGGCTAATGCTAAATGCTAATGACCATGCTGCGTCCAACGCTTAACCCTTATTTGTTCGGCCTACTGGTGGCGGGCCAAAGCCACATTCAAAACATTAAAATCTCTATATTGCATTTGAAAGCTTACACGTTAACACCGATGGGATTAAAAAGCATGAAATAATTCTGTTAATTTTCAAATTTGGAATTGTGCTTAACACATTGTGCTAATAGAACAGACTTTAGTTGTTTGTGCTACAGCATGCACATAGGCTAAATTTAAGTTTATTCATGAAGCACAGGATTGCTTTACTGTAAGTGTGTTTGTATCACTTAGGTAAAGGCTGTAGATGTTGTATTCTAGGCCATGTGTCCTGTGTAAACTGAATTAAACACGTGTGTCTAGGCTATTGTGTGATTCACAATTTGAATTTGAAGATCAGAAACGGTAAACGTGCATCTCATTAATCCTGAAACAAAAAAAAAAACCTTTTCATATTCAAAGCTTTAGAGAACGTACACTTTACCTCTCCACTCTATGGGAGCTGTTTTTCGCATACAAAATTTGTAAATGGTTACGTTTGATTTTATTCTAACCGACTCTGAGAATTGTTTTTCCCCCGAGTAGATTATAGGATTCGTATATTTCCACAAGTTTGCGTCAGAGTTTAGTGACGACTAATATCTGATATCAGATTCAAGTGTACTTGAATGAGGAGACGGGTAGTTTCCGTCTAGAATCAGCTAATGCTGTTTGATCTAGATTTGGGTACGTCTAAATACCTCTGTTCTAATTTAATGTTACTTTAGATAAGTGCACGCTGGTAAAGTAAGTTATTGAATTAGTTCCTGAGGTGGCATTCAAGGGGGCTGTGTATATGTCTTCGATTGTGTACGTGTGAATTACGGCAAATCCCAGACATTCAGCCAATTACCTCTGTTTTGATAATCGGAAACTGACGAGATTGTGCCGGAGACCTGGTGAGGAACTCGAAGTGATATAGTTTCCTGATCTGAGCGGATAAAACATAATCAGAGTTTAAAGAATAAACAAACCTTCGCTAACGTTTAATGATGCACGGATATCATTAAAACCTTTTCATTTATGGAGTCAGATAATAACGAGATAATACATGAGAAAATATATTGCATTTAATCTTGTTGTGTTGCGTGAAAGGAAAGGCAAGTAATACGCAGAATACCTTCACCGTATTATTGGAAATCCCCCATTGGACCAATAGACGGCCTTACACTATCGTTGCGCAGGACAGGACTTTGGTCGACTAAGGATTTCTTTGGTTGACTACAGCCCTAGATTGAATGTCAAAGCGCGGTTTGAACGCCCCGCCTCACAGCCGAACTGGAAGTTTTGATTGGTTTTGCACCCGAGTCAGACCTGTCTGTTATTGGCTGAACTGCTTCAGATATGTCTGTTATTGGCTGGAGCGCAGGGCTCCACCGCAGTAGTTTGAAAAGTGTCTGTCAAATGTCAGCTTGCCCTGTTGCTCCGTCGGCACCTTTGTCAAAGTACTCTGTACTTTTTATGAAAAATAAATGTAGAGAAGTTGAATACTTTATTTTTATTTTACTCAAGTAAAAGTACCACAATTTAATTGTACTCAAGAAAGTAGAAAAAATCGAAACATCTACTCAAGTACTGTAACGAAAGTATTTGTAATTAGTTACTTTCCACCACTGCCAATCTCCAGTCACCATCCACAATCTCCAGTCACCATCCACAATCTCCAATCTCCAGTCACCATCCACAATCTCCAGTCATCATCCACAATCTCCAATCTCCAGTCACCATCCACAATCTCCAGTCACCATCCACAATCTCTAATCTCCAGTCACCCATCCACAATCTCCAGTCACCATCCACAATCTCCAGTCACCATCCACAATCTCCAGTCACCATCCACAATCTCCAGTCACCATCCACAATCTCCAATCTCCAGTCACCATCCACAATCTCCAGTCACCCATCCACAATCTCCAGTCACCATCCACAATCTCCAGTCACCATCCACAATCTCCAATCTCCAGTCACCATCCACAATCTCCAGTCACCATCCACACTATCTAATACCAATCACTGCTCTGTCTTACTTGAAAATATACTATAGAGAACTAATTGTAAAATTTAAAGTAAGTCACTATGCAATGCATGTACAATCCCCACATTAAGCAGTGTCTTACTTGAAAATATACTAGAGAACTAATTGTATAATTACATAGTGGCTTACTTGAAGTTATACTCAAATTGACATAGCTTGACTGACAATTGGCTCTCCTCATTTTTCTTTGTGCACAGATAACATCCTGGATGAGTATCGGCTCAACCAATTAGGGCCAGACCCATCACCTAAACATAGTGACAATGTCAATGCCAAAATGTTTAGAATCAACCAATTCTTGACACACATGAGTGAGGGTAAGACCAGACTGAGCACCCTGGTCTTTCTGAATGAGACCAGCAGGATTCATGCGCAAGTCATTTTCTTCTTATGTGCCTCTTGTAATGATGTTTTTAAAAAATATATAATAATAAAAATGAGTTTTTATAGAGGGCGTGTTGTTTGTTTGTGTGCAGATGGGTCGGCTCCCTGCGCAAGGCCCATAAGACGGAGACCACAATTGAGTATTACGTGCAGAATGTGACTCAATTCATGAATTACATATGTGAAACTCCTCCACCTTCCTGTCGACTGTCAAAGACAGTTCTGATTGGTCTTCGGCGGGAGATGCTGAGCATAAAGAAATCCCTAAAAAGAAAGGTTGCCATGCACCGGACTGCGGTAAAGACCATAAAAGAACAGAAGGTGATTAGCAAAGCAACCATATTGAACTGTCTGAGCCAGGCCAAGCAGGCCATCCCCAAAATATTGTCAAAATATTGAGTAAGTTTTTTTCACCCATTTAACTCATTGTACTGACATATTGTAAAATGTATAAGAAATGTGCAACATGAACACTGAGATTGTCGTCTGTGTTGTTTATAGCCCTCCTGGAAAGTGATAATGCCAGCACAGCCCATCAGTGGACATTTTATGGCCATATGTCTGCCTACCTGGCAGCCCTGTATGGTCACCGAGGGGGGGTCTATCAAAATATGACCATCAGGGAGGTTGAGGAGGCTCAGGAATGCTCTACGGAAAATGTTTTCCTGATCAATGTGAGTTTATTACTTTCTTTTTTAGGCATCAGGTGACCTCAAATTATTTGATCTCTGTTCTGTTTTGCCCTGGGGGGGTGTGGGTTTGTGTTTTTTTATTATTATTTTTTTTTCTGTGTGTGTCAACAGATCCAGCAACACAAAACGAATCAGATGTTTGGCCCGGCTCAGATTGCTGTCACCAGGGAGGAATACGACTGGATGCAGCGCTTCCTCAAAATCAGACAAAAACTTCCCGGTGGCAGTGCAGCACATTACTTTTTTTTTACATCGACTACCAATGTCTGCAAAAAGCTGGTCACGTATTTCCGCAGCGCTTGGAAGTCGATGTGCCTAGAAGGAAATCCCAACTTCACAGACCAAAGAACATCCATCGCCAGCCATGTAAGTGTTTTCTCTCGTTTTGGGGGTTCCTATTTCAGAGACATTCAGTTAGGTGTTGTCTCCTAAAACTGCTTTTGTTTTCTACTTCTTTCTCTCCATTTCTAGGCCAAATTCACTCATTCCGAAACGGACAGAAATAAAATATCAAAATTCATGTGTCACGACACTCAAACAGTAGACAAGTTTTATGTCATAAACTTGTCTGCTAAGCAGGCCCTGGAACACCGGCAGCTTTTTGAGGCTGCGCTGAAAGGGGAAGACAATACTGGAGTGGGCCTCAAGCGGGTACGCCATCGCCGTCAGATGGAGAAGCCGAGGAAGAGGGCGAGAACATCAGAAGATGTCTTACAGGAAACATCCGACGACAACACTCCTGAGACAAGTCCCGAGACCAGCCAGGTAAATAGATATCCTGTGAATGTACTGATTATGATGTATTTATTGGCACAATAATGATCAATCCTTCACTGTGTATTTTCTTTGGAAGGAAACCAGGGGGTCAGAAGCTGATGCGCCAGGGAGCAGCGGAGAAGGCCAGAGAGATACAACAGTCCCCAGGATAAACCCTTATGTTTTAATGACCCCTTTGAGGGTCATCATTCTTTTTTATATACTTTATATTATGTTTTATTAACCTGTTATTTTGATTTTAAAAAATATATATTTTGTGTGATTTTTCATTCTAATAAAACTTGTTTGCTGTGTGAAAAATGTATCTGTCATTTTTTTTTCCTTTTATTATTGTTGGTTCAATGCATCAGTCACTTATACTGGTCTTTGACACAAATCCCAGGTAACTTATGTGGTAAGGACAGGTAAGCTCATCTGACACAACTGTACATTGCAAAAAAAAATAATTTTTTTTTTTTCTTATTTAGTATTTGTGTCTTGTTTCCAGTTCAAAGATTTAAAAAGTCTTAAATCAAAAAACATTTATTGAATGTGTAAAATGCCATAAGATATTATGTCTTGCTTTATTTCCCCAGAAAACAAGACATAATATCTTATGTCATTTTACTCCTCTAGTAAATGCTTTTTGATTTAAGACTTTAGATATTTGGACTGGAAAGTTCAGAGCCTGTAACTTATTCAACAGACTTATTGTCCACCTGGACAGATAGGCTGCACAAATTATTTAACTTAATATGTGCATATTATTTATATTAATACATATTATATTATCTTATTTATCTAAATATGCTATATTACTAGGTCATATTTCATAATCCTTCAAGATGTTCTGTGTGCTTACAACATAGAAGGGGACACATTTTATAATCAAAGCCATTTATTAAAATGGAAAGAAACATTTGGTGCAAAAGTTTAGAAAAAATTTGAATTAAAAAATCTTAAAATGTAAAGACTTTAAAGTGCTAATAGACAAAAAAACACACACATACACATTTAAAATGTTTTTCTTTTTTGTTAAATATATAAACATTTATAAATCTTAAAAAATGTGAAACAGATGTTTAAAAAATGTTATAATTATTATAGTTATAATGTTATTTCTCTTTACATAATATAACTATTACAAATATACAATTGTTATAGTTATAATATTAGAATTCTAATAGTGCATTGTTGATGGTGACTGGAGATTGTGGATGGTGACTGGAGCTGTTTTTAACTTAGACATTTTCAGCCTGTAATGTTGCCATAATCCCTGTAATGAATAGGGGATTTCAGCATATGTGCTGAAGTCCCACCTGCAACTTATTTGACGGAGCCCCTGTAGGCTGTCTGTGGACATTGCATTAAAAGGTCATATTTCATAAATAAAGTGGTTATTTGTGGTCAAACCTACTGTACACCACTCAGCGGACACCGCACAACACACTGATGTACATTACAGATATTAATTAGGAATAATTAGCATAAAATCATACTGTCCACGGACAGCTCACAGGGGCCCTGTCGAATAAATTGCAGGTGGGATGCTGTTTTTGACCATATCCTCCAATATCTTGAGTCCCATAGGTCCTTGTTTTCATGTCTTCTGTGGGGAAGTGGTCAGTCTGCACTGTATTGTGGTTGGGGCCCCTTTGCTTCTGAGGACCTGGGCTCTAACCCAGCTCAGACCACTTTATGGGATCACTCTGATTTTATGGATAAAAACTTTTTTTCATAAAATTTGTATGTATAAAGAGAGAGATATATAGATTGCAGATAGATATAGATGCAATATATATATTTTTTTTTAAATTCACTGAATGAGTTACCGTTGTCCAGGAAGCACACAGACAGGCTACTGGGGGGTTTTCATGTCTTCTGTGGGGAAGTGGTCAGTCTGCACTGTATTGTGGTTGGGGCCCCTTTGCTTCTGAGGACCTGGGCTCTAACCCAGCTCAGACCACCTTATGGGATCACCCTGATGTTATGGATTATTTGTCCATCTGAAAACTATTTTGACCTGGACTGATAGGCTGCATATATTATTTGACTTAATGACTTTCATCTACTTATCCTTACATTTGAAACAGAAACATTTAGTGCAAAGCTTGAGTAAATAATCTTACAATGTACACACTCATGATATTAAACACACACACACACACATATAGAGATGTAGATATATAGATTTATTAAAAATTTGCAATATTATTGCAATATTAAAAGATTTGAAATAAAAATATTCAATAAACATAATAAAAAAGTATATATAAAAAGTGCAATAAAATAAAACAAATTAAAAAGTGTTAGGAGGTCCAAGTCTCCCAGTCCTGAGCAGGATCTGTAAAAACAAAACCTTCAGTTTTATTCGTCCATTTATATAATAATACAATAGAGCCTGATTACAAATGTGTTGACCAAATAAAACTTACACTGCAATCTATTCCAAATCCACGAGGTCCTGCATGTTGAGGGTGACAAATTCAGGATCTGTCTCTGTAAAAACAAAACTTTCAGTTTTAACAGTCCTTTTAGATCATACGAATTACAAATGTCCAGGCCAATTAACACTTACCCTGGATCCTTAAAGACTCATCCTGTGAGTCGTCTGCCCAGTGATCACCTTCATTACCTGGCAGACCAATGCCTTCAGCTGTAAAAAAAAAAAAGAGAAAAAAAAAATCAACTTTGTACAAAATAAAAATCATGTTCAAATAAGATTGCAAGTTGGTTTACTTACCGAGCAATTCAAAAAAAGAATCCTCCACTTGGGAAGATGGCACTTGGTCTGCTTGGTTCATGCTTGCAAACAAATCAAAAGTGCTGGCCATTGGAGTAATGGGATTTGTTGCCCTCAGGCTAGCAAGCACCTCCACTGATACCTTCCACTTTAGGTCTTTGATTAGTTGTCTAACCACATGATCCTAAAAAAAAAACAGTTTTGTGTAAAACAACAACAAACACATACAATGAATGTTTACATTAATTCAATTCAATTCAATTCAAATTTATTTGTATAGCGCTTTTCACAATACACATTGTTTCAAAGCAGCTTTACAGAAAGTGCATTAAAAATGTACATAGAAAATACAGTTAGTTCATCATGTATTAATTTAGGGCATAACATATCGCCGGCGTTGAGTCGTCTCTTCACAGGCGTCGAGTCGTCTCTCCACAGGCGTTTAGTTGTCTCATCACCGGTGTTGGATCATCCGAAGTCTCCGTGAGAGGCTGGATACAAACTGGAGCTGACGAATGCTATTTACCTCGGGACTTGCGTCCCGAGATAACAGCAAAAAGGCAAATGAGAAATAATTAGCATAGCTGATGTTCATAATATTAATGCATTCGATCTGATTCGGCAGTAGTATAGAAGGTAAGCATTATGTGAATGCGTGGTTAAAGAGATGCGTCTTTAATCTGGTTTTAGACATTACACAACTATTATACTAGAAAATCTTTCTTAAACCAACAACAAGCTTTTGAGTTAGGCTAGGGGGACAGTTGTGAGATTTCTTACTGTTAGATCAGAGTGTTGTCAGATCAAGTGCCTTTCAACAAAAGTAAACTTGCTGAAACACACTGGGCAGCTCAGATTCCGCAATTTTACCCGTCCTCTGGCAAACCTGAGAAGGGTCTGACGCTCCTTCAGGTTCAGAACCTTGTGTGTGTTGCTCAAATGATGCCTCAAGTGAATCACATTTGAGGAACACATGGGGCATTCCAACAATGACATCTATGAATGGGTAAATTAAGTTATTACATTTAAAATGTCTTAAAGGATCATGCACAACTGTGAAATAAAGATTAAATATTCATTATATAAAGATGAAATAACTTACATTAAAAAAGGGTAGAACAACCACAATGTAATGATGATCTCCTGCAATGACCTTACCTGTGCCTTCGGATGGCATATTAACCTCAGTCATTAGCAGATGTATAGGTGATCGAGGCTGGAGGTTCGGCCAACTTGACACATGCAATCCTAATGCACCATTTATTGCAAAGTGGGAAAAAATGGAACACTGCATTTATAAGTTCACAAAGAGCATACTAATTTGTACAAAGAATCCATATTTGCCCATGTGTAATCTATTTAACAAGGGTCAAATAATATGTGCAGCCTATCTGTCCAGGTCAAAATAGTTTTCAGATGGACAAATCATCCATAACATGATCCCATAAGGTGGTCAGGAGCTGGGCCATGTCCCCACAAGCAAAGGGGCCCCAACCACAATACAGTCCACACTGAACACTGTAACCTCAAAACAATGGTTTTCACTTAATGGATTCTTAAACCTATCTATCTTCAATTCACATAATGAACTCCACAGGAACATGGTTGTGTCTTCATAAACTCGACTACTCTAAACCAGTGGACCTTAATGGGCCATTAACACCTAGCCTAGGCAGGGGCTGATTCTGAAACTGGTTTGGCAAGTTTACTTTGGGGCTTGTTGGGGTGCTGCGATCTGATTGGTTGAGTTGGATAGAGAAAGAGGTAACTTACTCAGACATTTGTCTGCTCAGGACACTTTCAACAGTTTTTTACAAGGACAACATCATTGAGATGCGCTTTTTCTGCGCATGCGTTAACCCTAACACAAGCTTACTGAGACAACTCCGTCGAATTGATTCCTAATCCTTGATTTTCTTCTTTCACATTTAGTTATAAACCTAAATTTTCCAATTTTACAAACGTGTGAACATATCGCGGATACTATTCCTTATAAAAAACAATCAGATTGCTTTGATATCGCTACTTATAACCAACTTTCCGAACTTCTACTACTAGCCTTAGCCCGCTAGCACTGCACGCGTGGTCTCTCGCCTGATCGTCTTATTTACACCCGTATAACTGAAAGCTATAATTCGCCACTATAGCACATCTGCTATAATGGCGAATATATCGGATGTGTGTCTAACGTTACCTCTGAGTGCAGGTGAAGACACCTTTGAGCTGCATTCGGTGCAGTTGGAGCTCGAATCGGTCGAGAGACAGATCCGCGAGCTGTTGGAGAGACAGGCTGAGCTGCGAGATCGGCGGTCCGCGCTTGAAACATCACGCGCAGATGCTCACAGGTCAGTGGTTAATAATTTTTTGACTCCGACCTCGTCTACTCCGTGTGTTTCTCTGCACAGGTCCCGAGCAACCAGGACGCGATCATCCCTGGCTTCATTCACTCCGGCACCGACACAGCACCACGGACCCTGGGTGATTCCACGGCGGAAGACGCGAGCCAGGACCAGACCAAGGACCTCCCCACCCCTCCCGGCCTTCGAGATCTCCACCCGGAACCGCTTCTCCCCTCTTCGCGAGTCGGAACGCGACGACGCCGTGATCATCGGCAGTTCCATCGTCCGTCATGTCCGCGCTACCTCGGCTAAAGGTAAGGTGCGCACTCACTGCTTTCCTGGTGCTCGTGTTCTCGATGTCGCTGCGCAGGTTCCCGAGATCCTGAACGGTGACGAGCGCGTCGGAGCTGTCGTGCTGCATGTGGGGACGAACGACATCAGGCTGCGGCAGACGGAGGTTCTGAAGGAGGACTACAGGAGCCTGATCGCGACGGTACGCAGCACATCGCCTGAAGCAACGATCGTCGTGTCTGGACCGCTTCCCACGTACCGACTAGGACAAGAAAGGTTCAGTAGATTATTTGCTCTAAATGAATGGTTAATGTCATGGTGTAATGAACAGAGACTGCTCTTTGTAAATAATTGGAATCTGTTCTGGGAGCGACCTAGGCTCTTCCGTGCTGATGGCCTTCACCCCAGCAGAGTTGGAGCGGCTGTGCTGTCGGACAACATCTCCAAGACGCTACACACCATATGACTAGTAAGTCAAAGTCCAAATCACAGTCTTTGCTGTCCCAACTTAATTGATATAAGCACCAATGTAGAACATTATATAGAAACTGTGTCTATTCCTCGTTTAGTAAGGCCAAATAATATATATAATGTAGGATCTAGGAAAAATTTAATTGTAATTAAACCAGAAAATCTCAATATCAGTGATAAACAATTTCTAAAGCTAGGTCTTCTAAACATTAGATCGCTCACACCTAAGGCGGTTATTGTAAATGAAATGGTCACAGATAATAGTTTCGATGTACTTTGCCTTACTGAAACCTGGCTTAAACCAAATGATTATTTCGGTCTAAATGAGTCTACTCCGCCAGGATACTGTTATAAGCATGAGCCCCGTCTGATTGGTCGTGGCGGCGGTGTTGCAACAATCTATAGAGATATTCTTAATGTTACTCAGAAAACAGGTCACAGGTTTAATTCGTTTGAGGTACTTGTGCTAAATGTTACACTATTAGATTTAAGAAAGAAATCCCTATTATCTCTAGCCTTGGCTACTGTATATAGACCTCCAGGGCCTTACGCCGATTTCCTAAAAGAGTTTGCAGACTTTCTATCAAATCTATTGGTCAATGTCGATAAAGCAATAATTGTTGGAGATTTTAACATACACGTAGATAACACAAATGATGCGTTAGGGACTGCGTTTACAGATTTATTAAACTCCTTCGGGGTCACGCAAAACGTCAGTGGTCCCACTCATTTTTCTAAATCATACACTAGATTTAATCATATCATATGGAACCAATCCAACCGATATAGATATTGTACCGCAAAGCGATGATGTAACTGATCATTACATGGTAACTTACATGTTACGTACTGCTGAAATTTGTCATGTTGCGCCACGTTATCGACCAGGCAGAACAATCCTTCCAAACACTATAGATAGATTCTCAAATAGCTTACCTGATCTATCTCAGCTGCTCAGTGAACCCAAACAAACAGATGAACTAGAGGAAATGACTAGCAGTTTGAGCACCATTTTCTCTAGTACATTAGAAATTGTTGCACCAATTAGATTAAAAAAGGTTAGAGAGAAAACTAGAGCACCATGGTACAACAATGCTACGCATGCTATCAAGAGAGAAACTCGTAACTTAGAGCGTAAATGGAAACAAACAAATTTAGAGGTCTTTAGAATCGCGTGGAAAGACAGTATGTCACGTTACAAAAAGGCTCTTAAATCAGCCAGGGCTGAGCATCTCCGCAGACTAATAGAAAATAACCAAAATAATCCAAGGTTCTTATTTAACACCGTGGCCAGACTAACAAATAAACAGGCATCACCTGAGCAAAATATTCCGTTACAATGTAGTAGTAATGACTTTATGAATTTCTTCACTGAGAAAATAGAAAACATCAGAAACACAATTGTAAATATACAATCTATTATGGTGTCTTATGATTCAGCCTCAATTACCGCCCCTCAAGAACAACTACACCGCTTTACAACTATAGGACAGGAAGAGCTAAATAAACTTATTATTGCATCTAAACCAACAACTTGTTTATTAGATCCAATACCCACTAAATTACTTAAAGAAGTGTTACCTGTAGTGGAAGAGCCTCTTCTCAATATTATTAATTCGTCTTTATTTTTAGGTCACGTTCCAAGAATATTCAAGCTGGCAGTAATAAAACCTCTTATTAAGAAACCACAATTAGATCCAAATAACCTAGCAAATTACAGACCCATTTCAAATCTTCCATTTATGTCTAAAATACTAGAAAAAGTTGTGTCCGCTCAATTGTGCTCTTTCTTGCAAGAAAATTATATCTATGAAAAATTTCAGTCAGGATTCAGACAGTATCATAGCACAGAAACTGCGCTAGTTAAAATTACAAATGATTTACTTTTAGCTTCTGACCAAGGCTGCATCTCAATACTTGTTCTACTGGATCTAAGCGCTGCATTTGATACTATAGATCATAAAATACTCCTGGATCGACTACAAAACTACACTGGTGTTCAGGGACAGGCATTAAGCTGGTTTAGATCGTACTTATCAGACCGTTACCACTTTGTCTGCTTAAATGGGGAAAAATCAAAGATAACGTCAGTAAACTATGGAGTACCGCAAGGATCTGTGTTAGGCCCTCTACTATTCTCAATATATATGCTGCCACTTGGTAATATTATAAGAAAACATGGAATTAATTTTCACTGTTATGCTGATGACACTCAATTATATATTTCATCACGGCCAGATGAAACCACTAACTTATCTAACTTGACAGAATGTCTTAAAGATATAAAATACTGGATGACGTGTAATTTCCTGCTATTAAATTCTGATAAAACAGAGGTATTACTTATTGGTCCGAAAAACTACCCACAAAATCCCTTACAATACAACTTTAATTTAGAAGGATGCCCTGTTACTTTATCCACTACAGTAAAAGACCTGGGTGTCATACTTGACTGCAACTTGACTTTCGAAAATCATATTTCATATGTTACAAGAACAGCCTTTTTCCACCTTAGAAACATTGCTAAGCTACGTAACATGCTATCCGTTTCTGATGCAGAAAAGTTAGTTCATGCATTCATGACCTCGAGACTAGATTACTGTAATGCTTTATTAGCTGGTTGTCCTGTATCCTCAATAAACAAGCTACAGTTAGTCCAAAATGCAGCCGCTAGAGTTCTTACTAGATCAAGAAAATATGATCATATAACACCAATTTTATCATCTCTACATTGGTTACCTATAAAGTTCCGTATCAATTACAAGGTATTGCTACTGACCTATAAAGCCCTAAATGGTTTAGCTCCAGTCTATTTAACGGACCTTCTATCGCCCTACAATCCGTCGCGCTCTTTAAGATCACTAAATTCGAGGCTTCTGGTCATTCCAAGGATATCTAAGTCCACTAAAGGAGGGAGGGCGTTCTCACATTTAGCTCCTAAACTCTGGAATAGCCTTCCTGATATTGTTCGAGGCTCAGACTCGCTGTCCCAGTTTAAAACCAGATTAAAGACGCATCTCTTTAACCAAGCATTCACATAATGCTTACCTTTTATACTACTGCCGAATCAGATCGAATGCATTAATATTATGAACATCAGCTACGCTAATTATTTCTCATCTGCCTTTCTGCTGTTATCTCGGGACGCAAGTCCCGAGGTAAATAGCGTTCGTCAGCTCCAGTTTGTATCCAGCCTCTCACGGAGACTTCGGATGATCCAACACCTGTGATGAGACGACTAAACGCCTGTGGAGAGACGACTCGACGCCTGTGAAGAGACGACTCAACGCCGGCGATATGTTATGCCCTAAATTAATACATGATGAACTAACTGTATTTTCTATGTACATTTTTAATGCACTTTCTGTAAAGCTGCTTTGAAACCATGTGTATTGTGAAAAGCGCTATACAAATAAATTTGAATTGAATTGAATTGAACATCAGAACATTGAACGTTTGAACATTGAAATGGCTGAACAAGCTCAGAAAAGGTTAGGATTGTGTTTTCTTTGTTGCTTTGTGTTACTTTGTGTTTCCTCAAAAAGATGTTTCCTTCATTTAGAGAAGTATTTTATTCAAAATGAATACGTTTTAAGGTCAGAGGTAATGGTGGTTGCATTAGAATGGGGGTGTTTTTGTCTCACTTTTGATTGTGTTTTAAGACTTAATTATGCTATTAGCTCAAAAGCAAAAGAACAAACCCATGTTAACAAAGTTTTTAAGCAAAGATACTTTGTATTATGAAGTTGAAAGTGAGCACAAAGGAAATGCTAAAAGGACAGGCCTTGTTTTGCTGAATAGTTAGTTTATTTTTAATCATTGTTTTGTTTAATCATGTATCATTCTTTCAAATCATTGTTTGTATAATTTATACCGTTTCATTTTCCATTAAAGGTCTGCCGATCGCCGTGTGCTTTATTGTCTGCTTTGCCACAAGCCGCAAGACAGCCTTTCTGTTCACTTATCACGGGTGTGCATGAAAAAAAGCACTTCGGAAGAAAGAGAAGCAGAGCTAGAGAAGGCAAAAGTTTCCCACAGAGAGTGGGTCTGCAAAAACAGATGCTGGGACTACAAAGAGCTTTGTGTCATCCTTCCTGACCCTCTCTCCTGCAAGGCCATGTTGAAGGAGCTTCTTCGTCGGGGATTCTTTGTAAAAAACCAGCCCCAGGATGTTGAAGAAGCTGAAGACGCTGTATCTTCCTCTGCTGCTGCTGCTCCTCCTCCTCCAGAGTAAGTGCAGTTAACTGTGGACTTATTACATGCTTATTACATGATAATAAAAAAACATTTTATATTGTTCTACATTGAAGAATATTTCACAACTTTGGTTTTATTCTTCAATAGTCTTATTTGTTATGTTTAATCCAAACAGACGGTTCGTTCAGCCAGCTCCTGGCATTGAAGATTGCCAGAGAATCTTAAGGCTGTCTATGCCTGACGTCCTAAGTATCCGCGGGGACCTGGAGAAGAACAAAGAGCGCCCAAGCACGGAAAAGACCCTGTACCGCTACTTTTGTGAAGCGATCTTGGTCTTCAAACACGTGCAGTGTCCACAAGCTGTGGAAGCCTTGACGGTAAGCTCATCTATTTTAACGAGTTTATACTTGTGATATACTGTAATATTTGCACATGTATGCATTATTAATTAAAACATTTTCAATGTTTTCCAGGACGAAGAGTGGGTTAACCGCACTGAGCTGGGAGACAGGGTTGTGGTCGGCGTGCAGGGGGATAGAGCCTCAAGCATGAGGATCGCTCTTACGAAAGAGGAGGAAGCTGTAAGTTTTATTATGACGCAAACAGAAGATTTCTTACCACCAGTGTTTTACATTTAATAATAATCTGCCTCAGACAGACTGCAATGCTTTTTTTGTCTCCTCGGACGGCCAGGCAGTTCGGAGCGTCTCACGGGATATGAACCGGCTCCATGAATTGTAAGTGTCTACACAGATGCATGTGCATGTGTGTGAATGAATCCACATATTGTCAGTCACACCACAATTAAAATTTCCTTTTTTAATTTTTTCTTTCTGTAGGTATAAGACGGCCAGTGTGTGAGGAGGGCTGTTGAAACAGCGTCCAAAATCCTCCCAGCTCAACAGAAGGGGGCACTACTCCACTACCTGGGACTCAGCGCTGGTGTTTTCCAGCATCAGGATGTCGCGGACGCTGCTCTGCTGCTGGAATCATTGTCCAGGTATGTTTCTTCATACAACGAAGACATAACTCATCTCAAACTATTTGCACAGCAGATTAGCAAGTTTTCATTCATATTTTTTGTGCATGTTGTAAACCTTGTATTCCTCACTGACACAGCAGGTCTGAGACATCATTGGAAACAAGTGGCGCAGCTGGAGGACCGCGGAGAGACTTTCAGGCATTTCTTGACAGATTTCCCATTTCGCTGGAGGGTCTGCCGCCATCCAAGAAACAAAGGATGGAGTCTGGTTTCCAAGAAAGCCGTGACTTTTATGACAAGTGGAGGGCCTCCCAGTATGCCCAGCGGGAGAAACATCTGCTGTGTAAGTCTGCTAAACAATCAATACAGCATTGGCACGCATTGACTCAACACAAACTAGGCCATTTAATTACAGTGACAAGTGTTTCACATGAGTAAAGTTGTTTCATTCTGTATTTCAGCATACTACAAACTACGAAAGCCGTCCACAGCGAAGGTGGCAATATTAATTGCCCAGGAGGGTTGGACGGGGAACTGCCCAAAGCCGGAAGAGATTGTACAGCTTTGGAGACCAGCCCCAAAGAAAATGGTGGAAGCAGACAACTTGGTCATTCGCCGTGTGTCCGAGCAGACCTGAACGGGGCTGGCCATAAAGGATTTTGGTCCACCGGAAGGTCTAGGTAAGAAAACATTTCATTTTTCAGGGCAGAAGAAACAATAATGTAAAATGTACATTTCAGCAGCCATGAACTACATGTAATGTATTTTTTTTCTTCCATTAACTAAAAAATTAAATGTTCTCTTTATTTTAGGAGTCGTCACAACCAGACCCTTTTGCAAAGACGACATCGTCTGTGACTACCATGGAAAGGTGGTCACAGCTGCAGAAGGGAGGGCCAATGTGAAGAGCCAGTTCAACGAACCGGGCTATGTGTATTTCTTCAAAGCTGCAGGAAGAGAACTCTGCATAGATGCCCAGACCTCCCCATGCGAGTGCCACCCTCACATGAAGACTTTCGGCAGATTTATGAACCACTCACGCAAGATGCCAAACGTCAAGCCGTTCCACTCCACAATAAAAATAAATGGCCAGGACCAGGAAGTCATCTTGTTCAGGGCAATGAGGGACTTGAATGTCGGCACACAGCTCAAGTATGATTATGGCGTTAGGAGATCTTCTTTCCAGGGAGAGGGCCTGAACCTGGAATGGCTAGATGAATAGGCCATTTCAAATGGTGGTTTTGTGGTTTACCACCCAGAGGTTTTTTTGTTATTATTTATTTAATCTATATATTATTTACTTGTTTAAGTTTTTTTTCACATTTGTTTTTATTGTAAATAGTTTTGTACATTTATATTTTCCTCTAAATAAAATTTGTTGTCATTACAAAAAAGTTGTCCAGTTTAATCATTACAATATTTACAGGTGGGATGCCAATACATCAAAAGGTCATATTTCATAAATACAGTGGTTATATGTGGTTTAACCTGTTGTACACCACACAATGGACACTACACAACACACTGATGTACAGTACAGCCATTAATTATGCAAAATTTGCATAATTTTCAACTGTCCACAGACAGCCTATGGGGCACCCGTCAAATAAGTTACAGGTGGGATACAGTTGATAAAGTCCCATCTGTAACTTATTTGACAGGGTCCCTCTAGGCTGTTCGTGGACATTACATCAAAAGGTCATATTTCATAAATACAGTGGTTATATGTGGTTTAACCTGTTGTACACCACACAATGGACACTACACAACACACTGATGTACAGTACAGCCATTAATTATGCAAAATGTGCATGATTTTCAACTGTCCACAGACAGCCTATAGGGCACCCGTCAAATAAGTTACAGGTGGGATACAGTTGATAGTTGATAAAGTCCCATCTGTAACTTATTTGACAGGGTCCCTCTAGGCTGTTCGTGGGCATTACATCAAAAGGTCATATTTCATAAATACAGTGGTTATATGTGGTTTAACCTGTTGTACACCACACAATGGACACTACACAACACACTGATGTACAGTACAGCCATTAATTATGCACAATTTGCATAATTTTCAACTGTCCACAGACAGCCTATAGGGCACCCGTCAAATAAGTTACAGGTGGGATACAGTTGATAAAGTCCCATCTAGGGGTGGAACGGTACACAGAAGTCACGGTTCGGTTCATACCTCGGTTCAGACATCACGGTTCGGTACGATTTCGGTACAATGGAGGGAAAAGCAAAACAAAAATGCATAAGGCATTGTATTTTTTAAATAAGTTTTATTAATAAAGGCATAGAACCAGTTTATTTGTAGTGCACTGACAATAGTTTTATATAATTAGTTTATTAATTAACTTAATAAAAAGACCTTGAGATGTGTTTGGTAATTGTACCTGAAATAATTTAAAATTAATTTGCTATATTTCAGATCAATATATTTGTTTTCCTTAATTTTAATTAACATTATTACTTAACAATGTAACATTATTCTCATCTGAATTATAAATAATGGATTTCTGTATAAAATAATACTACCATTAAAAACACATTCGATTTTCTTTTTTAATCAATGTAGAATGTGTAACTTAAAAATAAACAGATTAGTGCTCCGAGGACAAGAAATGAAAACCAATGCAATATGATGAATGTCCAAAAGATGGGACCCACAGACTGTTTTGAAATGGGGTTGGATAAATATGTTTTGCTTTTAAAACAGTGTGTGTGTGTGTGTGATTTTGGTTGGGTGACAGTTGTAGGTTACAGTTTGACAAGAGTTTACAGTGTGACAAAAGCACAATGTTGTGTTTTATTGCGAGTGTACACAAAGTAAACACTTTGCAGGTTTAATGATCTGTATGAACAAAATGACGGAGTATGTTTTTTATGTTTCCATTGTTCGCTCGCGCCTCTCTCTCTCTCTCACACACACACACACACACACACACACACACACACACAGTTCGATCGCGCCCGCGCCTCTCTCTCTCACACACACACACAGTTCGATCGCGCCCGCGCCTCTCTCTCTCTCTCGCGCGCGCACACACACACTCCAGCATTGCAATCTTGACATCGCAGCCTGTTCATTATGCGGTCACACCAAACGCGAATAGAGCGTCAAATTCGCGTCTAGTTCGACGCTACTCCAAAGCGAATAGGACGCGCGTATAAAGCCAACGTTTAAGTGAACGCGCGTTCAGAGCTAAGCCGAGGGTACAGATTATGTGTCCCTAAAGAACCCGCGTATCTAACAGTAGTTCCGCATTACATTAATTAATTTGCACGCGAGTTTTTTTTTTTATACCGTGTATTCTGCGTGTAAATTCGTGCACCGAACCGTGACCCCCGTACCGTTTCGGTTCAATACGAATACATGTACCGTTCCACCCCTAGTCCCATCTGTAACTTATTTGACAGGGTCCCTCTAAGCTGTTCGTGGACATTACATCAAAAGGTCATATTTCATAAATCCAGTGCTTATATGTTGTTTAACCTGTTGTACACCACACAATGGACACTACACAGCACACTGATGTACAGTACAGCCATTAATTATGCAAAATTAGCATACAAATGGACTGTCCACAGACAGCCTACAGGGCACCCGTCAAATAAGTTACAGGTGGGATGCTGTTATCTAGTCTCGTGTAAATTACATTTAGCCAAGGCTGCAAAGCCGACTCCGTGTTATAAATATGTTAGACCTATCACTTCTGCCACTAAAGATGGCTTTATTAATAATCTTCCTAATCAGTTTCATCATCTCAGCATCCCGGATAGCTTAGAAGAACTTGATATTGCAACAGAAACGTTTGAATCTCTCTTTTCCAGCACTTTAGACATAGTTGCTCCGTTGCGCTTAAAGAAGATTAAAGAAAATAGTCCAACGCCGTGGTACAACGAGCACACCCGGACCCTTAAGAGAGCAGCCAGAAAAATGGAGCGAAACTGGAAGAAAACAAAACTAGAGGTATTTCGGATTTCATGGAAGGAGAGCTCGATTGTTTACAGAGAGGCATTAAAAGATGCTAGAACGGATTATTTTTCAACCCTATTAGAAGAAAATAAACATAATCCTAGGTATTTATTTGAACAAGTGGCTAAACTAACGAAAAAGAAAGCTTCAAGCCCAGAAGTTTCCAAGAAACACAGCAGTAATGACTTTATGAACTTCTTCACTTATAAGATCTATAATATCAGCGACAAAATTATAACTATGCAACCGTCTACTACAGTAGCGCATCAGGGAGAGCATTGTAGTCTCCGTGAGGAACATTTTGATTCATTTGTTGCTATAGGAGAGGAAGAATTTTGCAAACTTGTTAATTCATCTAAATCGACAACTTGTATGCTAGACCCTATACCGACTAAGCTACTGAAAGAAATGCTTCCAGAGGTCATAGATCCTCTTCTAAATATCATTAATTCGTCTTTGTCTCTAGGATACGTACCAAAAACCTTTAAGTTGGCTATGATTAAACCGCTTGTTAAAAAACCGCAACTTGATCCGACAGAATTAGTCAATTACAGGCCAATCTCGAATCTGCCTTTTCTGTCAAAGATACTAGAAAAAGCAGTTTCATCACAACTGTGTTCCTTTTTAGAAAGAAATAATATCTGCAAGGATTTTCAGTCCGGATTTAGACCGTACCATAGTACTGAGACTGCTCTCATTAAAGTCACAAATGATTTGCTCTTATCATCCGATCGTGGTTGTATCTCTCTATTAGTGTTACTTGATCTTAGTGCTGCATTTGATACTATCGACCACAACATTCTTTTAAATAGACTAGAAAACTATGTTGGCATTAGTGGAATTGCACTAGCATGGTTTAAATCATACTTATCTGACCGTTTTCAGTTTGTAGCAGTAAATGAAGAGATGTCTTATCGATCACAAGTTCAGTATGGCGTACCACAAGGCTCAGTACTAGGACCGCTGCTGTTCACTCTGTACATGCTACCATTAGGATATATCATTAGGAAATATGGAATTAGCTTCCACTGTTATGCTGATGATACTCAGCTGTATATTTCTTCAAAACCTAACGAAACTTACCAATTCTCAAAATTAACGGAATGCATAGCTGATATAAAAAATTGGATGACCAGTAATTTCCTATTACTAAATTCTTTAAAAAAAAGAGATTCTAATCATTGGACAAAAAACTGCCACACGTAATAACCCAAAATACTGTCTAACAATCGATGGCTGCTCTGTTAAGTCTTCGTCGTCAGTTAGGAACCTGGGTGTGCTCTTTGATACCAATCTTTCATTTGAAAGTCATGTGTCTAGTATCTGTAAAACCACATTTTTCCATCTTAAAAATATATCTAAATTACGTCATATGCTCTCACTGACAAATGCGGAACAATTAGTTCATGCATTCATGACATCAAGGCTAGATTATTGTAATGCTCTACTGGGTGGTTGCCCTGCACGCTTAATAAACAAACTACAGCTAGTTCAAAACGCAGCCGCTTGAGTTCTTACCAGAACCAGGAAGTATGACCATATTAGCCCGGTTCTGTCAACACTGCATTGGCTGCCTATTAAACATCGTATAAATTTTAAAATATTGCTGATTACTTACAAAGCACTAAATGGTTTAGCTCCCCAGTACTTGAGCGAGCTCTTAACTCATTATAGTCCTTCACGTCTATTGCGATCTCAAAATTCTGGCCAGTTGATAATACCTAGAATATCAAAATCGACTGCTGGCGGTAGATCCTTTTCCTATTTAGCACCAAAACTTTGGAACAATCTTCCTAACACAGTCCGGGAAGCAGATACAGTCTGTCAGTTTAAATCTAGACTAAAAACACATCTCTTTGGCTTAGCATACACATAACACATTATAGATTTCAATGTTAGGCTGCATAGTTTAGATCAGCCGGAACCGGGAACACTTCCCATAATTCCTGATGTACTTTGTACATCATAAGAAGGATGGCGTCTACGCTAATATTAGTCTCTCTGCTTATCCCGAGGTTTACCGCGAACCGCCGGATCCAGGCCATATCCAGATCTGAGGAAGGACCATCACATGGACACGACGACAACGCATCCCTGATGAGCCAGCCCCATCAACACTGTGAAGGCCCATGGGCACCTCAACACAGAAAATCTCCTCACCGGCCGGATGACCCAACCCAACCAGATGAACTGGATAAATATCGTGAAAGTTCTGATCACATCTGACTCCTGACATTATGCTGCCTAACTCTTAATCATACACTGTTCGTTCGTTGGCCAAAGGAGGACTGGCCCCCTGACTGAGCCTGGGTTCTCCCAAGGTTTTTTTCTCCATTCTGTCACCTGATGGAGTTTTGGTTCCTTGCCACTGTTGCCTTTTTCGCCTCTCTTCGCTTTTGTCGCCATTGGCTTTTGGCTTGCTTAGTTGGGGACATTTAACATTTAATTTTGAATTTAACAATACTATTACAACATTGTTTTCCTGTTATCTCTGTAAAGCTGCTTTGAAACAATTTGTATTGTAAAAAGCGCTATATAAATAAAGGTGACTTGACTTGACTTGACTGTTTTTGACTTAGACATTTTCAGACGGTGAATCCCTGTAAACAATGGGGGATTTCACCACATGTGATGAAGGCCAGTGAGCAACTTATTAAGCTACAGGTGGGATGCTGATTTTGACCAGGCATAACTCCAAAGCCAAGCCAACTTTCGGCTCCATCCTTGGGGGTCATGGGGGGCCTATGGGTACCCCCCCACGCCCGGAGTATGGAGCTCCAAGTCGGCCTGGTTTCCGAGATACACCCGTCCACGCCTCGTCAGGGGCCCCTGGGACCGTGTCTAGAGCCTCGTGTCCCTTTGACCCGTTTTCGTGCTTAATTGGCCCACTTGTCCACGAACAGCCTACGTTAAATAGGTTGCAGGACGGATGTCTGGAAAGCAGGGGTCAAAAGGTCGCAGGGGCTCCAAATTTGATACGGTGGTGGTCCAGGGGCCCCTTGGCCAGGATCCTCGGTTTCATGGTCCTAGGTGGGCCCAGAGTCTGTTTCTTAACCCTAACCTACCTTTTCAATGGTCCCTTTGGAGAGGGTCTTTCTGTCTATGAGCGCAAGAGGCCTTTGTGAGAGATTTTGACAAAGGCAGTCAAAAAAATGTCCCTGCGCTCTAGGGACTCGTCCTCCTAGTATGTGGCAATGGGGCCCCTAGGCTACCAGGATACGAAGTTTGGGGCCCCTCGGACCCCCGGGGGCCGAACAGTAGCCGAGGACACGTGCAACTTATTGCATACGTTTTCATAGGTGGTTCATTGGACGGTGGACCAAAAGGTCCGTTTGGCCCCAAATTGTTGTCCACGCCTCGTCAGGGGCCCCTGGGGCCGTGTCTAGAGCCTTGTGTCCCTTCGACCCGTTTTCGTGCTTAATTGGCCCACTTGTCCACGAACAGCCTACGTTAAATAGGTTGCAGGACGGACGTCTGGAAAGCAGGGGCCCCAAATTTGACACGGTGGTAGTCCAGGGGCCCCCGGTTCAGGATCCTGGGTTTCATGGTCCTAGGTTGGTGTAAAAAATGTCCTGCATTCTAGGGACTCGTCCTCCTAGTATGTGGCAGTGGGGCCCCTAGGCTACCAGGATGCGAAGTTTGGGGCCCCTCAGACCCCCGGGGGCCAAACAGTAGCCGAGGACACGTGCAACTTATTGCATGCGTTTTCATAGGTGGTGCGTGGACAGTGGACACTTAGCTGGATGTTTAGACTGTTCGCGGGACGTGAGGAAGACTACGGTGAAGAGTAGTCAGTTAGGAGGACGTTTAGGCACTCCGTGGACGAATAGGTGAAAATAGGCCCTAGGTGGATGTTTAGGCTGTTCGCGGGATGTGAGGAAGACTACGGTGAAGAGTAGTCAGAGGCGTTCTGTGGACAAATTGATGAAAATAGGCTCCTAGGTGGACGAATAGGCTGTTCGCGGGACGTGAGGAAGACCACGGTGAAGAGTAGTCACTTAGGTGGCACTTTAGGCGTTCTGTGGACAAATTGATGAAAATAGGCTCCTAGGTGGACGAATAGGCTGTTCGTGGGACGTGAGGAAGACCACGGTGATGAGTAGTCACTTAGGTGGCACATTAGGCGCTCTGTGGACGAATTAATGAAAAATAGACGCTTAGGTGGACGAATAGGCTGTTCGTGGGACGTGAGGAAGACCACAGTGAAGAGTAGTCACTTAGGGGGACGTTTAGACACTCCGTGGACGAATTGGTGAAAATAGGCACTTAGGTGGATGTTTAGGCTGTTCGTGGGACTAGCCCCTCAGCACAGTTCAACAGCACCCCCAGAGGTGTCATCTTAGTGCCTATTGCGCAATCTGGCGTCAAAAACCTCGTTAGGACAAAACATCCAAATCGGGAACTATTTAAGCGTGAATATGGATCCAAATGTAGCCTACGATCCCTTGTACAGCCAATGCGTCATCTGGCAACTTATTTGAATGGGCCGAGATCCCACGAAGCACCTAAGAGTCCTAGCTCTCTCTCTCTCTCTCTCTCAGGCTGGTGCTGTGGGTGTCGTCTGGGCCTGTTAGGGCTGCCGCGTAGCTCCGCTGCTCCTGCTCGGGTCTGTGTTCCCGCATGTCTGGCATTCTAGCACATCCACGTGAGATGTCTGTGTTGACTCTCTGTATAGTGCGGGGGTGGAAATCGGTTCTGGGTAGGATGGTGGAGATGATTATTTTTGATGTTGGGAAAGTCTGTGTTGCTTTAATTGCCACTTGTGTAACTGACTGTGCCACTCGTTCCTGTTGTGTCCTCAGGTCATTTGTTCCCACATGTATGATGATGTGACTGGGATCACCAAGCGTTTCTTTGCTGAGTTGTTGAAGGGCACTCTGTGTTTGGGCACCAAAGTTTTAAAGATTTGTGGTTAGGAAAGAGCTATTTTTCATTGAACCTGCCATTAGAGTCCATCAAGATGACTATTTCTGCATGGACATGACTAGGTGTGTTTTCTCGGTCTTGTGTGTGGGCATCCATCCGTGTTGTTGGTGTGTTAGTCTCAGGAGGCGTCAGGAGTGGCTGTGCTGGGGTCTGGGTGGCGTTCGAGCCAGGCTGTATGACGGTTTCTGTCTGCTCTCTCAGGCTTTGCATTTCTCTTTCTCTAATGATCAGCTCCTCTCTGACACTTTTCAGCTCACTGTTTAGGGTATCTCTGTCCTGCTGCAGCTTTTTTATTTCTCCTCTCAGCTCCTCAACATTAGTTTTAAATTCTCTTGTTAGCTGATGAAGTTTGTTTTCCAGTTGCTGTGTGCGCTCGCTGGATGTTGTCTGCGAGAGCACCAGTTCTCTGAGCTCCACCAGTTCCACCTCCTGTAAGGACAGACTGCTCCGTATCTGAGTGACGGACTGCTCCAGCTGTGTGTCACAGTCCAGGACGGGCTCCTCCTCCTCCTCTGGCTCCGCCCCTGATCTCTGGAGCTCAACGTACTCTCTGTCTGTTTCTCACTCTCTGCCAGTGCTTTGAGGCTGGTAAAGTTTGCCTGGACAGAGCTGAGACATGCTTCATTCCCTTGAAACATTATGGTTCCATTGTGGTATATATTTACAGTCAGAAATGCTTTGCTGGTGTCTCCTCCTTCTTCATGAATTTGAATTTGTCTCCCATTACAGATGCCGTGTTTTTTTTAATTCTTGTAGTATTTGCAGATGCCTGTGCGCCAAGCTTGGCAGTTTTCTGTGTGATTAGTGATAGTGGACTTGCATACCTGTCAAGTTTTGGATTTGAAAATAAGAGAAATATTCCAGCGCCCACCGCGAGCAGTCCCACCACCCCATTAATTTTACCACATGTAAAGGGTCACACAATCAAAAAATAAAAATGAATGATCTTAATTAAATTGATGTAAACTTTTCAGCCACAGCAAAGGAATAATTCACAGATAAATGAAACTGTTCCCATATCCTTTACATTTTAAGACAGTGTTATAGCCTAAATGAAAACACAAAAGAGTAGGCCTATATATGAAGAGCATTTATTTAAAGTCTTATTTGCATATTTTCGGTTCATTTAACATTGCTTGTCTTTATTTACATTTTATTTTCGTTCCACACATTCTTTTCATTTCATATTGCTTTTCTTTTTGCAGTTTTTCTTTTCATTTCACATAACTTTTCTTTACTCTTTTACTGAGTTATTGTACAAATTTATTGCAGACTTTGCATTATTTAAGACTGTTTTGTCAGTGAATGACACTAGATGTCTTGCAATATTTACATTTAACCTTACTCATTGAACACACAATGATGCATTCATCATTAAAAACTATTTATTTTAATTTTGTTTTAAGTGATTCCACTGCTGCCATCAAGAGTGAAATACCTACACTAACATATTCATTAACAGAATTAAAATCAGTATTAGCACAGATGATGGTTATTTATGTGGTTATTTTATGGATTGGTTTACAGTCTTTATTATCATAATGCAGTTGGATGTTAGTCTTGTGTTCTTGCTCTTCTTTTGGGCCACAAAATGTGTCCATTTTCTAGAGCAAGTTTGATTTAGTTTACCCCGAAATGTTAATTAATACATTAATTAACAAGCATGTACTAACGTGTAGTTAAGATGGTATATTCATGTAGGAATTAATATGACTCATGTCGTAGTTAAGGTTAGTTCCTCATTAGTAGCCTACATGTCATAACTCATCATTAGTTCATAGTAAAGTAATTATTAATTCAGGTATTAGTACATTATTATTTATGTACTATTATTGTAAAGTGTTACCCATGTGGGTTGTAACAGCAGGGCCGGCCCACGGCATAAGTTAGGCGGGATAGGCAAATGGACGATGACATCACTGTTTTATCCAGAGAGGCTTTATAAATTAACTAAATTAATTACTTTTTTACAACAAAAATAAACCAATAAATCAATGTCAGTATGGACATGCTAAACATCCTTAGATCAGTTAGATTCTCCACAATTCAAAGTCTAATTCTTATAGATTTACTGGTGTAACCTGCATGGTACAAGAGATGAAAAGGAGAAAAAAAGTTACTCCCGTTACCTTTGAAGCGCTCGTTAAGTCCGAATGTGTCAGACTTGATTATTTGCATCTTTGCATTGCATTGCATCTGCATTGCATCTTTCTGGACTTCCTGTATGACGTTGAGTAGGGTATGCTGGCGCGCTCTGGCTGCCGCTCCTCTCTCCGTTGTGATGCGGTGTGCTTTCTCCATGTATGTCGGGAGAGCTTTTTTGATGTTGGCCTGGTTGCTTCCTATCGGCTCAGTGGACTCACAGATAGGTTTTCTTGGAGCGGGTGCAGACGAGGCTTCAAGGAACATGGCCTTACAGTACACCTCTCGCCAGCACTTATCCCTGAAGCGGAATTACTATCTGTCGGGGGACACCTACGACTACTGTGACCGGGCTGGATTACTGCGGCCCAAGCGGTATACTCATCGAAGCACAGGGCGAAGTTACGTCTCTTCCTCGTCGGCTTCCATCCCAGTTTTGAACTGCCGGCGAAGGATTATAAGACTGTCTTCCTCTGGGGTTGATGTTACTAACTTTTCTGCTCTGCCGTACGAGCGGCATTTCTGTGATGCGGTGTCTGCAAGCCCTCTAAAAGCTTTGACAACAAAGCTTTATTGCTGGCGGATTTTATCATGGACAAGAAGCTGGACTTGTTTTTTATTACGGAAACATGGCACAAACAGGACGATGGTTTTCTTTTTAATCAGTTGACTCCAGCGGGCTTTGGACTAATGGACGTTCAACGAACTACAGGTAGAGGTGGTGGTATCATAGCTGTTTACAAACTGCAATACAAGATTCATACAGTGTCCATTCCTCCTCCTAAAACTTTTGAATGTCTTGTTTTAAATGTGTTTGATACTCACTCTGCTCTCCATTCTGTTATGGTTACTATCTATCGACCTCCTAAACTGAATAAGGACTTTCTGTCTGAGTTTGCTGATCTTCTTTCTATACTGACTGTCAGATTTAAGAGAATTCTGATTCTGGGTGATTTTAACATACATGTAGATCAGAAACCTGTCTCTTGGCCAAGGACTTTCTATCACTCTTGGACTGTTTTAATTTATCTCAGTTTGTAAATGTCCCCACTCACTGTAAAGGACACACGCTAGATTTAATTATTGCAAATGACTCATCTCTTTCTAATCTCTCTGTTGTGGATGCTGGACTTTCTGACCATCTAGCCATCTTCTTTAACATTGAGACATTTCATTCTAGTAGAAAGACTTCACGAACTATTACATTCTGTAAATGGCAATCAATTGATCATGTTAGCTTTGCAAACTCGATTGTTTCTTGTTTAGATGGCATGTTTTCTGCTTCTCTTGAGGATACAATCTTTGTATTTAATAATGTTCTTAGAGCCAACTTGGAGACCTTTGCACCCATAAAAACACGTAATGTTTCATTTGCACAATCAGCCCCCTGGTATAATGGTGATTTACGTATACAGAAGGCTGTGTGTCGAAAATTTGAGCGAAAATGGCGTCACTCTGGTTTAAATGTGTTCCACCAGGCCTGGAAAAATTCCTTGTCAAACTACAGAGTAGCCATGGAAACTGCAAGATCGGACTATTTCTCAAACATTATTGAGAATAATCAAAGAAATCCCAGGAAGCTCTTTCATACAATTAACAGTCTACTCAAAGCAGATGGTGTCAGTCTTCTGACTCCATCTGACTGGCTGTGTAATGAGTTTCTCAAATCCTTCAGTGAAAAAATCAACAGTATTCGCACAAATATTCATACCTTGCAGTCTGCTGATCCTACAGTTAATACTCCTAGTTTCTCTGGCACTCCTTTATTCAAATTCACTTTAGTACAACTTGAGATGCTCTGCAACCAGGTTTCTAGTATGAAAGCTATCACTTGCATACTTGATCCCATGCCTGGTAGTCTGTATAAATCCTGCTTTGGTCCTTTATGTCCCTCAGTTCTTGTAATAATAAATGACTCTTTGTCATCCGGGGAGGTGCCAGCAGCACTTAAAACTGCTGCGGTTACTCCCGTTTAAAAAAAAGCAAAATTCCGAGGTAAAAAATCTGTCAAATTATCGCCCAATCTCAAATCTCTAATTTCTGTCAAAAATCTTGGTTGCAGCTCAACTAAACAAGCACTTAATTGAAAATAAATTATTTGAGCCTCATCAATCAGGATTTCGAAAATTACACAGCACCGAGACTGCATTGGTGAAGGTCGCTAACAACTTACTAATTGCCTATGATTCCGGCTCCACGTCTATTCTCATTCTCTTGGATCTCAGTTCAGCCTTTGATACTATTGACCATGCCCTATTACTCAATCGCCTCGAACATGTTTTTGGTTTATCGGAGACTGTTCTTGACTGGTTCAAGTCCTATTTCACTGAACGCAGTCAATTTGTTTTTATGGGTGGTTATAGGTCCAAAGTTGGTTCTGTTCATACGGGTGTTCCACAAGGATCAGTCTTTGGGTCCTTTACTCTTTAGTATGTACATCTATCCACTTGTTCAAATTACTACATTCTCTCAACCTTAACTATCACTGTTATGCTGACAATACACAGATTTACATACATACTAGACCGGGTCAGCAAGTGAACGTTGAGCATCTTTCCAACTGTATTGCTGAGATAAAGACTTGGATGTCCAATAATTTTCTGTCACTAAACAGCTCAAAAACAGAAATCATGCTCCTTGGATCTCCTCATCAGCTGCGAAAGGTTGGGTCCCCTACTCTATCTGTTGATGGCGTTGCATTGGAGTTTAAGACCAAACTAAAAAATCTGGGTGTCATTTGACGCCACACTGTCATTTGAGCCTTTTATCCAGAATACAGTTAAAACATCATTTTATCACCTCAGAAATATAGCCCGGCTACGTCCCATGCTGTCCTTCTCGGTAGCTGAGAAGTTGATAAACTCTTTTGTCTTTTCACGCATTGACTACTGTTATGGTCTTCTAGCTGGGGTATCTAAATCATCATTGGATAGATTGCAATATCTTCAAAATTCAGCTGCTAGAGTACTATCTGGGGTCAGGGCCAGGGAACATATAACCCCGGTCTTGGAGTGCCTGCACTGGCTGCCTGTTAGGTACCGTATTGATTTTAAAATCCTTATGCTGGCCTATAAATCTCTGCACAATCTGGCACCTCAGTATTTGACTAACTTATTAATCCCTTACACACCACGTCGCAACCTGCGCTCCTCACAGAGTGGTCTTTTGGCTGTTCCGAAAACACGGCTTCATACGTGGGGTGACCGAGCATTTTCTGTCCATGCTCCTAAGCTCTGGAATTCTCTTCCGATCAACATTAGGGAAGCAAAAACTTTAGTGACTTTTAAATCTCTTCTTAAAACATTTTATTTTAGGATTGCTATTACATGATCATAATGTTATGTGTTTATTTTTGTATTTACATAGTCTTATTCCTCTGCTGCTATGTCTGTCTGTAAAGCGCTTTGAGAAAGCTACTTTTAAAGGCGCTATACACTCACCGGCCACTTTATTAGGTACCCCATGCTAGTAACGGGTTGGACCCCCTTTTGCCTTCAGAACTGCCTCAATTCTTCGTGGCATAGATTCAACAAGGTGCTGGAAGCATTCCTCAGGGAGTTTGGTCCATATTGACATGATGGCATCACACAGTTGCCGCAGATTTGTCGGCTGCACATCCATGATGCGAATCTCCCGTTCCACCACATCCCAAAGATGCTCTATTGGATTGAGATCTGGTGACTGTGGAGGCCATTTGAGTACAGCGAACTCATTGTCATGTTCAAGAAACCAGTCTGAGATGATTCCAGCTTTATGACATGGCGCATTATCCTGCTGAAAGTAGCCATCAGAAGTTGGGTACATTGTGGTCATAAAGGGATGGACATGGTCAGCAACAATACTCAGGTAGGCTGTGGCGTTGCAACGATGCTCAATTGGTACCAAGGGGCCCAAAGAGTGCCAAGAAAATATTCCCCACACCATGACACCACCACCACCAGCCTGAACCGTTGATACAAGGCAGGATGGATCCATGCTTTCATGTTGTAAACGCCAAATTCTGACCCTACCATCCGAATGTCGCAGCAGAAATCGAGACTCATCAGACCAGGCAACGTTTTTCCAATCTTCTATTGTCCAATTTCGATGAGCTTGTGCAAATTGTAGCCTCAGTTTCCTTTTTCTTAGCTGAAAGGAGTGGCACCCGGTGTGGTCTTCTGCTGCTGTAGCCCATCTGCCTCAAAGTTCGACGTACTGTGCGTTCAGAGATGCTCTTCTGCCCACCTTGGTTGTAACGGGTGGTTATTTGAGTCACTGTTGCCCTTCTATCAGCTCGAACCAGTCTGGCCATTCTCCTCTGACCTCTGGCATCAACAAGGCATTTCCGCCCACAGAACTGCCGCTCACTGGATGTTTTTTCTTTTTCGGACCATTCTCTGTAAACCCTAGAGATGGTTGTGCGTGAAAATCCCAGTAGATTAGCAGTTTCTGAAATACTCAGACCAGCCCTTCTGGCACCAACAATCATGCCACGTTCAAAGTCACTCAAATCACCTTTCTTCCCCATACTGATGCTCGGTTTGAACTGCAGGGGATTGTCTTGACCATGTCTACATGCCTAAATGCACTGAGTTGCCGCCATGTGATTGGCTGCTTAGAAATTAAGTGTTAACGAGCAGTTGGACAGGTGTACCTAATAAAGTGGCCGGTGAGTGTACAAAATAAATATATTATTATTATTTATACTCCTCCTTTAGTCTGTAAGGGTCCACCAATGAAAAAGAATCAAACCAGCTTTTCATAAAAACTAATCCCATTTGTGAATCCTGTCATGTGAAGTCCATCGCTATCTGTCTGCTAACTTCTGCCACACTTCTCTCATCCTGCACCCTGTTGTTGTTTTTGTTACGTTGCTGCCTGTCGGAGCTAGATCAAATGAATGACGTGTATTTTGATATTATTGGATATTTTTAATAGAAATAATATTCTGTTTGAAATAAACTGTTTCATAGTAGCCTATATTAGTTTTGTGCAAGAGGAATTAAAGGCCGTTCCCATGTGGATGCCTGATTACTACAAAGCTCTGTGGTGGAATTGAAATAGAACGAGTTATGACAGTAACACTTTACAATAAGGTTCATTAGTTAACATTAGTTAATGTATTAACTAACAAACTAACAATGAGCATTACATTTGTTACAGTATTTATTAATCTTATGTTATCTTATTAATTCATGTTAGTTCACAGTGCATTAACTAATGTTAACAAATACAACCTTTGATTGTAATAGCATATTAGTAAATGTTTAAATTAATATTAACTAAGATGAATAATTAAAGTATTTTCATTTAAAATGAAAAATAAATACTTAAACATTAAATATATTTCTGTTTGCATCTATTATAGTTTTAGAGATTCAACAGAAAGCCACTGCTCCAACCATAGATAAGTTCCGGGAGGATTTTAAATTACTGAAAGAGGAGAACCGGCTTCTAAAAAGAGGAGCGTGATTTCCTTAGGGAGAAAGCTCTCAACCCAGTAAAGACCGGACCCTCAACATCTTCAAAAGGTATCCAGACTGTGGTCCTCCCATAACCAACACAGAAAGCTTTTTCCACAAGCATAATTATTCAAGTTGTTTGTTATTTTGTGTTTATTGATATCCCCACATTATGTTCTTATTCATTTGCATAATGTGGGGATATCAATAAAAGAAGATTCAGAGCGGCTCCCCATTAAATATAAATTTAGAAAGTGAGAGGCCACACTGCTGTCCTTATTGTTAATGCCCACATTTGCACTTTGTAAAGGGTTCTGTGTTTCTTTGAACCCAGTTTCTACTGTTTCTATTAGGGGCTGTTAATACGATTTAAGTTTGTAAATATTTCTTTATTTAAATTCTTTGTGATACCATGTAAAACATAGCTTTTACAGTATATTTTCAGCTTACTTACTGAGTAAATACTGTTGATCTAGATAGTAACTGTAGCTATTACAGATTATAGGGTAAGATCCCAGTAATTCCATGGAAATAAAAAGGCTTCCTTTTACAGTACAGTTTCACTTTACTTGCTGAGAACGTTTTAGTTAAGTTGCAGAACACACATGGTAAAAGTTTGTGATTTCAAAAATGTTTAAGCAGTAGCAAACCCTGTGGGGTAAGAGTCTTGTAATACAATGGAAATAAACAAGGCTTCTTTCCGCAGTACAGTTTCATTTTACTTACTGAATAAATTGTCATGTTTTCCTTGGTAACGTTGCAGGACATACGAGGTAAAAAAAAAATGACTATGGAAAAGGGAATGATCAGATTATATGGTACAATCACGGTAATACCATGGAAATAAACAAGGCTTCCTTTTACAGTACAGTTACACTTTACTTACAGAGTAAATTGTCATGGTTTCCTTGGTAACGTTGCAGGACATACGAGGTAAATTTTTTTTTACTAAATGGAAAAGGGAATGATCAGATTATATGGTACAATTATGGTAATACCATGGAAATAAACAAGGCTTCCTTTTACAGTACAGTTACACTTTACTTACCGAGTAAATAGTAAAAACATCTGCAAGAACATGCCTGTTACGGGTGTGGTGCAGGCAGATGAAGAGGCAGCAGTCAAAGATCCAATTTCCATCAACTTTACTAAATTATACTCAAACAAGGAATCCAGGAAACACTATTACACACCATACACAAACGAGATACGAACGAGAACCGACCAGGAGTGAGGGAGAACATAGGGTTTACATACACAGAGAACAGATAGGGAAACAAGACACAGCTGGGGCAAATAAACTAGACACAGGTGAAGGAACTGAAAACTAACGAGGAGCGGGAAAACAGACACAGGACTAAACCAAATACACAGTGACGGGGGGAAACTCAGGACACACATGTAAACTCAGGTCGTTAGCCTCATAGCATAATTGCCTAAGTCATTTTTAGTTTTTTCTTGTTTTCCAAAGACATTGAAATATGACTTAGGCAATTATGCTATGAGGCTAAGTATTTAAGATGTGCCATGACATTAGGGAAAACTGTTCCTGCAGGGTAGTTAACAGGTAAGTGTAAGGTAAATTATTTGATAAACCCTCTATAAATGGGTGTAGCAATGAACAACAACTATGTAAGACAAGGTAATTTATTGGAAACTACCGTCTTAATTTCAAGATAGTAATAAATAAACATGGACTGTTACCAAAATAACCCTAGGATAACTACAAATCTAACTTGAATTGATGGGTAATACTGGAGGTGTTTCTAAAAATTGGCTGCCTACATTCTGAGGAAGTACACAATTAAATCTGAGTTATTACCAACCTAAACCGGTAACAAGTACACAGTACTTTGTTGAGTTGATATTAAACAGTGGTGTTTTTTTCCCTGGTAGTTTCTCTGTAATTGCATACTAATCACCTTAAGTAATTACAGACTAAAATACTATAATTTACCATATGCTTATCAGGTAAATACTTAGTAATTAGTTTGTAGTTTCTCTGCATTTACATACTTGTTACCTGTGGTAATTACCAATAACCTACTATATATTACCATGTATTTACCAGGTAAATACGTAGTAATTAGGGGACTGTAAAAGGAAGGGTTACCTATTGCTTTTAGGATTTTTAGCCAGGTTTGAATTGGAATTTCATGTCGAATAGTAGAAGACCCTCATTGATTTTGCCTTCAGTTCATTCACAGGCAGATTAAAGTTCCCTGTGGAACTCAGTTTTAGTCCCAGATATGTGTATTCGTGGGTGTGTTGGAGGACTTGGTTCCCTGCTCTGAAGATGTATTTATTTTCCCTACACCTGGATCTATTTTGAAAATCATTTATTTTAGTTTTTGCGCGCTTAATTTTGAGGGCCCACGTTTGGCTGAATGTCTCTACGACGTCAAGGAGCTGCTGTAGTCCCTCTTCTGTTTTTGACAGAAGGACTAAATCATCTGCAGAGAGGAGACATTTAACTTCTGATTGCGTCAGGGTTGGGCCGAGGGCAGGGGAGTTATTTAAGGCTTTGGCTAATTCGTTGATATAAATGTTAAATAAAGTGGGGCTCAATGGGCACCCTTGTCTGACTCCTCATTGTTGGGAGAAAAATTCTGTTCGTTTATTCCCTATTTTTACAGCACATGTATTGTTTTTATACATGGTGCTTAAGTCAAGTCAAGTCAAGTCAAGTATATTTATATAGCGCTTTTCACAATATAGATTGTATCAAAGCAGCTTCACAGTATCAATCAAAACAACATAACAATGTTCGTTTCTTAGTGGAAAAAACATCCACGTTTGGTAGAGCTGATCAATGGTATTAATGATTGATTAATTAATTTGAATATACCCAACTGAGCAAGCCAAATGCAACAGTCTCAAGGAACCGAAAAACTCCATCAAGTGACCTAATGGTGTACTAAACTCCATTAGGTGACCCAATGGAGAAAAAAAAACCTTGGGAGAACCCCATATTAAATCAAATGTTTTCCCTCCAATCCCATTTTCCAGTAGTTTTAGGAAGAGTCCTTCGTTCCAGATCGAATCGAAAGCCTTCTCAAAGTCAATAAAGCAAGCGAAGACTTTGGATTTATTCTGGTATACGTGTTTATCAATGATCGTGTGGAGGGTGTAGATGTGGTCAGATGTTCTGTGTTTGGGCAGAAATCCAATTTGACTTTTGTCCAGAATTTTGTGGGTTTTGAGAAAGTTCTGCAATCTTATATTAATAATTGAACAGAATATTTTCCCCAGGTTGCTATTGACACATATGCCTCTGTAATTGTTTGGCTCAAATTTGTCTCCTTGTTTAAAAATTGGTGTAATTAGGCCTTGGTTCCAGGTGTCGGGGAAATATCCTACACTCAAAATAATGTTGAACAATTTGGTTATTGTGGTTTTGAATTTGTTGTTGGTGTATTTGATCATTTCGTTTAATATTCCATCAATTCCACATGCCTTGTGGGGTTTCAAAGCATGTAGTCTATCTGTCAGCTCATTTACTGTGATTGGGAAATCCAGGGGGTTCTGATTGTCTTTCATTTTTTCTTTCAGGGTTTCTAATTTGGTACTTAATTCATTTCGAGCAGGATATGTTTCAGTTGTTTTGTACAGATTTTCAAAGTGTGTCCTCCATATGTCCCCGTTTTGAATGGCCAGTTCCTCCTGTTGTGGTCTATAGAGTGTGTTCCAGTTGTTCCAGAAGTTACTGGTATTTATTGACTCCTCCATTTCTTGAAATAATTAGTCTGTGTGTTCTTCCTTTTTTACTCCTAGGGTTTGTTTGTACAGTTTAAGGGCTTTGTGATACTGATGGCAGAGTTCTTCATTGTCAGGATCTCTGTGTTTTTGATTTGAAAGATTTCGTACAGTTGTTGAAATATTTTTGGACTCACTGTCAAACCACATTTTGTTGGAGTTTTTTGGTTTCCTTTTTGATGATTTTATTTTCAAATTGCACTTTCAAACTGCCACCTGATTGGTGGAATATTTTGGTAATGTCACTAAGTGCCAGATTTATGCCTAATTTATTTTGTGATGTGTTCATTATAAATTTGTCCTATAATAATTTGATCGTTTGATTTTCTATTGCATTTTGGTAATTTTCTGTGCTGTGATTTGTCCACTTGTAGGGTGGTTGCAGCTTCAGTAAATGAGAGGGCTGTCTGCGTGATTCATTGCTATGATTTCGTCTTAAATATAGTGTAATTTTACAGTGGTCTGACAGAGGTGTTTGAGGACTGACTGTGAATGCCCTGAGATGCACTGGGTCAATGTCTGTAATGAAGTAGTCTATAGTACTGTTGCCCAGAAAAGAATTAAAGGTGTAACAACCGAAAGAGTCTCCCTGTATACGTCCGTTCACTATATACAGGCCCAGTGATCGACACAGCTCTAGTAGGCTTTTCCCACTTTTGTTCGTGAATTTGTCATATTTGTTTCTTAGGTGGTATGAGGGCAGATGGTGGCTGGTGTTTGTGATATATTTGTTTCCCTTAACAAAGTCTGGTTCATTTCCAGTTCTGGCATTTAAATCACCACACATTAACACATTCCCTTTAGTCTGGAAATGGCAGATCTCCTCCTGCAGGATGGAGAAGGTTTCTTCACTGTAATAGGGGGACTCAGCTGGGGGAATGACGATCTGTGGAGACGATGTCTTTTTGGATTTTTTGCCAAATGTTAAATTTGAGGTGTGCTCTATACCACATCAGCATTCCCCCCGACTCTCTGCCCTGAGTCACCCCTCTCAGTTTCGTCGATGGTAGATCTATTTCCCTAAATCCAATTGGACAGCCAGTGGACAAATCTCTAACATTCCATGTTTCCTGTAGTATTATAATGTCAGAGTTCACAATTTCTTTTTTAAAGTCCGAATGTTGGCTCTTGATACCAAAAATAGAGGACCTCAGTCCTTGAATATTCCAACATGTGACTTTCAGGGAATATGAGCTCATTAAATAATCACATTTGTTATTTCAAAACAAGACAGACATCAGTATATTGAATTGACAAATCAATAAGAATATATTAAATATTATGATCCAAGAAAATAAGTTAAATGTATAAATTAGGTAAAATAGATATACAAAGATATTCATATTAGGTAAAATAGATATACAAAGATATTCATATTCTATTTATATATTTTTTTTTTTTTCAGTTTTTTTCCCAAGAAGAATAAAAATTAGGTTTCTAAAAATCTGATATAAAATTAGTATAAAAAATAAAAAAAAAATAAAAAAAAATAAATAAAATAAACACATGCATACACATCCATACCTTAAGTCGCCAAGATCTACATCTACTGCCAGGTCGAAAAAAAATTATTTCAGTTTTATCTTCATTGAACTTTAAGAAATTGGAGGCCATCCAGGCTTTAATATCCTCAAGACATCCCAACAAAGGTGCTATAGAGTTTGCATTGTTTCGTTTGAAAGGCAGGTAGAGTTGCGAATCATCTGCATAACAGTGAAACGAGATGCCATGTTTCCTAAAAATGGACCCTAAAGGTAATATATATAACAATTTCTAAAGCTAGGTCTTCTAAACATTAGATCGCTCACACCTAAGGCGGTTATTGTAAATGAAATGGTCACAGATAATAGTTTCGATGTACTGTGCCTTACTGAAACCTGGCTTAAACCAAATGATTATTTCGGTCTAAATGAGTCTACTCCGCCAGGATACTGTTATAAGCATGAGCCCCGTCTGATTGGTCGTGGCGGCGGTGTTGCAACAATCTATAGAGATATTCTTAATGTTACTCAGAAAACAGGTCATAGGTTTAATTCGTTTGAGGTACTTGTGCTAAATGTTACACTATTAGATTTAAGAAAGAAATCCATATTATCTCTAGCCTTGGCTACTGTATATAGACCTCCAGGGCCTTACGCCGATTTCCTAAAAGAGTTTGCAGACTTTCTATCAAATCTATTGGTCAATGTCGATAAAGCAATAATTGTTGGAGACTTTAACATACACGTAGATAACACAAATGATGCGTTAGGGACTGCGTTTACAGATTTATTAAACTCCTTCGGGGTCACGCAAAACGTCAGTGGTCCCACTCATCGCCTAAATCATACACTAGATTTAATTATATCATATGGAACCAATCCAACCGATATAGATATTGTACCGCAAAGCGATGATGTAACTGATCATTACATGGTAACTTGCATGTTACGTACTGCTGAAATTTGTCATGTTGCGCCACGTTATCGACCAGGCAGAACAATCCTTCCAAACACTATAGATAGATTCTCAAATAGCTTACCTGATCTATCTCAGCTGCTCAGTGAACCCAAACAAACAGATGAACTAGAGGAAATGACTAGCAGTTTGAGCACCATTTTCTCTAGTACATTAGAAATTGTTGCACCAATTAGATTAAAAAAGGTTAGAGAGAAAACTAGAGCACCATGGTACAACAATGCTACGCATGCTATCAAGAGAGAAACTCGTAACTTAGAGCGTAAATGGAAACAAACAAATTTAGAGGTCTTTAGAATCGCGTGGAAAGACAGTATGTCACGTTACAAAAAGGCTCTTAAATCAGCCAGGGCTGAGCATCTCCGCAGACTAATAGAAAATAACCAAAATAATCCAAGGTTCTTATTTAACACCGTGGCCAGACTAACAAATAAACAGGCATCACCTGAGCAAAATATTCCGTTACAATGTAGTAGTAATGACTTTATGAATTTCTTCACTGAGAAAATAGAAAACATCAGAAACACAATTGTAAATATACAATCTATTATGGTGTCTTATGATTCAGCCTCAATTATAGCCCCTCAAGAACAACTACACCGCTTTACAACTATAGGACAGGAAGAGCTAAATAAACTTATTATTGCATCTAAACCAACAACTTGTTTATTAGATCCAATACCCACTAAATTACTTAAAGAAGTGTTACCTGTAGTGGAAGAGCCTCTTCTCAATATTATTAATTCATCTTTATTTTTAGGTCACGTTCCAAGAATATTCAAGCTGGCAGTAATAAAACCTCTTATTAAGAAACCACAATTAGATCCAAATAACCTAGCAAATTACAGACCCATTTCAAAGAAAAAGTTGTGTCCGCTCAATTGTGCTCTTTCTTGCAAGAAAATTATATCTGAAAAATTTCAGTCAGGATTCAGACAGTATCATAGCACAGAAACTGCGCTAGTTAAAATTACAAATGATTTACTTTTAGCTTCTGACCAAGGCTGCATCTCAATACTTGTTCTACTGGATCTAAGCGCTGCATTTGATACTATAGATCATAAAATACTCCTGGATCGACTACAAAACTACACTGGTGTTCAGGGACAGGCATTAAGCTGGTTTAGATCGTACTTATCAGACCGTTACCACTTTGTCTGCTTAAATGGGGAAAAATCAAAGATAACGTCAGTAAACTATGGAGTACCGCAAGGATCTGTGTTAGGCCCTCTACTATTCTCAATATATATGCTGCCACTTGGTAATATTATAAGAAAACATGGAATTAATTTTCACTGTTATGCTGATGACACTCAATTATATATTTCATCACGGCCAGATGAAACCACTAACTTATCTAACTTGACAGAATGTCTTAAAGATATAAAATACTGGATGACGTGTAATTTCCTGCTATTAAATTCAGATAAAACAGAGGTATTACTTATTGGTCCAAAAAACTACCCACAAAATCCCTTACAATACAACTTTAATTTAGAAGGATGCCCTGTTACTTTATCCACTACAGTAAAAGACCTGGGTGTCATACTTGACCGCAACTTGACTTTCGAAAATCATATTTCATATGTTACAAGAACAGCCTTTTTCCACCTTAGAAACATTGCTAAGCTACGTAACATGCTATCCGTTTCTGATGCAGAAAAGTTAGTTCATGCATTCATGACCTCGAGACTAGATTACTGTAATGCTTTATTAGCTGGTTGTCCTGTATCCTCAATAAACAATCTACAGTTAGTCCAAAATGCAGCCGCTAGAGTTCTTACTAGATCAAGAAAATATGATCATATAACACCAATTTTATCATCTCTACATTGGTTACCTATTAAGTTCCGTATCAATTACAAGGTATTGCTACTGACCTATAAAGCCCTAAATGGTTTAGCTCCAGTCTATTTAACGGACCTTCTATCGCCCTACAATCCATCGCGCTCTTTAAGATCACTAAATTCGAGGCTTCTGGTCATTCCTAGGATATCCAGATCCACCAAAGGAGGGAGGGCGTTCTCACATTTAGCTCCTAAACTCTGGAATAGCCTTCCTGATATTGTTCGAGGCTCAGACTCGCTGTCCCAGTTTAAAACCAGATTAAAGACGCATCTCTTTAACCAAGCATTCACATAATGCTTACCTTTTATACTACTGCCGAATCAGATCGAATGCATTAATATTATGAACATCAGCTACGCTAATTATTTCTCATCTGCCTTTCTGCTGTTATCTCGGGACGCAAGTCGAGGTAAATAGCGTTCGTCAGCTCCAGTTTGTATCCAGCCTCTCACGGAGACTTCAGATGATCCAACACCTGTGATGAGACGACTAAACGCCTGTGGAGAGACGACTCGACGCCTGTGAAGAGACGACTCAACGCCGGCGATATGTTATGCCCTAAATTAATACATGATGAACTAACTGTATTTTCTATGTACATTTTTAATGCACTTTCTGTAAAGCTACTTTGAAACAATGTGTATTGTGAAAAGCGCTATACAAATAAATTTGAATTGAATTGAATTGAATAAAGAAAATAAAATGGGTCCAAGAATGGAACCCTGAGGGACTCCACATGCAAGAGATGCAGTGGAAGACACAAATTCCCCAAGACGTACCGAGAAAGTTCTTTCGCCCAGATAAGATCTAAACCATTGTAATGCGGCACCCTATACACCAACACAATGCTCAAGACGAGAGAGCAATACATTGTGATCTAATGGCTCATTTCCACTGAGTGGTACGGTACGGTACAGTACAGGGCTGGGTTTCCCAAAAGCATCTTAAGCCTAAGTTGATCGTAGAGACCATCTGTGTCAATTGTTCTACGATCAACTTAAGCTTACGATGCTTTTGGGAAACCCAGCCCAGTACGGTACGGTTCGGGTCGGTAAACCATGATCTGGCTAGCGTTTCCACCGCCAACAGTACCCTTACTTGATAGGCGTGGTGTTTGCCGGAAAGAAGTAGTCGACGTCATGTTCGCGCGAAGAAGAAAGTGACACATGTAAACAACAATGGATTACATATACAGCAGATCTTGTTCTTGCTTTTCGGCATGTTTGTCACACGAAGAGAAGCGCCGAGATTAGGCGTTTCTCAATACCAAGTAGTCTACGCAAAGTTCGGACTTGTCAAGTCCGACTCAGGAGAAAGACTCCCGAGGACGCGAGTCCGGTAATTCTCCAAATGGAACAGCGCGTTCTTGAAAGTGCCACTCAGCTCGCTCTGCTACTCCGGTTATCTCTGTATGTAGGCTACATTTTAGGCAACAATAAAAACGAAATATGTTATAAAACACCACTCTGCCTCTTTTTGTTTTCATTTAAATTAATTTGAAACATTATAGGCACACAAATGTGGTTCAGGCAATGCTTATGATTATATTCACTGTAATTTGTCACAGTTCGAACAGAGGACCCAAAAGCAGAGGTGATGCAATAACAGTTTATTTCTTAGGAACTGGAAATAAGGAGACTGCCGTCAAAAGACGCAGATCTGTAGACAACGAAAATAATATTGCAGTCCCAGTCAATAGTAGAATCAGCGCCGGCAAGGAGGCGAGCAGCAACAGAGAAAACTTCCCGTGTCCGATGAAGGAAACTCTCAGATGGCAGGTTAGCTGATAATCCTCAGACTGCAGGTGAACTGGGTAGAGAACAATGATGAATCTCCAAACAAATTACAAACACCTCGACAGGACAAGACAGGACAGGACAGGATGCAGTTTCTCTCGTGAGAGAAATATGTTGGTAGAAATGTAAACGAAGAGACAAAGCGAAAGCTCAACGTACGACAATAAACTGACAAGGAAGCAGAGAAAACAGTGACTAGAAGTAGCCGAGTAAATTAGAGAAGAAGCGAGCACAGGTGAGACAGGATCAGTGTAAGTGTTAATTGCTATGGGAAACAGCTGCGAGAAGAGAGATAGGAGAAAACCATGAATGGGAGCAACTAAGTGTGTGCGCTGCGCGAAGGCTGAGATAATGAGGAACAGCTGGGCGTGTGTGCGTGTAACACTAAGGAAACTAGAGAGGAAAGAAACTGATTCATGACATAATTAGCCTATTTATAACAAAACGAAATTTAAAACACAACCCTGCCTCTTTTCGTTTACATTTTTAAAATATTAAACATATTACAGGTAATATGTGCATTTGTACAAATGTTGCAATAAATAAGATTGGTATATAAAATAAAATGCATCTTGTAATAAAATAAAATGACAAAACTCAACCCTTTTTGTTAAATTGCAATAGATAGCCATTATAAAAGTATAAGTAAAAGGTACAAGAAGCAATACAATAAGAAATAAAGCAAACAGTCAAATATACAAATTCAGCGGACGTTACAAGGTAAAGTTAAATAGCCTAAATATATGAAACTTCATTTAGCCCTCAACCAAAACGATTGGCCAGGGAACGAATTATAGATTCACGAGACTAACGATCGCTCTTTAGGTCTACACGACACGAATTATATCTCATGTTTAACCACTACAGAGATGTCAGAGTCAGCGGCAAACGTCAGAACGAATAGCCGAGGAAAGGCTGTTCCATGCGGGGAACATGAGCGCCGAGCGCCCGGTGATAGCCTGGAATGAATCTCATAACCTGAATCAAATAATACATCTTTATAAATAAACCAAAATTTTTAGCTTTAAACAACTACATTCTCGCCTGAAAAACTCTTAAAACTACATTTCGTGACACAATAACAGTTAGTATTATATTTCGACTGTATATAAAAAAAAATGCAGCTTCCAATGTTGTCATTCCCCTTGTAGCACGCGCAAGTGACGATACTCTGTCAACCATTCAACGTTCTGCAGTGAGTCTAGCTCCACCTTTTAGTACCGTACCACTGTGCTAGGTACCCCAACGGAAGGGTACCCAAAAAGTGGTACGGTACGGTTCGGCATTTTGGTACCATTCACAACTTTTGACAGTGGAAACGCAAATAATTGCGTACAGTACCGAACTGTACCGTACCGTACCGCTCAGTGGAAACGGGCCATAAGGTGTCAAAAGCAGCAGTAAGATCCAATAGCATAAGAACAGCATAGTTACCTGTGTCAGTGGCCAACAATAAATCATTATAGACTTTTAACAGGGCAGTTTCTGTGCTGTGAAGTGATTTAAAACCAGATTGATAAATTTCTTGCAAACCATGCAAGTCTAGAAAGGACAGTAATTGTTTAAAAACCACTTTTTCCAATATTTTAGAAAGAAACAGAAGTTTCGAAATGGGCCTAAAATTAGCAAGAACCGATGAATCCAGGTTTGGTTTTTTCATCAGTGGTTCCACTATTGCGTGTTTAAAATGTAAGGGTACAACTCCATGAATGAGACTACTATTTACAATCAAAAGTATTGTAGGGCCAAGGGTTTTAAACACCTTTTTTAGGAAATCTGGGGAAACAATGTCTGTGGGACAAACAGATGGATTCATTTTGTCAATGATGTCTTTTAAACAAGCAAGAGACACTGGCTCAAACTGATTAAAAACAAAGGAACATACAGAAAAAGAAGACGTATCAGCAGAAGGGTGAACAATATTAGCTCTAACAGTCATAATCTTGTCAATAAAAAACTGCAAAAAGTTTTCACGTTTCTTTGGAAAATTCCAAAGTCATTTGTTGAGAAGTATTTAAAACAGAATTAATAGTGTTAAACAGAACACGAGGTTTGTGAGAATTATTTGCGATGACATTTGAAAAGTACCTTGACTTTTCCATTTTTACAGTTTTTCGATATATAGACAAGCTGTTTTTCAAGATCTCAGACGAAACCCGTAGCCTATCTTTTTTCCACTGACGTTCCGCTCTCCTGCACTCGTGCCTGGCAGCACGGGTAATGTCATTTAGCCACGGTTCAGATTTTGGCTTAGCACGAACAGTCCTGAAAGGGGCAACAATGTTCAGTGCATTCTGACAAGAAGTATAAAACAATGATGTTAACTCATCAGTATTATAATGCTGAGTGGACACTGAAAATGCCATGTTTGTGCTATTAAAAACATCAGTAAACCGTTCTGCAGTTAAGGAGTTAAATGACGACAACGACGAGCAGGAGCACATGGTTTAGGACTACAGAAACAAGAAATCTCGAGTAACACCGGCATGTGGTCAGAAAAAGTAGCATCACAAACATTAATATTGGTAACAGGTAGACCACACGATAAAACCAGGTCTAATGTGTGTCCATGCTCATGTGTAGAGCCAGCCACAAACCGCATCAAGTTGAATGACTCCGTGAAATTTAAGAAACCAATGGCTTGGAGGGACAACAGATATGGATGTTAAAATCTCCAACAATTAAAACTCTGTCATACTTCGGCATGATTTCTGCCAGAAAATCGGCAAAGTCATTTATGAAGTCTTTATGGTATTTGGGAGGACGATAAATCATAGCGCATAGCACTGGGTCAGGTTGATTCAGCTCAAATACAGTCAGCTCAAAGTTTGAGTAGAAGTTACACATCACACGTCAACAGTTTAATTTTTTCTTAAAAATAATCACAATTCCTCCACCTCGTCCTCTAAGTCGTGGAGAGTTGAAAAAGTCACAGTTCAGGGGTAAAATCTCCGAAAAGGGGCTCAACTCACCCTCGTTCATCCAGGTTTCAGTCACGCACTGTAGATCAAGGTTATTTGAGGTAAAAAAAATAATTTAAGATAAAAGTTTTGTTTACCAGCGACCTGGCATTTACCAGGGCAATCCTGGCCGGAGCAGGTTTTTTTGCTGTCTGGGGCTCACGGTCCAACACCCGTAGATACGATGTGTTGACTCCACCTCTCCGAAAGCGGGGGGAAACGATGTGTTGACTCCACCTCTCTGAAAGCGGGGGGAAACGAAACGAGGAGCCCTGGACTCCTTGTCGGCGTCGACCACCGGTACCAGCCAGGTGTAAACAGGATCCAAAGAACACATGGAAATATAGTTACAGTCATCTATCCGATACTCCGCTAATGTTCTACGGAGATTGCAGGAAACTGCCAGACGGGATTTAATTTTTATCAGCAGGCCGCCACGTTTCCCCCGACGAAGTCGCTTTTTCTTCCGAGCAGGAAACGGCGTTTGGCAGAGATACACAGGTACCTCGTGCTGATGATGTAAGGTTTTCGATCCACCAGAATTATAAATGATCACATTTTCCATATTTGATCTAATGTTCAGCAGTATCTGGCGATCATACACCAGTAGAGAGTTCACACTTGTTAAAACAATAGTTAGTAAAAACAGCACAAACACAAATAAGGCTAGAGACAACAGACGGTCTGCCACACACACAGGTGCCATCTTGGAAAGACTAGTTCATCAGACTAGTCTTCGACTTTGATGGCTCGTATCTTCAGCACAGTTTGCAGTGCAAGCTGCAATATTAAAGGGGCACCAGGTAGCCCTGAGTGTTTTTTCTCTGTCATAAAAACGAACTGTTGTTCCTTGCCACGAGCAACCCAGCTGATCAGCTGTCAACCCAGCTGAGCCTGAACCGGGTATTTCAAAACCAGCTATGTCTACCGAGGTAAGTAAAGCAATATTTTCATTCCAACTGATGGCGATTTTTTTATTTTTATTGTGTTGTCATCATGCATACTAGTATTTTTACCGGGAACGAACGATATGAACGAGACGAATTACTGCTTTCGTTTCTTTTTTGGGGGGGGGGGGGGGAGTGGGCATGAGCATAACCTAAAAATATATCGTTTGTTAATTTGTCTAAAGTTATATTAGCAAGGTCTATAAGTTAATCTGGTAATCCGGTTTTCATTTGCTTGACTAAGAAAACATAACGTTTTTTATAGCTCGATCATGATATGTGCAACATTTTTATTGCCTATTATCATACGCGTTGACTTAGGCCATCGTAATTCAACTCATATCTGTAAGGTATATCAACTGTTTTGTGATATTGCAGGAATCAACGTCAACCTCAGCCTCGTCTGAGTACACTGCTCAGGCCATTGGTGGTAGGCCTACAACTTCAAGGCTGGTCAGACAGAGAACCCCCAGAGGTTCTAGGGTGAGGGGTGCTAGACTGGATGCTGAAGAAGAGAGGAGACTGCAGGATCTTCAGGAAAGACGCATCACTGAAATGAAGGTTTGTCAAATAGTGTAACAAGACATGAGATGCCTTTTTATTTAGATCAAAGACCTGTGTAATTATACAGATTATTTTGTGTTTTAGGATACACTACATTCACTAGACACCTCACAGAAGGACCAGGTCTTAGAAAGAGTGATAACCAGGTCCCCGGGGGTGATGTTTGACGTTCTGTCATTTCTGGAGGTGCCCCAGCGTCTTGTCCCTGAACCTGCCGGACTCCACTGGTGTGTCTGTGGAAACTGCCGGGAGATGAACACAGACCTGGAGAGGAAATGCTGCCGGCAACATCCACAGAAATGCATAAGCAAGATGGCCTACATGGACTTTTATATTTTAGATGAGGGTGTGTTGCGTCTGGCCAGGGCAGCCTGGAATGACATATTTGCACTGCTTGATAATGGTGAACCTGGGATGGAACAGCGCCAGTTCAGACAAACAGCATATAGGCAGTTTGTGTTGTGGCAGTATGGCCGCCTGGGTGTGGGCAACCGAGTAGTAATACCCAGCTGCTGTGTTTGTCGGATAAGGGACACTTTCCCTGACCCCAGAGGGCAGTACACCGGCTTCAGGGTGAGTCGCCTAGCATAATTTTTTACAATATTTGATGCATAGTACCATTTGTTCTCATACTGTAAATAGTTTGTTGTTACCATACAGCTTGTAAAAGTTCTTCTTACCACTTTTCATCCCAGCTGTATGTATGCCTACATGCCTTTCATAATATATTTCAAATAAAAACAATTTTGAAGAAAGTTTCAAAATCTGTTATTTTTATTTACATGTCTATGTACACAATTTCGTGTTGATTGCCATATGAAAACTCTTTAATTGTCCTCTAATTCTCTGGGACCACTGTCCCCTCGTGAGACATGAATGGCCACTAGTTCTGATGTGGGAGGTGGCTGTTGTGGAGCAAGTACACCCAGACGCCTTGGGTCATCATGCCTTAGTGTCTGTTTGCGGGGAAGGCCAGACCCACTTCCCAGTCTCCTGGCAAGAATGGCCCTCTGGATCTCTGGAATGTACGTGTACTGCTTCTTCACCTTCATCGTGTAAACGCTCCAGCTCTTTGATTTCTTGTTGTACTTCCGTCTGTAACTAGAGAGCACAAACAATTTGTGTTTGTCGTTAGTCATTATACAAGATAAAAAAAAAAAGAAAAACATGTAACAAAAAATACCTATTTATTTGCGAACTAAGTTACACAAATAAAACAGACAGACGAACGGCCAAATAAATACAGAAATCCAACGTGTTTGCTAATGACAATGCTAACATCAAAGTTATTGTATCTAACGTTAGCGTACTAGTAAGACCGTAACAGACAGCGATCATAATAAAAACCTTTACAGACAATAGCAAACATCCTGGGGTCACAATTACTTGACATTTAAATATTAAACACAGTTTATTCCAAAGATACTTACAAGTGCAAAAGCAAGAAGGCCAGGTCAGCATCTGTTTTACAGGCTTCTGTTTCTCTCAGTTCGGAAAATGCCGGTCCGATGTTTACTCGCGTCTGACTTCTTGCTCGGTCAGACTCCCGTTTCCTCTTTCGCTGGTCCTCCGTAAAATTTTTTCTTGCTTTCTGCTTCTTTTTTGCAGTCTCAGCCATAACGTAATATATCGTTTCCCTTTGTTTATAGCTAGCCGGTGCTTGAATGGGGGCGTGTACGCATGCGTGTACGTGTGCAATGCCGTAAAGCAATTCGTTACATCGCGAGACCTGATATCACGCGATACGTCCTGACGGCGAGGCCGTCGGCCCGTCGGCCCAAAGTTGCAAGTGAGATTTCTCCGCTCTCGGACACCAGGGGGGTGCGAAACCACCACCATTCAACCCGAAATAAGTAATATAACCATTCTACTGACTCCGAAGCTGTTCAGTTAAGGTCAAAAAGCTACCTAGAGCACCTTTAATATGACATGTTTTGTCTCGAAACGCATATTTGACATTGAGTTGACAGTAGTATTATCTTGAGTTAGATGCAGATTTATTATGTTAAATTTATGTTCATTAACAAAAACAGTAACACCTGTTAAAAAACAACCTTATTTTTATTTGGTAAAATTTAATATTCTGACTGTTTGAGTTTTATTAAAATTAACCATTGGTCATCCAGCATCATGCATTTAGATCATGATAACCACAGATGAAAGGTGAAAAAACAGGACTATCAGGAAAGGAGACTTTTGCTGGAGACTCAATAATCATCTAAAATCAGTCTACTAAACTTTATCAGTTTATATACCATTGGAGTGGAAACCTAAATTAAACATTTAGGTTTAATTCCCCCCAATTCCCCCTTTGGGAGTTCTAAATAACACATTAAAAACTATATACAAATTTAAACATTACTTTAACTATAAATTTAAACAAACTTAAAAATTTTAAACAAACTTAAAAATTAATTCTTGCAACTTGTAATCGTTACAGGCACATAGCTTGCTCTGTGTTGATGTTTCTGCAATTGCATGCTGACACAGAAACGAAACATGGAATTAGGGTCCGTGAAATTCTTACGGAAGAATTAACTTCAGTCATCTGGGGTGTTGTTGGACCACCATATTTGTGCACAAGTGAGTCATGGAATGCAGCCATCTTCAGGTGTGGCCTGCAACGTTCTTTCCAGCAAACAAGAATTCTGGAGTCTACATTTTGTGCGATGTCCTGATGGTTAGTAGTAGTACGGCAATCTTACTCGTGTATGTAAGCGTAACACAATCTGACCTAACACTATTACTGATGAAAGGCCTGTGCTGTAAAATAACATTAAAGGCTGTGAGTCTACTTAAACAGTGTCCCCCCAAAAGAAAGCTGAGACAGTCACTTTCCCTTTGTCCTATTAAACAAAATTAAGTCTTTCATCTTTGTTGTAAGTTACTGGGGAAATTAAGCACTCACAGCCTGAATGGCTAACACCTAAAACAGCAGCCCAATGCATTTAATGACGAGGGGAGGGGCTGCTTCAGAGTAGCCAGCAGACTGAGGAGTAACATTGTTAATTTCTCTAATGTTCTTTTTGTTCTTCCTGCATTCTTTTCTCCAATGTCCAGGCTTACCTGGTAATAACAACTGCCCTCTCTCTTAGGACATTTACGTTTCTGTTGGTTCTCTGTGTTGACCTTAAAGGAAGATGCTGCAATTTTTACTTTTGCCTTGACATCAGAATCTCTTTCCCAAGTAGCTAAACTGTCTAGGTTACTTTGCAGGGTTCTAGTGGACCATGTGACGTCTAAGAAAGGCAATGCATTTCCATGCTCTGACAAAAGACCATGAAACCATGTACGTGCTAATGGGCCATTATCATTTAACACCTTCTCTGATGTGTCTGATAATCCACTGTAAGCTGCAGCTGACTGACAACATTTTTCTGTGAATTCACTAACAGTTTCATTATTCTTCTGTACACAACTAGTTATCTTTGACCAGTCCACTTTTGGTCCAACAATTTTCTTTCACACTCTCAGAACTCCCTCTCTCAATTCATCTTTTCTAGCATGGTTTCTATTAGAGATGCACGGTTGGCGGTTACAGCCGCGGACTCCGCGAATAAAACGCGGATCGGGCGGATGACGTGACTAAAAAAAATATTTGTATTAAATTCGGGCCGGTGGCGGGCGGTTGAACCAAATTATGCGCCAAAATGTGTTTTCTATTAGGCTACAATGAAAATATTGTACAGTAGCCTATCAGATAAGGTCAGTGTGAAGAGGTTCAGTGTGTGTGGAAGGAAGAAGACAGGGTCGGCGTGACTGGGACTCGCGTTTATTCAGAAAAACAAAAAGAAACTAGGCGCACAGTAGCGCATTCGCCGGCATAAACAAAACATGCGATCCAACACTTGCTTCTCGGTTGCAGTAGCCGCGTGCGAAGTCCCCAGTCCAACTCTCTCTCTCGCTCTCTCATTCCCGCCGGGTATATGCGGTCTCTCCACGCCAATTACTGCAATCAGACACAGGTGTTCATCATCTGCACTTGACCTACTTACTCACCGCGCGGCTCCGTCCTTTCTCTCCCGCTACAGACTTCGCAAAATCACGCCCCCCTCGCCACAGTCAGGTTTGCCGAAGTGCGTTTAATTTATTCATTTTCGTCCCTGCGTGCCGATCGGAGACGGAGTTCACTGCTGATATTCTGAGAGCTTTCTAGTCTAGCGGCTGTTATCAGCGGCACCTTGTATCGCCCAATCAGCGGATGGCGGGCGGGTGCGGTTTTGAAAATTGGTCAAAAACGTTGGTGCGGATGGATGGCGGACGGATGATGAGTTTTGTGATGCGGTTGCGGATGAAATAATAGCCCATCCGCGCATCTCTAGTTTCTATGGTATTTGTATGAAAAACAGTAGCCTAAATACATTAAATACTGTAATTAAATTCCATTAGTCCTTTAATACAGTGGTTCCCAAACCTGTCCTGGCGACCCACCAACACAGCACGTTTACTTTGTCTCCCTAATCAAACACACCTGATTCAACTCATCAGCTCATTATCACATGGGGGCCCCGCGGGAGCTCGACAAAATTCGGCCCCCTCGCTCGCAATCCGGGCAGCGGCCACAAGGGGGCGACATGTGCCTCCCCCTTACCGCCTTTTCGCCAAATCCCCTGGCCACGCCCACTGACACGAACAGCCTATACGTCCCCCTAACCACCTGTGCGACCACGAACGGCCTATCGGTCCATGGGCAATCTAAGAGACGGCCCGGGGCCCCGCCCACTGACCACGAACAGCCTATTCATCCCCCTGACCGCCTGTGCGACCACGAAAGGCCTATCCGTCCACGGCCAATCTAAGAGACGGCCCGTGGCCCTGCCCACTGACCACGAACAGCCTATTCGTCCCCCTGACCGCCTATGTGACCACGAACGGCCTGTCCGTCCCCCTGACCGCCTATGCGACCACGAACGGCCTGTTCGTCCCCCTGACCGCCTATGTGACCACGAACGGCCTGTTCGTCCACCGCCAATCTAAGTGACAGCCAGTGACCCCGCCCACTGACCACGAACAGCCTATTCGTCCCCCTGACTGCCTATGTGACCACGAACGGCCTGTTCGTCCACCGCCAATCTAAGTGACAGCCAGTGGACCCGCCCACTGACCACGAACAGCCTATTCATCCCCCTGACCGCCTATGTGACCACGAACAGCCTATTCATCCCCCTGACCGCCTATGTGACCACAAACAGCCTAATCGTCCCCCTGACCGCCTATGTGACCACGAACAGCCTATTCATCCCCCTGACCGCCTATGTGACCACGAAATGTAAACAAAGTTAGTTCACACAGGTGGGCACAGAAAGGTCCCACCTATAACTTATTTGACAGCTTTCCTTTAGGCTGTCTATGGTCAATGCATTAATGGGTCAGAATTCATAATTATAGATGATTTATTACTCAAAACACACAGTGCAGTGCACAGGGAAGACAACCAAACATGTTGGGATGCTTTAAAGCTCTTAATTATGCATAATTTGCATTAAAATGGCATGTCCACAGACAGCATATTTGGACCCTGTCGAATAAGTCACAGGTGGGCAAAGTAAGGGCCCACCTGTAACTTATTCGACAGCTTTCCTTTAGGCTGTCTGTGGTCAATGCATTAATGGGTCAGAATTCATAATTATAGATGATTTATTACTCAAAACACACAGTGCAGTGCACAGGGAAGACAAGCAAACATGTTGGGATGCTTTAAAGCTCTTAATTATGCATAATTTGCATTAAAATGGACAGGTGGGCAAAGTAAGTTACAGGTGGGCAAAGTAAGGGCCCACTTATAACTTATTTGACAGGGTCCAAATAGTCTGTCCGTGGTCAATACATCGATGGGTCATATTTAATAATTACAGTATTTTATGAGGTAAAACCTACTGTACATCACACATGGGACACATTACAACACATAAATGTACATTACAGCCATTAATTGTTTATTATCAGCCTAAAAATGGACTGTCCATAGACAGTCTATTTGGACCCTGTCGAATAAGTTACAGATGGATGCTGTTTTTGACTTAGACATTTTCAGCGGGTGAATCTCTGTAAACAATTGGCGATTTCATCATATGTGATGAAGTCCCACCTGTAACTTATTCGACAGGGTCCAAATAGGCTGTCTGTGGACAATATATGAATGGGTCATATTTAAAGGCATACTATGCAGGAATTTTACCTTAATATAACAGCTTCAAAGTAATTTCGGTGGTAAACAAACTCATAATAGGGCGAATCATCCTGGTAGTAAAGCTTGGGGGGGTCGCCGCTGGAAATACCAGCAATGCAAGTGTGAGAGGGGCGCCCCTGACAAATCTCGCGAGAATCGCGACTTGCTTTACGGCAACGACGTCACACACAACAACAACATATGAAGCACGAAGACACTTGCGCTCATTTCAGATGATGGAAACAGCAAAGAAAACGCGGTAGGAAGAAAGTAGGAAAAGGAAGGCTTTCACTCTTTGGCGCAAGTTAAAAAGTAGCACTGGATGCAACAGCGATGCTGACCTGGCGATCTTGTTGATGGACTAGTAAGTAAATATGTTACTTGTAAACTTGTTTGCTTCATATGTTGTATGTTGTTGCGCAACTTGCGCTTGCTTGTAGTATGCCATTGTTTTTATGATGCTGTTCATTCATTCATTGGTGATAATTAGACCAGTCCAATAATTTCCACATATGTTTAGCTAGATTTCGATTATCTAATTATCTAGTGTAAACGAGCACAATTTGCAAACTATTATGATAAATTGCAATAATCATGTCTAATGACATCATAACGGCCAATGTTATGAAATAATGCGACGTAGCCTACATTTAACTTTATTGATGTCATCAGGCATTTTGTAATGTTTACATTACAATAAAAAAACATAAATGAAATTATACATTAGGCCTAGACTATAGGCTATTTACTTGTGATTTAGCTGTAATCATGTAAAAACGTTATAAGCTGCCAAACGCGATAGGCTACTTTATTATATGTAGTCTAACACTTATATTATATTATAAGACATAGTATCCGATTTTGAACATCATCATTAGTTCAGTAGACTATGCAGTATATGCAATAGCCCAATACTTTTTATGAAATCGTGAAACATTACCTGGTCAATATCTTCGGTGTCTTGTGCCTGTTCCATGACCAACGCTACTATCCTACCGAACAGGGATGGAAATTAGCACCCACCACCAGCCAAATGCGGGTGATTTTGTGTTGTTGCGGGTAAATTCGCCTCACCTACCGTGGCCACCGTGGCGGGTAAATAAAAATAACATCATGCATCGTTCGTCTGTTAGGACAAATTAGTTTGAATAAACGAGCAGACACTGATTAGCAAGACAACTAGCAGTGAATGTGCTTTCCATTAAATTAATCACACACACAGTAAACAAATCCTTAACAAAAAAACAAAACAAAAAAAACAGGGCTATTCTGGTGGGTGTGGTGATGCTGTGGTGACGCGTTCATGTAAGGGTGGCGCTGCCAAGAAAGCTCCTAAAATCTGTCACAAATAACAGGCAAAAGTAATGATTATGAATATGTAAACTATAGCAAGGAGATATTTTAATTATTGTCCGTGTCAGTTGCAAAGATGAAGTTGACGATGCTGATCGTGATCTTCGCAGTAGTGAACGCGCAAGAGAGAAATGCACATTTCATACGAATTGCATAAGCAGAGAGCAGTCTGTGTCTGTTTTCTTTCGTTTTTAATAGTTCTGTTTAAAAGTAGACATGTCTGTCTGTGAGGCTAGGCTACCTTATACGCTGAGTTTCGGTTCATTTATGAGACGAGCTCCAGTTCACGCGCCGTCGCCTCCGCTTCGTGTCTACCGTCTGCTATATTTAATTATTATTTATTAAATCCAGGCAATTGGTTGATGAAACATTGATTAAAATTAAGATACAATTAATACAAAACGAAATTCACTTTAAAGAAAGGTTTTGTGCTTTCTGTCTCTGTGAAAGTTTTAAAGCATCTTTTAGTGCCGCTTTCACAGTGGTCACGTCTGTAACATTGTTTTTTCCTCATATGGGAACTGAAATGAATATCAGTTCATGGTTTGTGTGTGTAGGTTATAAGAGAGAAAGAGAAAATGCCAGTATTTCATTGAGACTTGAGATTAAATAAACTGCTTAAGTATTGTAGATCTTGCAGTATTAATTTTCACATGCAGTTACACATTGTCGGTTAAAAATAAGAAAGTGGCTGGTAAAAACATTGAGTGGCTGGTAGATTTTGAAATCCACCAGTCACAGTGGCCGGTGGACAAAAAAGTTAATTTCCATCCCTGCTACCGAACAGGTACCGGTGTACAGGGTGGGGGGTGTATTTACGACAGTGCAAGTATTGCACAGCGACTCTGGGGGTCGCTGTTTGACAAAAACACAATTTCTGCATAGTATGCTTTTAATAATTACAGTATTTTTATGAGGTAAAACCTACTGTACATCACACAGGGGACACATTACAACACATAAATGTACATTACAGCCATTAATTGTTTATTATCAGCCTAAAAATGGACTGTCCACAGACAGCCTATTTGGACCCTGTCGAATAAGTTACAGGTGGGATGCTGTTTTCGACTTAGACATTTTCAGCGGGTGAATCCCTGTAAACAATTGGCGATTTCAGCATATGTGATGAAGTTCCACCTGTAACTTATCCGACAGCTTTCATTTAGGCTGTCTGTGGTCAATGCATTAATGGGTCATAATTCATAATTATAGATGTTTTATTACTCAAAACACACAGTACAGTGCGCGGGGAAGACAATCAGACATGTTGGGATGCTTTACAGTCCTTAATTATGCATAATTTGCATTAAAATGGCATGTCCACGGACAGCCTATTTGGACCCTGTGGAATAAGTCACAGGTGGGCACTTCGCCCACCTGTAACTTGTGAAAATGAATGGGATAAGTTGCACGTGTCAGTGGCTCCCGCCCGGCCCCCGGGGGCCCGAAGGGCCCCAAACTCGACAGAAAGTTGCGTCACGTGGCCCTCTTCGACATGCCGAGTTTATTTTTAGCTATTTTTTATGCACCTCTCCGTCTCTCATTGATCCCTATGGGAACATGTGTCTGCTAGGGTTAACGCAGCAGTTAGGGTTAGAGGGCCCGATAGGCTCCGGAAGCCACCAGAGCCACGAAACTCGGGGGCCCGATTCGGGGGCCCGTGACGGCCGTCCGTGACGAATCTTGAGGTCCTGTGACCTTTCGACCCCTTTGGGCGACTGTTTGTTTGATGTCCCACGTGCAACTTATTCCATGGGACTGTTGGTGGCCAATTAGCGCGAAAAAAGGTCAAAGGGCCGCGGAACTCTGGGGCCCGTCCCCGGGGCCCGTCCCCGGGGCCCGTGACAGGACGCATGTGTCGGTTTCGGGCCGATCAGGCCTTTACAACAAGCCGTTTTGCCGAAGCGCACACTTAGAACCAATCTAGAACCAATGAACACAGGATCTAGAACCGGGGGCCCCTGGACTGGCACCGTGTCGAATTTGGAGTCGCTGCGACCTTTCGACCCCTTTTGGCCCCTGTTTATGTGAAGTCCCACGTGCAACTTATTCCATGGCGCTGTTGGTGGCCAAATATAAGGGCCTGTCTCAGGAATCCAGTCACCGTTTTTTATACAAATATCGAGCTGTCTGTATCGGCATAAATCACGCGTTTACCTAATTTGTCCAAAAGATTATACAGCTCGAGTCGTGCGTAAGCTGTGGTGAAAGCACCAATAAAAACATTAACGTCCCGCGTCGGGCACGGGTCACGTTCTGCATATGACCACTGAATCAATGCCACTGAATCAGATACAAACGAAAAGTGTTTTATAATCCGTCCAGCACCACCAAAAAGACATTGGGTGAATTCTTCAGGCTCTGTCAAAAGCTCTGTGGTGGGCAAATGGGTACGCAGGGAGAAGCGGCCCCATAAAGTGTTCAAAATTAGCTTACTTATGGATCTTTTTGCCGAATTATGCATTATTTTAGTGATGTCTAGCTGAATACCCCGCTAATCCAGATAATCATTGACATAAGACTGTTTGTCAGCATCTGTCACTACATGCGAGGGGAACCCTGACGCCTGCTGTTTGGATTTTAGGAATGTTTTGACATAATCGGTAAACAGTGTATCAGTCGACTGTGAAAAATGCCAGACCTCGTGTATTTTGATCACGTGATACCCGTGTTGAATAGCTCGATGTAATTCAAAGCTGACCCATGTAGCAGTGATACTTCTGTCGACATCAGTATGACTGCATTGAGGGTCCTGAATCTGATTCTCTGCACAAGTCCTACACAAAGGAAACATTGGTTTACCCCCACATCGGTAAGGCAAAACAGGATGAAATAGCTTACGTGGTGGTAACACTGTCACTTTGATGAGGCCAAAATAATTCTCCACCGGTTCAAAATCCTTAAAAATGATTTCCGGATGCCCGATAGGATAGGTCTTACTCGACTGTACGTACGGGTATAGCGAAGTGAAATCATAATAATCCACTCGTTCATCCTCAGCTGTTTTGTGATACAACTTATATGCATTCGTGCGCCTGCCAAATAATGCATCCCGAGGTCTGAGCCTCTCAGGCGCTGCGTAAGATTCTATAAACTGAATGACATCATGAATCGTGTCCATGGTAAAAACAACCTAAGAACTCCAAGGCTGTTTTTTCCCCGTCACCAGTTCATAATACCCATCAACATGATAAGGGCCGAAGGACTGCTCTCCGTGGTTTAAGGCGTGCTGTACATCAATGTTTTGGCTATTTTTTATATATTCTAACCACTGTATAGACACAGATGAGTATGTTTTGTGTTGATTAACATACGCGTGACTATGTGTAAGTGCTACTGTATCTCGACTCAAAAAATTAGTTTTGAATACTTTCATGCATGTTCCTGCCAATGTCACAGATTTAAACGGATCAATGTTTGTACACTCGATGAATTCTTCGCGATATTTTATACATGCCTGACGTAGAATAATCACGTCATTACGGCAGTAAAAAGCGAGCTCCTTTTTGAAGTCAAAGACATCATTCAATACACCCGTGTACCATGAGTCAAATCTGACACGACCGGTTTCGCTCATTGTCTCATAACCGTAAAATTCTTTTGCCGGATAGGGACTGTAGTGAAGTTTTTCCTTGTTGAAAAGTTAGAAGCTCAAGACCAGGAGACGGAGGAAGTTTTCCAAGCAGAAGTTGTTTTATTGCTTGGCGCTGCAGTCATACCAACATCGTCTGACTAAGATAAATTTACATTCTTAGTTTATACTTTCCAAAGAGGGTGGGATTACCTAAAGGAGGAGTCATTCTGAACAATGCATGTAAATGATTCATGAGTCAGCTGTTTACCTGAGTTCATCAGGATGACAGTGTCAGGCCTGATGATGGTGATCCAATCAGCCTGATCAGATCACTCTAACATTACCACTATCATAGAGACAAGGGGCCCAGCTGTACTCAGAGAAGTGACCACAGGTTATAGTCATAGTGTGCACTTTCTTAGTTAAAAATACTGTTAAACCTTTATGTAACATTTAATAAATTTGTAGTCCTTCAATCCCCTCTTTGGGAGTTCTAAATAACTCCCACACTATATACAAATTTAAACACTTAAAAATTCATTCTTGCAACTTGTAATCGTTACAGGCACATAGCTTGGTCTGTGTTGATGTTTCTTCAATTGCATGCTGACACAGAAACAAAACATGCAATTATGTTCCGTGAAATTCTTACGGAAGAATTAACTTCAGTCATCTGGGGTCTTGCTGAAAGATCAAGAACTGTCTTTGTTTGTGCACAAGTGATTTATGGAATGCAGCCTGCAACGTTCTTTCCAGCAAACAAGGATTCTGGAGTCTACATTTTGTGCGATGGTTAGTAGTAGTACGACAATCTTGATCATGTTGATGGATAACTGAAGTTAAATATTCATATTCATATTACTGAAGCAGTATGTGGGTCTCACTCTCTGCATTGTGTTTTTTTTTTTTTTTTTTAATCCTTTTGTGATAGTTGGCAGTGGGTCTCGTTGATTTCTAGAGGTTGTGGCTTCATACTCAGTTAGGAGGTCGGTGCTTATGGGTCTCGGGTCAGCCAACACCCATCAAGTGGTATCTGCACACAGGAAGACAGAAAACAAAAGACATGAAAGCAGTATTGGTTCAAACACTAGGGTTGTAAACTTTTTTTCGAGTCTGCTATTGTTGTTCTGCTATTGTTGTTCCTTCTTTCCCTATTTCTTAATTATTTTGACACCTAAAGAAACAGTGAAGTGAGGATTGACTAGATGAATGGGGAAGGCCTATGAGGGAGTCTTCGCCGAAGGGGTGGCCACTGGTATTGCATTCAGATCTTCCCTTCGGTTCTTCACTGTTTCGTGTCCTACCCTATCCCTGTTGGTGGGGGAACAACCTTACAGTGTGACACATGAGTCCAGGTTTTCTTTCCCTGACACAATACTGCAGCAGCTGTAATCAACATCACATGATGTGGTCCGTACCAATTAGGTTCTAATGGCTTGTTTCTGAATGACTTTATCATGACCCATTAACCTGGGATGATTGCATGTCCACCTTCTGGTGGAGTCTGCCAACACGACTCAACTCTCTCTTTGGCACTCTGTACTGCCTTTGTAAGGTTTTCACAGTAAGCAATCAGGGCATCTGAGGCAATGTGTACATCAGCATTTCTAAGATCAATCACACCTGGCATCTGCATTGGGCGTCCAGTAATAGTCAAGTCAAGTCAAGTCACCTTTATTTATATAGCGCTTTTTACAATACAAATTGTTTCAAAGCAGCTTTACAGAGATAACAGGAAAACAATGTTGTAATAGTATTGTTAAATTCAAAATTAAATGTTAAATGTCCCCAACTAAGCAAGCCAAAAGCCAATGGCGACAAAGGCGAAGAGAGGCGAAAAAGGCAACAGTGGCAAGGAACCAAAACTCCATCAGATGACAGAATGGAGAAAAAAAACCTTGGGAGAACCCAGGCTCAGTCAGGGGGCCAGTCCTCCTTTGGCCAACGAACGAACAGTGTATGATTATGAGTTAGGCAGCATAATGTCAGGAGTCAGATGTGATCAGAACTTTCACGATATTTATCCAGTTCATCTGGTTGGGTTGGGTTGGGTCATTCGGCCGGTGAGGAGATGAGTGTGTTGAGGTGTCCATGGGCCTTCACAGTGTTGATGGGGCTGGCTCATCAGGGATGCGTTGTCGTCGTGTCCATGTGATGGTCCTTCCTCAGCTCTGGATATGGCCTGGATCCGGCGGTTCGCGGTAAACCTCGGGATAAGCAGAGAGACTAATATTAGCGTAGACGCCATCCTTCTTATGATGTACAAAGTACATCAGGAATTATGGGAAGTGTTCCCGGTTCCGGCTGATCTAAACTATGCAGCCTAACATTGAATTATAGAAATCTATAATGTGTTATGTGTATGCTAAGCCAAAGAGATGTGTTTTTAGTCTAGATTTAAACTGACAGACTGTATCTGCTTCCCGGACTGTGGTAGGAAGATTGTTCCAAAGTTTTGGTGCTAAATAGGAAAAGGATCTACCGCCAGCAGTCGATTTTGATATTCTAGGTATTATCAATTGGCCAGAATTTTGAGATCGCAATAGACGTGAAGGACTATAATGCGTTAAGAGCTCGCTCAAGTACTGGGGAGCTAAACCATTTAGTGCTTTGTAAGTAATCAGCATTATTTTAAAATGTATACGATGTTTAATAGGCAGCCAATGCAGTGTTGACAGAACCGGGCTAATATGGTCATACTTCCTGGTTCTGGTAAGAACTCTAGCGGCTGCGTTTTGAACTAGCTGTAGTTTGTTTATTAAGCGTGCAGGGCAACCACCCAGTAGAGCATTACAATAATCTAGCCTTGATGTCATGAATGCATGAACTAATTGTTCCGCATTTGTCAGTGAGAGCATATGACGTAATTTAGATATATTTTTAAGATGGAAAAATGCGGTTTTACAGATACTAGACACGTGACTTTCAAATGAAAGATTGGTATCAAAGAGCACACCCAGGTTCCTAACTGACGACGAAGACTTAACAGAGCAGCCATCGATTGTTAGACAATATTCTGGGTTATTACGTGTGGCAGTTTTTTGTCCAATGATTAGAATCTCTGTTTTTTCAGAATTTAGTAATAGGAAATTACTGGTCATCCAATTTTTTATATCAGCTATGCATTCCGTTAATTTTGAGAATTGGTAAGTTTCGTTAGGTTTTGAAGAAATATACAGCTGAGTATCATCAGCATAACAGTGGAAGCTAATTCCATATTTCCTAATGATATATCCTAATGGTAGAATGTACAGAGTGAACAGCAGCGGTCCTAGTACTGAGCCTTGTGGTACGCCATACTGAACTTGTGATCGATAAGACATCTCTTCATTTACTGCTACAAACTGAAAACGGTCAGATAAGTATGATTTAAACCATGCTAGTGCAATTCCACTAATGCCAACATAGTTTTCTAGTCTATTTAAAAGAATGTTGTGGTCGATAGTATCAAATGCAGCACTAAGATCAAGTAACACTAATAGAGAGATACAACCACGATCGGATGATAAGAGCAAATCATTTGTGACTTTAATGAGAGCAGTCTCAGTACTATGGTACGGTCTAAATCCGGACTGAAAATCCTCGCAGATATTATTTCTTTCTAAAAAGGAACACAGTTGTGATGATACTGCTTTTTCTAGTATCTTTGACAGAAAAGGCAGATTCGAGATTGGCCTGTAATTGACTAATTCTGTCGGATCAAGTTGCGGTTTTTTAACAAGCGGTTTAATCATAGCCAACTTAAAGGTTTTTGGTACGTATCCTAGAGACAAAGATGAATTAATGATATTTAGAAGAGGATCTATGACCTCTGGAAGCATCTCTTTCAGTAGCTTAGTCGGTATAGGGTCTAGCATACAAGTTGTCGATTTAGATGAATTAACAAATTTGCAAAATTCTTCCTCTCCTATAGCAACAAATGAATCAAAATGTTCCTCACGGAGACTACAATGCACTCCCTGATGCGCTACTGTAGTAGACGGTTGCATAGTTATAATTTTGTCCCTGATATTATAGATCTTATAAGTGAAGAAGTTCATAAAGTCATTACTGCTGTGTTTCTTGGAAACTTCTGGGCTTGAAGCTTTCTTTTTCGTTAGTTTAGCCACTTGTTCAAATAAATACCTAGGATTATGTTTATTTTCTTCTAATAGGGTTGAAAAATAATCCGTTCTAGCATCTTTTAATGCCTCTCTGTAAGCAATCGAGCTCTCCTTCCATGAAATCCGAAATACCTCTAGTTTTGTTTTCTTCCAGTTTCGCTCCATTTTTCTGGCTGCTCTCTTAAGGGCCCGGGTGTGCTCGTTGTACCACGGCGTTGGACTATTTTCTTTAATCTTCTTTAAGCGCAACGGAGCAACTATGTCTAAAGTGCTGGAAAAGAGAGATTCAAACGTTTCTGTTACAATATCAAGTTCTTCTAAGCTATCCGGGATGCTGAGATGATGAAACTGATTAGGAAGATTATTAATAAAGCCATCTTTAGTGGCAGAAGTGATAGGTCTAACATATTTATAACACGGAGTCGGCTTTGCAGCCTTGGCTAAATATAATTTACACAAGACTAGATAATGATCTGAGATGTCGTCGCTCTGCTGCAGAATTTCAACGGCATCAACATCTATTCCATGAGATAATATTAGATCTAGAGTATGGTTACGACAATGAGTAGGTTCTGACACGTGTTGTCTCACTCCAATTGAGTTTATAATGTCTTTAAATGCCAATCCCAATGCATCTTTTTCATTATCTACATGTATATTAAAATCACCAACAATTAGGACTTTATCGGCAGCCAATACTAATTCTGATAGAAAGTCAGCAAATTCTTTGATAAAATCTTTATGGTGCCCTGGTGGCCTGTATACAGTAGCCAGCAGAATTCTCAAACGTGATTTATTGTTTACACTATATATTTTTACATTAAGCACCAACACTTCAAAAGAAGTATATTTAAAACTAGATTTCTTAGTGGTTTTGAAAATATTACTATAAATTACAGCAACACCTCCCCCTTTGCCTTTCGGACGAGGCTCATGTTTATAACAGTAATCTTGCGGAGTGGACTCATTTAAAGTAATGTAATCGTTCGGTTTTAGCCAGGTTTCTGTCAAACACAGCACATCTAGGTTATAGTCTGTAATCTTATCATTAACTATGAGCGCTTTTGAATTAAGGGATCGAATATTCAACAACCCAAGCTTTATCATTTGCTCATCTGTATTATATCTGTTTTTTATTTGTTGAACATCAATTAAACTTTTAACCTTAGAAAGGTTTGGCAGTTTTTTGGATTTCCAAATTCGGGGAACAGACACAGTCTCTATATGATGATATCTAGGTGAAAGAGCCTCTATGTGATGGGATTTATCTGACCTTGGTGACGTGAGGCCGCTAGCAGACGGTCGGTTTAGCCAGTCTGTCTGCTTCCTGACCTGAGCCCCAGGTTGTCATGTTTTATCTCTAAGACTATGAGCCAAATTACTAGAGAGAAGAGCAGCACCATCCCAGGAGGGATGAATACCATCTCTTTTCAACAGGTCAGGTTTGCCCCAAAAACTTTTCCAATTGTCTATGAATTCTATATTATTTTGCGGACACCAATTAGACAACCAGCCATTGTGTGAACACAATCTACTAACTATCTCATCACTCCTTCGAACAGGAAGGGGGCCAGAGCAAATTACAGTGCCTGACATCGTACTTGCGAGTTCAAACACCTCTTTAATATTAATTTTGGTGATCTCCGACTGGCGAAGTCGAACATCATTTGTGCCGACGTGAATAACAATCTTAGAGAATTTACGATTAGCATTAGCCAGCACTTTTAAATTTGCTTTGATGTCAGGCGCTCTGGCTCCCGGCAAACATGTGACTATGGTGGCTGGTGTCTCTATTTTCACGTTCCGTGTAATAGAATCGCCAATTACCAGGGCACAATCAACATAATTCTCAGTGGGTGTTTCACTGAGTGGGGCAAATCGATTTGTTATGGTGATCGGAACAGAAGAGTGGTTTTTTGATCCGCGACTAGAGCGATCTCTCACAGTTACCCATCTGCATGGCTGCACAGGCAATAACTCAGCCGGAACCGAATCATGTAAATGGTTCACTATGCTAGGCGCATCCAAAGTAGTATCTAAGGCTCGTGCACACTTACTATCCTCGATTAAAGTTTGGATGCGTGTCTCTAATTCTGAAATCTTCTCCGTCAGCCTGACTGTCTCCTTGCATTTATCACATATAAACCCTATATTGCCGACGGGGAAGGCTATGGTAAACATGTGGCATGAGGTGCAGGTGACAATAACAGGACAAGACATTACTCACCGTGTTTGTTGACTGATTCTTACTCACCTAGGCTTTTTATGAACTCAGAGGCGCGGGCGCGCACGAGAAAAATAAATAAATAAATAACTGAGCGCACGGGCGGCGCGTTAACAGGCTAACGAGATACAAGCGTATTGTGTTAACAATAACGGAAGCTAGCGATGTTAGGTTAGTCTGAGATGTTAGGTAAACTGTTTTAGTAGTATAAACACTAGAAATGATCGTAAATGTATGGTTCAAAACAGAGAGAAATACGAGGCTTTAGATGGAGCTTACAGCCCCGGAGCAAACACACTCACACACAGCAGGCAGCGAGGCAGACAGGAGCAATAGATCACAGTCCTACAATCAGGAGTAATAATCTCATGAGGGCTCATTCCTACTGATCTGTTAGGTGACGCTCTCATACTACACATTACTGCTGGCAGCGCTTCGACCCATGGTACTCCTGCCTGATGCATTTTGCTTAGCCTGGTTTTGATTGTTTTGTTTGCACGTTCAACCTGTCCTGATGCTTGCGGCCTATAGGGGCAGTGAAGGTTCCACTTAATCTGCAACATTTTAGCCACTTCCTTGACTACCTGTCCTGTGAAATGTGTACCTTGATCTGAGTCAATGCAATCTGGTAATCCCCATCTGGGAATGAAATCAGTGACAAGACATTTAGCAGTATGTGCAGCTGTAGCACGCCCTGTTGGATAAGCTTCTACCCATCGTGAGAATTTGTCTATTACTACCAAAACATCAGTTTTTTCCTTACAACGAGGCAATGATATGTAATCAACTTGCAGGTGACGAAATGGCCCTGGTGGAGCTGGAGTATGTGCTGCTGGTGTAATGGCTGCTGGTACATCATTATTTTTCTGACATATAACACATCTCTTGGCTGTTTCTGTGGCTGCATTTCTGAATTTTGGATTCCACCATTGATTTGAGAACCTGTGATTCATCGTTGCCGGACCACTGTGACCCAAACTGTGTATTTGTTGAGCCAAATATGGCAGCAGTGATTCGGGAGCGACATACTTTCCCCCTTTGGTCCAGCAACCGGATGAATCCACTATGGCTCCTTTGTCTAACCATGTCCATGCTTCATACAGCGGAACGTCTTTGTACAGATCAATTATTGATTCAGGAGGCAGAATTGTCTTCTGTGCTGTACTACCTGAACACACTTGTACTGTTGCATAGAAACCAGCCTGTTTAGCTGCTACATCAGCGAGAGAATTACCTTTAGCTTCTGTAGTATTAGTTGTGAGATGTGCTTTCACTTTGATCACTGCTAATTTCTTTGGGAGTTTCATTGCAAACATTAGATCTTTCACTAATCCAGCATGCTTAATGGGGGATCCAGCAGAAGTTAGAAACAGGATCAGTGGCAAATATATACACAGATTCCAGGTATGCTTTTGGGGTAATTCATGATTTTGGTGTCATTTGGCAAACCAGATTTGCCAAATGACACCAAAATCATGAATTACCCCAAAAGCATACCTGGAATCTGTGTATATATTTGCCACTGATCCTGAAGCTAGCGTTGAGGTGGCATTCTTCCATACAAACAGTATCTGAATCTTTACCATGGCCTTTCAACAAGTCATAAAGAGGCTGAGCAATCGAGGCATATTCTTCGATCCACGGTCTACAGTAACCTGCTGTTCCTAAAAATGAGCGGAGTGTTTTAATGGTGGTAGGCGGAGGTATGGTTTTGACTGACGTCGCTCGATCCTGTGTAATGGATCTATTTCCCGTACCAATTGTTTGACCCAGAAATGTGACTTGCTTTTTAGCAATTTGAGCTTTGTGAAAGCTGCATTTGTGTCCTTTTTTATGCAAATAGTTCAACAATGCTGCCAATTCAGTTTGATGTACCTCGTGATTTGTTGAGGCAATCAAAATATCATCGACATATTGGATCATGGTGGACTGTTTTACAGGACATTCTGGGTCACACAAATCACGCCTAACAGCCTGATGGTATATGGTTGGGGAGTTTTGAAATCCCTGTGGCAAACGTGTCCACTGGTATTGCTCATAGTCAACTGTGAAAGCTAACCATGGCTGGCTGTCAGAGTGCAACGGTACAGAAAAAAATCCATTAGACATATCAATTACTGAAAAAATCTTACACTCCAATGGTAAACCATTACAGATTGTGGAAGGATCTGCCACTAGGGGGGTGATTTTATCAATATGTTTATTGGCTACTCTGTAGTCTATTGTGAGTCTCCATGTCCCATTGGATTTCTTGATGGGCCATATGGGTGAATTACATGGACTGTTGGTTTTAACTAGCACTCCCTGCGTCAGCAATTTTTCTACAATAGGTTTGATCCCCTGTATAGCTTCCTTATTGATAGGATATTGTTTGGTGACCGGAGGTGTAGTTCCTGTCAATTTTACTGGTTCTACACCTGTCAACAACCCACAATCATCCTTGTCTTTAGCCCAAATTGGATGATTCTGTAAGAAAGCATACTCTGGAGGGATTTCATTATTGGTAGAAACTTGCACTGAGGAAATTTGAATGCTAGCAGATTCTGAGGACATGTCTAAAGTTAGATGTACTTGTCTCAGGAGATCCATGCCTAAAATTGCACCTGTATTTAATGGAGCACATAACAATTTTGTAGTCAGAGTTTTCGGGCCAAATTGTACCTCAATGGGCGGGGTTTCACAGAATCTTCACCTATTACACCAGTTAAAGAAAGTTTGGTTTTCTTGTACGGGATGTCTAAACCTTGAGCTAATTTTGTAGGAATTACTGTAATTTCTGCACCTGTATCAAGCAAAAAATCAATCTCTTTCTCACATATGCTACCTTTCACAAAAATTATTTTGTCATTATGATGTATTACAGGGGAAAGGTAGCTATTCACAGCCCCAACAATTAGTTTTTTTCCTGGTCTTTTTGTGCTCTTAGAAGAGCCTGAACGAGCTGTCCTAAATTTTCAGTGGACACTTGCGGAACTACGTCACGGTTGTAAGCAGGCTGAGAAGGAGCAGAATTATTTTTTGTATCTTGCAACTTTTTCCTACACTCTTTTTCCCAATGTCCTAATTTTTCACAGTAGTGGCATTTGCTATCTTTTCTAGACCACCTGTTTTCTTGTTTTGCTGTGCTAAACGTAGCCGCGGCTGCTACTCTCACTTTAACATCAGCATCTCTTTCCCATGCAGCCAAACTGTCTAAGTTACTTCTGAGAGTGCTGTTAGACCAAGTTAGATTTAGGAACGGTAAAGCTCTTCTGTATTCGGCTACAAGGCCATCTGCCCAGATACGAATGAGTGGTCCTTTGTCATCAAGCATACTTTCAGAATCATCTACTATTCCACTGTAAGTTACTGCGGACTGACAAAATCTTTCAGTATATTCATTTACATTCTCTTCTTTCTTTTGTACACAGCTAGTAATTCTAGACCAATCTATTTTGGGTCCTAGGATATTCTTTAGCCTTTTCAGAACACCTTCTCTCATATCACTTCTACTGGCATTTCGTAGTTCAGAAGTCACTGCAGATTCAAAACTGTTGAATTCAGATTCAGTTAAAATTTGTGACATTAACTGTGTGACTTCTGTTAACGACATGTCATACAAACGCATTTTGCTGATCAATGCTCTTCTAAATTCAGAGAACTGTGTGCGCGCTGAGGGTAAGTTCTGGGACAGTCGCTCAATGTCTTTAGGTCCTAAGGCCTTAGCAACAGTTTGTATTTGAACAACAGAGGAGTTGGGAGGAACACTTTCAGTTCCCTCAATTCCCTGAGATCTTCTCCTAGCCCCACAAAAATTTACTGAGTCTACAGGCTCATCAGTTACTGATTGGAGAGCTACATCTGTTTAAAAAAACGCTTGTAAGTCAGGGTAAATGTTATCTGGCTGACTAACTTCTACATCATTTTTATTTTCATATTTGTTGTGGTTTAATTTCTTTGTCAAAGAACATACTCTAGCACGGAGCTCTTTAATCTGTTTCTCTAGCTCTGAGTTACTCTCAGACTGTTGTGTAGCTAGTGCTAAACTAAATTCTCTATGGCAACAGATTATGCCTTTCACATTGTTCTTGCGAATACATGCTCCTAGTACTTTTTTACACTCATCTACCGACCAAGTCTTGTCTGGATGAATCTCATATTTCTGTGTTAGTTCTTTCCTAACTTTCTCAGTCACTATCGAGTCCATTTGCTCTCCTCACAATGACTTGAATTCGCTATCTGACCACAAAGGTGTCGCAAGACAACCTTTTTCATTTGTGGGGATCAGTCTGGCATTTTTCTTAACCATTTTGTGATGTTCTTTATCACACAATCAAACACTAAAATTTCTCGGATCAAACAGAGGCTACACTCGAACACAGATCAACTGTTGTTAAATCTTCCCTGTTACCAACACATCACAAACTATTAGCATGTTACGCTAATCTTCTCTGACAAGAAATGCAAAGGATCTTTCTCCTTCCTAATTTTTTAGAGGATAAACAAAACAAAATAACTAGCACGTAATGCTAAAATCTTCTCTGTGAACAGAGGATACAACAAAATAACTAGCACGTAATGCTAAAATCTTCTCTGTGAACAGAGGATACAACAAAATAACTAGCACGTAATGCTAAAATCTTCTCTGTGAACAGAGGATACAAAATGTTTAACTTCCCTATAACTTTAGAGGATAAACCTTCTCTAGCAACGTAGAGGATATCTAAAAACTTCCCTGCCTAAAAACAGAGGATCATTTTCATCTCTAAAAGAAAACTTTTAAAGGGTAATTTCGTTAACCAAACACTACAGCTGTCTGATAACTGTTCTTCTGACGGCGCAGAGATTTGTACTGGTCTTCAACGGTTCTTTGAATAGAGTGAAACTCACCAAATCGTTGTTTTTATGAAAAGATTCCGTCTGGAACTCAGTCAGAAAAGTTTATTCTTTGTTGAGCTTTGAAGTTTCAGGATTCAGGAACTCAGTCCTTGTTGAGTGGAGATTTCAGTTCTGGAACTCAGTCTTTGTTGAGATCTTTGTGGAAATTCAGTTCTTGATTTAGGTGAAGTTAATTCTATCCGGCTCACGGCACCATCTGTAGTGAAGTTTTTCCTTGTTGAAAAGTTAGAAGCTCAAGACCAGGAGACGGAGGAAGTTTTCCAAGCAGAAGTTGTTTTATTGCTTGTCGCTGCAGTCATACCAACATCGTCTGACTAAGATAAATTTACATTCTTAGTTTATACTTTCCAAAGAGGGTGGGATTACCTAAAGGAGGAGTCATTCTGAACAATGCATGTAAATGATTCATGAGTCAGCTGTTTACCTGAGTTCATCAGGATGACAGTGTCAGGCCTGATGATGGTGATCCAATCAGCCTGATCAGATCACTCTAACATTACCACTATCATAGAGACAAAGGGCCCAGCTGTACTCAGAGAAGTGACCAAAGGTTATAGTCATAGTGTGCACTTTCTTAGTTAAAAATACTGTTAAACCTTTATGTAACATTTAATAAATGTGTATTCCTTCAGGACCCACATAATTTGCATTCTCCAATCTGTTAAAATGGTGTGGGAAAAACCCCTTTTCGCTCACGCTTAGGTTTAACGCCGGTACCTTGCCTAGTGAAAAAGGGAGAAATTGAAAACTATCTATAAATCGCTGTCTAAACGCTGTGTCATACATATGTAGTATTCTACATCCCTGCATAATAATCTTTGGACTTATTCCTTCGTTGCTAATATACTCTAACAGAATGTAGGAATCAAATCCCAAAGCGTTATGTGCTATGAATGTGTAATCACTGTATTTTGGACGTCTGAAGTGTTTAATCAGACGTGCCACACAATCTGTTCCTCCAGCTTCAAACGTCTCACCTGTCTGAGTCATTGCACATACAAAATTAGCCACATGTTTATCATTCTGATACATTGTCTCAAAGTCATAATAAATGTATTTTTCATCATTTGTTTCAGACTTTAGAGGTTGGATGTAACATTCGTGACTACCTTCGTTTGTCAGAATCTCATTGCAATGTACACAGCACTCTGGAGAGCACTTGTGCGGTTTGATTTTATCACCAGATCTTGCAACCCTATATAATCGTTGACATTTAGTGCAATATTTTAAAGTGTCGCACTGCGATTTCTCAGTAGATGTACGCTCTTGTTTATGTGTCTCGTAGCAGAAGGCGTTTCTGCAGTATCTGAGACAGTCTGGACATTGTCTATCGGATGTTGTGTGTGTGCGGCATTCAGAGGGGTTACAAATATTACAAACATATTTGCGTTTATGGAGTCTCCTATCATTGAAACCGTGGAGACAAAATTGGCAGACATAACTTGTGCCTATGAAACCTTTCAAGTTTTTGATCAGATAGTAATGTTCTTCGTGGATAAATAAATGCACGGTCTTTGGATGTATATCATCCATGTTTTTGTAGACCTGCAGTTTCCCTGAGCTGTCCCTGTGAAAAACTAGCATTTTTAAATTTAGATTTCTTTCGAAAATGTTCAGATCACGAAACCCTATTTTATCATTCGGTGTAAAACCACAGACTGAGTGTATGTCTTTTGCTGTTTTTTTGCAACTCTTGATCTGTGAATGTTGGATTAAAAAAATATGCCAGACAATAACTAAGGCACATGTTGTCGTTCAAATTCGATGGACAAAATAAATTCATTTTATTTCGTTTAATAGTATCACTTATGGCAATGTCTGTGATTTTCCTACGTGCATCTGCTTGTCTGTCCATAGCTACCGAAACTCTTAGAGATAAAGAGTTGTCTGTTGACACGTCTCTGTTGCTTTGTGCAGCGCATTCAATTTGATCAATGAACTAGAAAAAGTTTGACGAGACAAACTTTAAGTTGGCTTGAGAAAGCCGGACCAGAGAGTTTGAAGAAGTTTAAAGTAATTTGAAGTTTGATAGATGGATTAGTTAGAAAGAAAGAAAGATTAGTTAGAAAGAAAGAAAGAAAAGTTAGAAAGAAAGATTAGTTAGAAAGATAGAAAGAAAAGTTAGAAAGAAAGATTAGTTAGAAAGATAGAAAGAAAGAAAAGTTAGAAAGACAGAAAGGAAAAAATAAAGAAAGATTTTAAAGAAAGAAAGAAAAGTTAGAAAGAATAGTTAGAAAAAAAGAAAGAAAAAAGATTAGAAAGAAAGAAAGACAGATTAGTTTCAAAGAAAGATAGATTAGTTAGATAGAAAAAAATATTAGGTAGAAAGAAAGAAAGATTAGTAAGAAAGAAAGATTAGTAAGAAAGAAATAAATATTAGTTAGAAAGAAAGAAAGATTATGTAGAAAGAAAGATTAGAAATATTAGTTAGAAATAAAGAAAGATAGATAGAAAGAAAGATTAGTTAGAAAGAAAGAAAGACTAGTTAGAAAGAAAGAAAGATTAGTTAGAAAGAAAGAAAGAAAGATTAGTTAGAAAGAATGAAAGCAAGAAAAGTTAGAAAGAAAAATTAGTTAGAAAGAATGAAAGCAAGAAAAGTTAGAAAGAAATAAAGAAAGATTAGTTAAAGAAAGAAAAAATATAGATAGATAGATTAGTTAGTTTGAAAGAAAGATAGATTAGTAAGAAAGAAAGATAAATCAGAAAGAAAGAAAGAGTTAGAAAGAGTTAGTTAGTTAGAAAGAAAGATAGTTTAGTTAGAAAGAAAGAAAGATAGATCAGTTAGAAAGAAAGAAAGAAAGAAAGATGGATTAGTCAGAAAGAAAGAAAGATGGATTAGTCAGAAAGAAAGAAAGAAGGATTAGTCAGAAAGAAAGAAAGAAAGAAAGAAAGAAAGGATTAGTCAGAAAGAAAGAAGGATTGATTAGTTAGAAAGAAAGAAGGATTGATTAGTTAGAAAGAAAGATAGATCAGTTAGAAAGAAACAAAGAAACAAAGAAAAAGATAGAAAGATTAGGTAGAAAGAAAGAAAGATTAGTAAGAAAGAAAGAAAGATTAGTTAGAAAGAAAGAAAGAGATTAGAAAGAAAGAAAGATAAATTAGTTAGAAAGAAAAAAGATAGATTAGTTAGAAAAAAAGAAAGATTAGTTAGAAAGAAAAAAGATAGATTAGTTAGAAAGAAAGAAAGAAAGATAGATTGGTAAGAAAGAAAGAAATATTAGTAAGAAAGAAAGAAATATGCATTAGTTAGAAAGAAAGAAAGATAATTAGTTAGAAAGATGGATCAGTTAGAAAGAAAGATAGATTAGTAAGAAAGAAAGAAAGATAGATTAGTTAGAAAGAAAGAAAGAAAGATTAGTTAGAAAGATAGATAAATCAGTAAGAAAAAAGAAAGATGGATTAGTTAGAAAGAAAGAAAGAAAGCAGGATTAGTCAGAAAGAAAGAAGGGTTGATTAGTTAGAAAGAAAGATAGATCAGTTAGAAAGATTGATAAATCAGTAAGAAAGAAAGAAAGATGGATTAGTTCGAAAGAAAGAAAGATGGATTAGTCAGAAAGAAAGAAAGAAAGCAGGATTAGTCAGAAAGAAAGAAGGATTGATTAGTTAGAAAGAAAGAAAGATTAGTTAGAAAGAAAGATCAGTAAGAAAGAAATAAAGAAAAATAGATTAGTTAGAAAGAAAGAGATTAGAAAGAAAGAGATTAGTTAGAAAGAAAGAAAGAAAGAAAGAAGAAAGATTAGTAGAAAGAAAGAAAGAAGAAATATTAGTTAGAAAGGAAGAAGGAAAGAAAGTAAGAAAGAAGAAAGATTAGTTAGAAAGAAAGAAAGGAAGAAAGATTAGTTAGAAAGAAAGAATGAAAGAAAGAAAGAAGAAAGATTAGTTAGAAAGAAAGAAACAAGAAAGATTAGTAGAAAGAAAGAAAGATTAGTAGAAAGAAAGAAAGAAGAAAAATTAGTTAGAAAGAAAGAAAGATCAGTAAGAAAGAAATGAAGAAAAATAGATTAGTTAGAAAGAAAGAGGTTAGTTAGAAAAAAAGAAAGAAAAAAGAAGAAAGATTAGTAGAAAGAAATAAAGAAAGAAAGAAGAAATATTAGTTAGAAAGGAAGAAGGAAGAAAGATTAGTTAGAAAGAAAGAAAGAAAGAAAGAAAGAAGGAAGAAAGATTAGTTAGAAAGAAAGAAAGAAAGAAGGAAGAAAGATTAGTTAGAAAGAAAGAAAGAAGGAAAGAAAGAAAGAAGAAAGATTAGTTAGAAAGAAAGAAAGAAAGAAAGAAGAAAGATTAGTTAGAAAGAAAGAAAGATCAGTAAGAAAGAAATAAAGAAAGATAGATTAGTTAGAAAGAAAGAAAGAAAGAAAGAAAGATTAGTTAGAAAGAAAGAAAGAAAGATTAGTAGAAAGAAAGAAAGAAAGAAGAAAGATTAGTTAGAAAGAAAGAAAGATCAGTAAGAAAGAAATAAAGAAAGATAGATTAGTTAGAAAGAAAGAAAGAAAGAAGAAAGATTAGTTAGAAAGAAAGAAAGAAAGAAAGAAAGAAAAATTAGTTAGAAAAAAGAAAGAAAGAAAGAAAGAAAGAAAGAAGAAATATTAGTTAGAAAGGAAGAAGGAAAGAAAGAAAGAAAGAAGAAAGATTAGTTAGAAAGAAAGAAAGAAAGAAGGAAGAAAGATTAGTTAGAAAGAAAGAAAGAAAGAAAGAAGAAAGATTAGTTAGAAAGAAAAAAAGAAAGAAAGACAGAAGAAAGATTAGTTAGAAAGAAAGAAAGATCAGTAAGAAAGAAATAAAGAAAGATAGATTAGTTAGAATGAAAGAAAGAAAGAAAGATGAAAGATTAGTTAGAAAGAAAGAAAGAAAGAAAGAAAGAAGAAAGATTAGTTAGAAAGAAAGAAAGAAAGAAAGAAAGAAAGAAGAAGGATTAGTTAGAAAGAAAGAAAGAAAGAGTAGTAGAAAGAAAGAAAGAAAGAAAGAAAGAAAGAAAGAAAGAAAGAAAGAAAAATTAGTTAGGAAGAAAAAAGAAAGAAGAAAGATTAGTTAGAAAGAAAGAAAGAAAGAAAGAAAGAAAGAAAGAAGAAAGATTAGTTAGAAAGAAAGAAAGAAGAAAGATTAGTTAAAAAGAAAGGAAGAAAGATTAATTAGAAAGAAAGAAAGAAAGAAAGAAAGAAAGAGTAGTAGAAAGAAAGAAAGAAAGAAAGAAAGAAAGAAAGAAAGAAAGAAAGAAAGAAAGAAAAATTAGTTAGGAAGAAAAAAGAAAGAAGAAAGATTAGTTAGAAAGAAAGAAAGAAAGAAAGTAAGAAGAAAGATTAGTTAGAAAGAAAGAAAGAAGAAAGATTAGTTAGAAAGAAAGAAAGAAAGAAAGAAAGAAAGAAAGAAATATTAATTAGAAAGGAAGAAGGAAAGAAAGAAAGAAAGAAAGAAGAAAGATTAGTTAGAAAGAAAGAAAGAAAGAAGGAAGAAAGATTAGTTAGAAAGAAAGAAAGAAAGAAAGAAGAAAGATTAGTTAGAAAGAAAAAAAGAAAAAGAAAGAAAGAAGAAAGATTAGTCAGAAAGAAAGAAAGAAAGATCAGTAAGAAAGAAATAAAGAAAGATAGATTAGTTAGAATGAAAGAAAGAAAGAAGAAAGATTAGTTAGAAAGAAAGAAAGAAAGAAAAAAGAAAGATTAGTTAGAAAGAAAGAAAGAAAGAAAGAGTAGTAAAAAGAAAGAAAGAAGAAATATTAGTTAGAAAAAAAGAAAGAAAGAAAGAAGGAAGAAAGATTAGTTAGAAAAAAAGAAAGATTAGTTAGAAAGAAAAAAGAAAGAAAGAAAGAAAGAAAGAAAGAAGAAAGATTAGTTAGAAAGAAAGAAAGATCAGTAAGAAATAAATAAAGAAAGATAGATTAGTTAGAAAGAAAGAAAGATTAGTTAGAAAGAAAGAAAGATCAGTAAGAAAGAAATAAAGAAAGATAGATTAGTTAGAAAGAAAGATAGATTAGTTAGAAAGAAAGAAAGAAAGAAAGAAAGAAAGAAGAAAGATTAGTAGAAAGAAAGAAAGAAAGAAAGAAAGAAAGAAAGACGAAATATTAGTTAGAAAGGAAGAAGGAAAGAAAAAGAAAGAAGGAAGAAAGATTAGTTAGAAAGAAAGAAAGAAAGATGGATTAGTTAGACAGAAAAAAAGGAAAGATAGATTAGTTAGAAAGAAAGATTACGAAGAAAGAAAGAAAGACAGATTATTTAGAAAGAAAGAAAGATTAGGAAGAAAGAAAGAAAGAAAGATAGATTAGTTAGAATGATAGATTAGTTAGAAAGAAAGAAAGAAAGATGGATTAGTTAGACAGAAAAAAAGGAAAGATAGATTAGTTAGAAAGAAAGATTACGAAGAAAGAAAGAAAGAAAGACAGATTATTTAGAAAGAAAGAAAGATTAGGAAGAAAGAAAGAAAGAAAGATAGATTAGTTAGAAAGATAGATTAGTTAGAAAGAAAGAAAGAAAGATAGATAGATTAGTTAGAAAGAAAGAAAGATAGATCAGTTAGAAAGAAAGATAGAAAGATTAGTGAGAAGGAAATAAATATTAGTTAGAAAGAAAGAAAGATAGATTAGTTAGAAAAAAGATAGAAAGATTATTTAGAAGGAAAGAAATATTAGTTAGAAAGAAAGAAAGATAGATAGATTAGTTAGAAAGAAAGAAATAAGTAAAGATACATTAGTTAGAAAGAAAGAAAGAAAGAAAGATTAGTCAGAAAAAGAGACAGATTAGTTAGAAAGTAAAAAGATTGATTGTTAGAAAGAAAAAAGATAGATAGATTAGTTAGAAAGAAAGAAAGATCGATTAGTTAGAAAGAAAGATAGATAGATTAGTTAGAAAGAAAAATAGATTGATTAGTTAGAAAGAAAAAAAGATAGATTAGTTAGAAAGAAAGAAAGAAAGATAGATAAGTTAGTTAGAAATAAAAAAGATAGATTAGTTAGAAAGAAAAAAGATAGATTAGTTAGTTAGAAAGAAAGATAGATTGATTAGTTAGAAAGAAAGATAGATTAGTTAGAAAGAAAGATAGATTAGTTAGAAAGAAAGAAAGAAAGATTGATTAGTTAGAAAGAAAGAAAGATTAGTTAGAAAGAAAGATAGATAGATTAGTTAGAAAGAAAAATAGATTGATTAGTTAGAAAGAAAAAAAGATAGATTAGTTAGAAAGAAAGAAAGAAAGAAAGAAAGAAAGAAGAAAGATTAGTAGAAAGAAAGAAAGAAAGAAAGAAAGAAAGACGAAATATTAGTTAGAAAGGAAGAAGGAAAGAAAAAGAAAGAAGGAAGAAAGATTAGTTAGAAAGAAAGAAAGAAAGATGGATTAGTTAGACAGAAAAAAAGGAAAGATAGATTAGTTAGAAAGAAAGATTACGAAGAAAGAAAGAAAGACAGATTATTTAGAAAGAAAGAAAGATTAGGAAGAAAGAAAGAAAGAAAGATAGATTAGTTAGAATGATAGATTAGTTAGAAAGAAAGAAAGAAAGATGGATTAGTTAGACAGAAAAAAAGGAAAGATAGATTAGTTAGAAAGAAAGATTACGAAGAAAGAAAGAAAGAAAGACAGATTATTTAGAAAGAAAGAAAGATTAGGAAGAAAGAAAGAAAGAAAGATAGATTAGTTAGAAAGATAGATTAGTTAGAAAGAAAGAAAGAAAGATAGATAGATTAGTTAGAAAGAAAGAAAGATAGATCAGTTAGAAAGAAAGATAGAAAGATTAGTGAGAAGGAAATAAATATTAGTTAGAAAGAAAGAAAGATAGATTAGTTAGAAAAAAGATAGAAAGATTATTTAGAAGGAAAGAAATATTAGTTAGAAAGAAAGAAAGATAGATAGATTAGTTAGAAAGAAAGAAATAAGTAAAGATACATTAGTTAGAAAGAAAGAAAGAAAGAAAGATTAGTCAGAAAAAGAGACAGATTAGTTAGAAAGTAAAAAGATTGATTGTTAGAAAGAAAAAAGATAGATAGATTAGTTAGAAAGAAAGAAAGATCGATTAGTTAGAAAGAAAGATAGATAGATTAGTTAGAAAGAAAAATAGATTGATTAGTTAGAAAGAAAAAAAGATAGATTAGTTAGAAAGAAAGAAAGAAAGATAGATAAGTTAGTTAGAAATAAAAAAGATAGATTAGTTAGAAAGAAAAAAGATAGATTAGTTAGTTAGAAAGAAAGATAGATTGATTAGTTAGAAAGAAAGATAGATTAGTTAGAAAGAAAGATAGATTAGTTAGAAAGAAAGAAAGAAAGATTGATTAGTTAGAAAGAAAGAAAGATTAGTTAGAAAGAAAGATAGATAGATTAGTTAGAAAGAAAAATAGATTGATTAGTTAGAAAGAAAAAAAGATAGATTAGTTAGAAAGAAAGAAAGATAGATAAGTTAGTTAGAAATAAAAAAAGATAGATTAGTTAGAAAGAAAAAAGATAGATAGATTAGTTAGAAAGAAAGAAAGATTGATTAGTTAGAAAGAAAGATAGATTAGTTAGAAAGAAAGATAGATTAGTTAGAAAGAAAGAAAGAAAGAAAGAAAGAAAGAAAGAAGAAGGATTAGTTAGAAAGAAAGAAAGAAAGAGTAGTAGAAAGAAAGAAAGGAAGAAGGAAAGAAAGAAAGAAAGAAAGAAAGAAAGAAAGAAAAATTAGTTAGGAAGAAAAAAGAAAGAAGAAAGATTAGTTAGAAAGAAAGAAAGAAAGAAAGAAAGAAAGAAAGAAAGAAGAAAGATTAGTTAGAAAGAAAGAAAGAAAGAAAGAAGAAAGATTAGTTAAAAAGAAAGGAAGAAAGATTAATTAGAAAGAAAGAAAGAAAGAAAGAAAGAAAGAAAGAGTAGTAGAAAGAAAGAAAGGAAGAAAGAAAGAAAGAAAGAAAGAAAGAAAGAAAGAAAAATTAGTTAGGAAGAAAAAAGAAAGAAGAAAGATTAGTTAGAAAGAAAGAAAGAAAGAAAGAAAGAAAGTAAGAAGAAAGATTAGTTAGAAAGAAAGAAAGAAGAAAGATTAGTTAGAAAGAAAGAAAGAAAGAAAGAAAGAAAGAAATATTAATTAGAAAGGAAGAAGGAAAGAAAGAAAGAAAGAAAGAAGAAAGATTAGTTAGAAAGAAAGAAAGAAAGAAGGAAGAAAGATTAGTTAGAAAGAAAGAAAGAAAGAAAGAAGAAAGATTAGTTAGAAAGAAAAAAAGAAAAAGAAAGAAAGAAGAAAGATTAGTCAGAAAGAAAGAAAGAAAGATCAGTAAGAAAGAAATAAAGAAAGATAGATTAGTTAGAATGAAAGAAAGAAAGAAGAAAGATTAGTTAGAAAGAAAGAAAGAAAGAAAAAAGAAAGATTAGTTAGAAAGAAAGAAAGAAAGAAAGAGTAGTAAAAAGAAAGAAAGAAGAAATATTAGTTAGAAAAAAAGAAAGAAAGAAAGAAGGAAGAAAGATTAGTTAGAAAAAAAGAAAGATTAGTTAGAAAGAAAAAAGAAAGAAAGAAAGAAAGAAAGAAAGAAAGAAGAAAGATTAGTTAGAAAGAAAGAAAGATCAGTAAGAAATAAATAAAGAAAGATAGATTAGTTAGAAAGAAAGAAAGATTAGTTAGAAAGAAAGAAAGATCAGTAAGAAAGAAATAAAGAAAGATAGATTAGTTAGAAAGAAAGATAGATTAGTTAGAAAGAAAGAAAGAAAGAAAGAAAGAAAGAAGAAAGATTAGTAGAAAGAAAGAAAGAAAGAAAGAAAGAAAGAAAGACGAAATATTAGTTAGAAAGGAAGAAGGAAAGAAAAAGAAAGAAGGAAGAAAGATTAGTTAGAAAGAAAGAAAGAAAGATGGATTAGTTAGACAGAAAAAAAGGAAAGATAGATTAGTTAGAAAGAAAGATTACGAAGAAAGAAAGAAAGACAGATTATTTAGAAAGAAAGAAAGATTAGGAAGAAAGAAAGAAAGAAAGATAGATTAGTTAGAATGATAGATTAGTTAGAAAGAAAGAAAGAAAGATGGATTAGTTAGACAGAAAAAAAGGAAAGATAGATTAGTTAGAAAGAAAGATTACGAAGAAAGAAAGAAAGAAAGACAGATTATTTAGAAAGAAAGAAAGATTAGGAAGAAAGAAAGAAAGAAAGATAGATTAGTTAGAAAGATAGATTAGTTAGAAAGAAAGAAAGAAAGATAGATAGATTAGTTAGAAAGAAAGAAAGATAGATCAGTTAGAAAGAAAGATAGAAAGATTAGTGAGAAGGAAATAAATATTAGTTAGAAAGAAAGAAAGATAGATTAGTTAGAAAAAAGATAGAAAGATTATTTAGAAGGAAAGAAATATTAGTTAGAAAGAAAGAAAGATAGATAGATTAGTTAGAAAGAAAGAAATAAGTAAAGATACATTAGTTAGAAAGAAAGAAAGAAAGAAAGATTAGTCAGAAAAAGAGACAGATTAGTTAGAAAGTAAAAAGATTGATTGTTAGAAAGAAAAAAGATAGATAGATTAGTTAGAAAGAAAGAAAGATCGATTAGTTAGAAAGAAAGATAGATAGATTAGTTAGAAAGAAAAATAGATTGATTAGTTAGAAAGAAAAAAAGATAGATTAGTTAGAAAGAAAGAAAGAAAGATAGATAAGTTAGTTAGAAATAAAAAAGATAGATTAGTTAGAAAGAAAAAAGATAGATTAGTTAGTTAGAAAGAAAGATAGATTGATTAGTTAGAAAGAAAGATAGATTAGTTAGAAAGAAAGATAGATTAGTTAGAAAGAAAGAAAGAAAGATTGATTAGTTAGAAAGAAAGAAAGATTAGTTAGAAAGAAAGATAGATAGATTAGTTAGAAAGAAAAATAGATTGATTAGTTAGAAAGAAAAAAAGATAGATTAGTTAGAAAGAAAGAAAGAAAGAAAGAAAGAAAGAAGAAAGATTAGTAGAAAGAAAGAAAGAAAGAAAGACGAAATATTAGTTAGAAAGGAAGAAGGAAAGAAAAAGAAAGAAGGAAGAAAGATTAGTTAGAAAGAAAGAAAGAAAGATGGATTAGTTAGACAGAAAAAAAGGAAAGATAGATTAGTTAGAAAGAAAGATTACGAAGAAAGAAAGAAAGACAGATTATTTAGAAAGAAAGAAAGATTAGGAAGAAAGAAAGAAAGAAAGATAGATTAGTTAGAATGATAGATTAGTTAGAAAGAAAGAAAGAAAGATGGATTAGTTAGACAGAAAAAAAGGAAAGATAGATTAGTTAGAAAGAAAGATTACGAAGAAAGAAAGAAAGAAAGACAGATTATTTAGAAAGAAAGAAAGATTAGGAAGAAAGAAAGAAAGAAAGATAGATTAGTTAGAAAGATAGATTAGTTAGAAAGAAAGAAAGAAAGATAGATAGATTAGTTAGAAAGAAAGAAAGATAGATCAGTTAGAAAGAAAGATAGAAAGATTAGTGAGAAGGAAATAAATATTAGTTAGAAAGAAAGAAAGATAGATTAGTTAGAAAAAAGATAGAAAGATTATTTAGAAGGAAAGAAATATTAGTTAGAAAGAAAGAAAGATAGATAGATTAGTTAGAAAGAAAGAAATAAGTAAAGATACATTAGTTAGAAAGAAAGAAAGAAAGAAAGATTAGTCAGAAAAAGAGACAGATTAGTTAGAAAGTAAAAAGATTGATTGTTAGAAAGAAAAAAGATAGATAGATTAGTTAGAAAGAAAGAAAGATCGATTAGTTAGAAAGAAAGATAGATAGATTAGTTAGAAAGAAAAATAGATTGATTAGTTAGAAAGAAAAAAAGATAGATTAGTTAGAAAGAAAGAAAGAAAGATAGATAAGTTAGTTAGAAATAAAAAAGATAGATTAGTTAGAAAGAAAAAAGATAGATTAGTTAGTTAGAAAGAAAGATAGATTGATTAGTTAGAAAGAAAGATAGATTAGTTAGAAAGAAAGATAGATTAGTTAGAAAGAAAGAAAGAAAGATTGATTAGTTAGAAAGAAAGAAAGATTAGTTAGAAAGAAAGATAGATAGATTAGTTAGAAAGAAAAATAGATTGATTAGTTAGAAAGAAAAAAAGATAGATTAGTTAGAAAGAAAGAAAGATAGATAAGTTAGTTAGAAATAAAAAAAGATAGATTAGTTAGAAAGAAAAAAGATAGATAGATTAGTTAGAAAGAAAGAAAGATTGATTAGTTAGAAAGAAAGATAGATTAGTTAGAAAGAAAGATAGATTAGTTAGAAAGAAAGAAAGAAAGAAAGAAAGAAAGAAAGAAGAAGGATTAGTTAGAAAGAAAGAAAGAAAGAGTAGTAGAAAGAAAGAAAGGAAGAAGGAAAGAAAGAAAGAAAGAAAGAAAGAAAAATTAGTTAGGAAGAAAAAAGAAAGAAGAAAGATTAGTTAGAAAGAAAGAAAGAAAGAAAGAAAGAAAGAAAGAAAGAAAGAAGAAAGATTAGTTAGAAAGAAAGAAAGAAAGAAGAAAGATTAGTTAAAAAGAAAGGAAGAAAGATTAATTAGAAAGAAAGAAAGAAAGAAAGAAAGAAAGAAAGAGTAGTAGAAAGAAAGAAAGGAAGAAAGAAAGAAAGAAAGAAAGAAAGAAAGAAAGAAAGAAAGAAAAATTAGTTAGGAAGAAAAAAGAAAGAAGAAAGATTAGTTAGAAAGAAAGAAAGAAAGAAAGAAAGAAAGTAAGAAGAAAGATTAGTTAGAAAGAAAGAAAGAAGAAAGATTAGTTAGAAAGAAAGAAAGAAAGAAAGAAAGAAAGAAATATTAATTAGAAAGGAAGAAGGAAAGAAAGAAAGAAAGAAAGAAGAAAGATTAGTTAGAAAGAAAGAAAGAAAGAAGGAAGAAAGATTAGTTAGAAAGAAAGAAAGAAAGAAAGAAGAAAGATTAGTTAGAAAGAAAAAAAGAAAAAGAAAGAAAGAAGAAAGATTAGTCAGAAAGAAAGAAAGAAAGATCAGTAAGAAAGAAATAAAGAAAGATAGATTAATAGAATGAAAGAAAGAAAGAAGAAAGATTAGTTAGAAAGAAAGAAAGAAAGAAAAAAGAAAGATTAGTTAGAAAGAAAGAAAGAAAGAAAGAGTAGTAAAAAGAAAGAAAGAAGAAATATTAGTTAGAAAAAAAGAAAGAAAGAAAGAAGGAAGAAAGATTAGTTAGAAAAAAAGAAAGATTAGTTAGAAAGAAAAAAGAAAGAAAGAAAGAAAGAAAGAAAGAAAGAAAGAAGAAAGATTAGTTAGAAAGAAAGAAAGATCAGTAAGAAATAAATAAAGAAAGATAGATTAGTTAGAAAGAAAGAAAGATTAGTTAGAAAGAAAGAAAGATCAGTAAGAAAGAAATAAAGAAAGATAGATGAGTTAGAAAGATAGATTAGTTAGAAAGAAAGAAAGAAAGAAAGAAAGAAGAAAGATTAGTAGAAAGAAAGAAAGAAAGAAAGAAAGAAAGACGAAATATTAGTTAGAAAGGAAGAAGGAAAGAAAAAGAAAGAAGGAAGAAAGATTAGTTAGAAAGAAAGAAAGAAAGATGGATTAGTTAGACAGAAAAAAAGGAAAGATAGATTAGTTAGAAAGAAAGATTACGAAGAAAGAAAGAAAGACAGATTATTTAGAAAGAAAGAAAGATTAGGAAGAAAGAAAGAAAGAAAGATAGATTAGTTAGAAAGATAGATTAGTTAGAAAGAAAGAAAGAAAGATGGATTAGTTAGACAGAAAAAAGGAAAGATAGATTAGTTAGAAAGAAAGATTACGAAGAAAGAAAGACAGATTATTTAGAAAGAAAGACAGATTATTTAGAAAGAAAGAAAGAAAGATAGATTAGTTAGAAAGATAGATTAGTTAGAAAGAAAGAAAGAAAGATAGATAGATTAGTTAGAAAGAAAGAAAGATAGATCAGTTAGAAAGAAAGATAGAAAGATTAGTGAGAAGGAAATAAATATTAGTTAGAAAGAAAGAAAGATAGATTAGTTAGAAAAAAGATAGAAAGATTATTTAGAAGGAAAGAAATATTAGTTAGAAAGAAAGAAAGATAGATAGATTAGTTAGAAAGAAAGAAATAAGTAAAGATACATTAGTTAGAAAGAAAGAAAGAAAGAAAGATTAGTCAGAAAAAGAGACAGATTAGTTAGAAAGTAAAAAGATTGATTGTTAGAAAGAAAAAAGATAGATAGATTAGTTAGAAAGAAAGAAAGATCGATTAGTTAGAAAGATAGATAGATTAGTTAGAAAGAAAAATAGATTGATTAGTTAGAAAGAAAAAAAGATAGATTAGTTAGAAAGAAAGAAAGATAGATAAGTTAGTTAGAAATAAAAAAAGATAGATTAGTTAGAAAGAAAAAAGATAGATTAGTTAGTTAGAAAGAAAGATAGATTGATTAGTTAGAAAGAAAGATAGATTAGTTAGAAAGAAAGATAGATTAGTTAGAAAGAAAGAAAGAAAGATTGATTAGTTAGAAAGAAAGAAAGATTAGTTAGAAAGAAAGATAGATAGATTAGTTAGAAAGAAAAATAGATTGATTAGTTAGAAAGAAAAAAAGATAGATTAGTTAGAAAGAAAGAAAGATAGATAAGTTAGTTAGAAATAAAAAAAGATAGATTAGTTAGAAAGAAAAAAGATAGATAGATTAGTTAGAAAGAAAGAAAGATTGATTAGTTAGAAAGAAAGATAGATTAGTTAGAAAGAAAGATAGATTAGTTAGAAAGAAAGAAAGATTAGTTAGAAAGAAAGAAAGATAGATAAGTTAGTTAGAAAGAAAAAAGATAGATTAGTTAGAAAGAAAGAAATATGGATAGATTAGTCAGAAAGAAGAAGATAGATTAGTTAGAAAGAAAAAAGATAGATTAGTTAGAAAGAAAGATAGATAGTTACAAAGAAAGATAGATTAGTTAGAAAGAAAGATAGATTACTTAGAAAGAAAGAAATATTAGTTAAAAAGAAATAAAGATTAGTTAGAAAGAAAGAAAGATAGATTAGTTAGAAAGAAAGATAGATAGATAGATAGATAGATAGATTTGTTAGAAAGATAGATAGATAGATTTGTTAGAAAGAAAGACAGATAGATTTGTCAGAAAGAAAGAATGATTAGTTAGAAAGAAATATTAGTTAGAAAGAAAGAAAGATTAGTTAGAAAGAAAGATAGATAGATAGATAGATAGATAGATAGATAGATAGATAGATAGATAGATTTGTTAGAAAGAAAGATAGATAGATTTGTTAGAAAGAAAGATAGATAGATTAGTTAGAAAGAAAGAAAGATAGATAGATTAGAATATGGATAGATTGGTCAGAAAGAAAGATAGATAGATTAGTTAGAAAGAAAGATAGATAGATTAGTTACAAAGAAAGATAGATTAGTTAGAAAGAAAGAAAGATAGATTAGTTAGAAAGAAAGAAAGATAGATTTGTTAGAAAGATAGATAGATTTGTTAGAAAGAAAGATAGATTAGTTAGAAAGAAAGAAAGATTAGTTAGTTAGAAAGAAAGAAAGAAAGATTAGTTAGAAAGATAGATAAGTTAGTTAGAAAGAAAAAAGATAGATTAGTTAGAAAGAAAGAAATATGGATAGATTAGTCAGAAAGAAGAAGATAGATTAGTTAGAAAGAAAAAAGATAGATCAGTTAGAAAGAAAGAAATATGGATAGATTGGTCAGAAAGAAAGATAGATAGATTAGTTAGAAAGAAAGATAGATAGATTAGTTACAAAGAAAGATAGATTAGTTAGAAAGAAAGAAAGATAGATTAGTTAGAAAGAAAGAAAGATAGATTAGTTAGAAAAAAAGATAGATAGATTAGTTACAAAGAAAGATAGATTAGTTAGAAAGAAAGAAAGATAGATTAGTTAGAAAGAAAGATAGATAGATAGATAGATAGATAGATAGATTTGTTAGAAAGAAAGATAGATAGATAGATAGATTTGTTAGAAAGAAAGATAGATTTGTTAGAAAGAAAGATAGATAGATTAGTTAGAAAGAAAGAAAGATAGATTAGTTAGAAAGAAAGATAGATAGATTAGTTACAAAGAAAGATAGATTAGTTAGAAAGAAAGAAAGATAGATTAGTTAGAAAGAAAGAAATATTAGTTAAAAAGAAAGAAAGATTAGTTAGAAAGAAAGAAAGATAGATTAGTTAGAAAGAAAGAAAGAAAGATAGATAGATAGATAGATAGATAGATAGATAGATAGATAGATTTGTTAGAAAGATAGGTAGATTTGTTAGAAAGAAAGATAGATAGATTAGTTAGAAAGAAAGAAAGATAGATTAGTTAGAAAGAAAGAAAGATAGATTAGTTAGAAAGAAAGAAAGATAGATTAGTTAGAAAGAAAGAAAGATTAGTTAGAAAGAAAGATAGATTAGTTAGATAGATAGATAGATAGATAGATTTGTAAGAAAGATAGATAGATTTGTTAGAAAGAAAGATAGATTAGTTAGAAAGAAAGAAAGATTAGTTAGTTAGAAAGAAAGAAAGATTAGTTAGAAAGAAAGAAAGATAGATAAGTTAGTTAGAAAGAAAAAAGATAGATTAGTTAGAAAGAAAGAAATATGGATAGATTAGTCAGAAAGAAGAAGATAGATTAGTTTGAAAGAAAAAAGATAGATTAGTTAGAAAGAAAGAAATATTAGTTAAAAAGAAATAAAGATTAGTTAGAAAGAAAGAAAGATAGATTAGTTAGAAAGAAAGAAAGAAAGATAGATATATAGATAGATAGATAGATAGATAGATTTGTTAGAAAGATAGGTAGATTTGTTAGAAAGAAAGATAGATTAGTTAGAAAGAAAGAAAGATAGATTAGTTAGAAAGAAAGAAAGATAGATTAGTTAGAAAGAAAGAAAGATAGATTAGTTAGAAAGAAAGAAAGATTAGTTAGAAAGAAAGATAGATTAGTTAGATAGATAGATAGATAGATTGTAAGAAAGATAGATAGATTTGTTAGAAAGAAAGATAGATTAGTTAGAAAGAAAGAAAGATTAGTTAGTTAGAAAGAAAGAAAGATTAGTTAGAAAGAAAGAAAGATAGATAAGTTAGTTAGAAAGAAAAAAGATAGATTAGTTAGAAAGAAAGAAATATGGATAGATTAGTCAGAAAGAAGAAGATAGAATAGTTCGAAAGAAAAAAGATAGATTAGTTAGAAAGAAAGAAATATGGATAGATTGGTCAGAAAGAAAGATAGATAGATTAGTTAGAAAGAAAGATAGATAGATTAGTTACAAAGAAAGATAGATTAGTTAGAAAGAAAGAAAGATAGATTAGTTAGAAAGAAAGAAAGATAGATTAGTTAGAAAAAAAGATAGATTAGTTACAAAGAAAGATAGATTAGTTAGAAAGAAAGAAAGATAGATTAGTTAGAAAGAAAGATAGATAGATTAGTTACAAAGAAAGATAGATTAGTTAGAAAGAAAGAAAGATAGATTAGTTAGAAAGAAAGAAATATTAGTTAAAAAGAAATAAAGATTAGTTAGAAAGAAAGAAAGATAGATTAGTTAGAAAGAAAGAAAGAAAGATAGATAGATAGATAGATTTGTTAGAAAGATAGATAGATTTGTTAGAAAGATAGATAGATTAGTTAGAAAGAAAGAAAGATAGATTAGTTAGAAAGAAAGATAGATAGTTACAAAGAAAGATAGATTAGTTAGAAAGAAAGAAAGATAGATTAGTTAGAAAGAAAGAAATATTAGTTAAAAAGAAATAAAGATTAGTTAAAAAGAAAGAAAGATAGATTAGTTAGAAAGAAAGAAAGAAAGATAGATAGATAGATAGATTTGTTAGAAAGATAGATAGATAGATTTGTTAGAAAGAAAGACAGATAGATTTGTCAGAAAGAAAGAATGATTAGTTAGAAAGAAATATTAGTTAGAAAGAAAGAAAGATTAGTTAGAAAGAAAGATAGATAGATAGATAGATAGATAGATAGATAGATAGATAGATTTGTTAGAAAGAAAGATAGATAGATTTGTTAGAAAGAAAGATAGATAGATTAGTTAGAAAGAAAGAAAGATAGATTAGTTAGAAAGAAAGATAGATAGATTTGTTAGAAAGAAAGATAGATAGATTTGTCAGAAAGAAAGATAGATAGATTAGTTAGAAAGAAAGAAAGAAAGATAGATTAGTTAGAAAGAAAGAAATATTAGTTAAAAAGAAATAAAGATTAGTTAGAAAGAAAGAAAGATAGATTAGTTAGAAAGAAAGAAAGATTGATAGATAGATAGATAGATAGATTTGTTAGAAAGATAGATAGATAGATTTGTTAGAAAGAAAGACAGATAGATTTGTCAGAAAGAAAGAATGATTAGTTAGAAAGAAATATTAGTAAGAAAGAAAGATTAGTTAGATAGATATATAGATAGATAGATAGATAGATAGATAGATAGATTTGTTAGAAAGAAAGAGATAGATTTGTTAGAAAGAAAGATAGATAGATTAGTTAGAAAGAAAGAAAGATAGATTAGTTAGAAAGAAAGAAAGATTAGTTAGAAAGAAAGATAGATTAGTTAGATAGATAGATAGATAGATAGATAGATAGATTTGTTAGAAAGATAGATAGATTTGCTAGAAAGAAAGATAGATTAGTTAGAAAGAAAGAAAGATTAGTTAGTTAGAAAGAAAGAAAGATTAGTTAGAAAGAAAGAAAGATTAGTTAGAAAGAAAGATAGATTAGTTAGAAAGAAAGAAAGATTAGTTAGAAAGAAAGATTAGTTAGAAAGAAAGAAAGATAGATTAGTTAGATAGATAGATAGATAGATAGATAGATAGATAGATAGATTTGTTAGAAAGATAGATAGATTTGTTAGAAAGAAAGATAGATAGATTAGTTAGAAAGAAAGAAAGATTAGTTAGAAAGAAAGATAGATTAGTTAGAAAGAAAGATAGATTAGTTAGAAAGAAAGAAAGAAAGAAAGATAGATAGATAGATAGATATATAGATAGATAGATTTGTTAGAAAGAAAAATAGATAGATTTGTTAGAAAGAAAGATAGATAGATTTGTTAGAAAGAAAGAAAGATTAGTTAGAAAGAAAGATAGATAGATTAGTTAGAAAGAAAGAAAGATAGATAGATTAGTCAGAAAGAAAAAAGATTGATTAGTTAGAAAGAAAGATATTTAGATTAGTTAGAAAGAAAGATAGATTAGTTAGAAAGAAAAAAGATAGATAGATTAGTTAGAAAGAAAAAAAGATAGATTAGTTAGAAAGAAAGAAAGAAAGATAGATTAGTTAGAAAGAAAGAAAGAAAGAAAGAAAGAAAGAAAGATTAGTCAGAAAGAAAGAAAGATAGATTAGTTAGAAAGAAAAAAGATAGATTAGTTAGAAAGAAAGAAAGATAGATTAGTTAGATAGAAGGATATATAGATTAGTTAGAAAGAAAGAAAGAAAGAAAGAAAGAAAGAAAGATAGATTAGTCAGAAAGAAAGATAGATTAGTAAGAAAGAAAGATAGATTAGTTAGAAAGAAAGATAGATTAGTTAGAAAGATACATAGATAGACAGATAGATAGATAGATAGATAGATAGATAGATAGATAGATAGATAAGTTCATTAGTACATATAGAATGGTAGTTTAATTGAGTCTAGGGCTTCAGGGAGTTTAGATTTGAGTTTTTGTGTTGTACACTACTGGGCCACCGTAGTCTTGGCTCAATTTGAAGTGTTGCAATGAAAGTCTATGGGATTTTTATGATTTTTAATATCAATTTTTAAGAAATCTGAAAGTCAAATCAGTCTGAAAAGATATAGCACACTAAGTCAGAACAGTCTGAAGGTCTGACCCGAGTTTGGAGTTTGTAGAGTTAAAGCTCTAGGACGAGTTTGATATAGAAATTTCAGAGTAAGAATAATAATAACTAGAAAAAGTTCGTCGAGACAAACTTTAAGTTGGCTTGTGAGAGTTTGGACCAATAAGTTTGAAGAAGTTTAAAGAAGTTTAAAGTTTAATTAGTTTATAGTTTAGTAAGAAAGAAAGAAAAAAAGATTAGTAAGAAAGAAAGAAAGATAGATTAGTTAGAAAGAAAGAAAGAAAGAAAGATAGATTAGTTAGAAAGAAAGATAGATTAGTAAGAAAGAAAGAAAGAAAGAAATATAGATAAGTTAGAAAGAAAGAAAGAAAAAAAGATTAGTTAGAAAGAAAGAAAGAAAGATAGATTAGTTAGAAAAAAGAAAGAAAAAAAGATTAGTAAGAAAGAAAGAAAGATAGATTAGTTAGAAAGAAAGAAAGAGATTAGTTAGAAAGAAAGATAGATTAGTAAGAAAGAAAGAAAGAAAGAAATATAGATAAGTTAGAAAGAAAGAAAGATAGATTAGTTAGAAAGAAAGAAAGAAAAAAAGATTAGTAAGAAAGAAAGAAAGAAAGATAAATTAGTAAGAAAGAAAGAAAGATTGATTAGTAAGAAAGATAGAAAGATAGATAGATTAGTTAGAAAGAAAGAAAAAAAGATTAGTGAGAAAGAAAGAAAGAAAGAAAGAAAGAAAGATAGATTAGTTAGAAAGAAAGAAAGAAAGAAAGAGAAAGAAAGAAAGAAATATAGATAAGTTAGAAAGAAAGAAAGATAGATTAGTTAGAAAGAAAGAAAGATGGATTAGTTAGAAAGAAAGAAAAAAGATTAGTTAGAAAGAAAGAAAGAAAGATAGATTAGTTAGAAAGAAAGAAATATTAGTTAAAAAGAAATAAAGATTAGTTAGAAAGAAAGAAAGATAGATTAGTTAGAAAGAAAGAAAGATAGATTAGTTAGAAAGAAAGAAAGAAAGATAGATAGATAGATAGATAGATAGATTTGTTAGAAAGATAGGTAGATTTGTTAGAAAGAAAGATAGATAGATTAGTTAGAAAGAAAGAAAGATAGATTAGTTAGAAAGAAAGAAAGATAGATTAGTTAGAAAGAAAGAAAGATAGATTAGTTAGAAAAAAAGAAAGATTAGTTAGAAAGAAAGATAGATTAGTTAGATAGATAGATAGATAGATAGATTTGTAAGAAAGATAGATAGATTTGTTAGAAAGAAAGATAGATTAGTTAGAAAGAAAGAAAGAAAGATTAGTTAGTTAGAAAGAAAGAAAGATTAGTTAGAAAGAAAGAAAGATAGATAAGTTAGTTAGAAAGAAAAAAGATAGATTAGTTAGAAAGAAAGAAATATGGATAGATTAGTCAGAAAGAAGAAGATAGATTAGTTCGAAAGAAAAAAGATAGATTAGTTAGAAAGAAAGAAATATGGATAGATTGGTCAGAAAGAAAGATAGATAGATTAGTTAGAAAGAAAGATAGATAGATTAGTTACAAAGAAAGATAGATTAGTTAGAAAGAAAGAAAGATAGATTAGTTGGAAAGAAAGAAAGATAGATTAGTTAGAAAAAAAGATAGATTAGTTAGAAAGAAAGATAGATTAGTTAGAAAGAAAGAAAGATAGATTAGTTAGAAAGAAAGATAGATAGATAGATAGATAGATAGATAGATAGATAGATAGATAGATAGATTTGTTAGAAAGAAAGATAGATAGATAGATAGATTTGTTAGAAAGAAAGATAGATAGATTAGTTAGAAAGAAAGAAAGATAGATTAGTTAGAAAGAAAGATAGATAGATTAGTTACAAAGAAAGATAGATTAGTTAGAAAGAAAGAAAGATAGATTAGTTAGAAAGAAAGAAATATTAGTTAAAAAGAAATAAAGATTAGTTAGAAAGAAAGAAAGATAGATTAGTTAGAAAGAAAGAAAGAAAGATAGATAGATAGATAGATTTGTTAGAAAGATAAATAGATTTGTTAGAAAGATAGATAGATTAGTTAGAAAGAAAGAAAGATAGATTAGTTAGAAAGAAAGATAGATAGTTACAAAGAAAGATAGATTAGTTAGAAAGAAAGAAAGATAGATTAGTTAGAAAGAAAGAAATATTAGTTAAAAAGAAATAAAGATTAGTTAAAAAGAAAGAAAGATAGATTAGTTAGAAAGAAAGAAAGAAAGATAGATAGATAGATTTGTTAGAAAGATAGATAGATAGATTTGTTAGAAAGAAAGACAGATAGATTTGTCAGAAAGAAAGAATGATTAGTTAGAAAGAAATATTAGTTAGAAAGAAAGAAAGATTAGTTAGAAAGAAAGATAGATAGATAGATAGATAGATTTGTTAGAAAGAAAGATAGATAGATTTGTTAGAAAGAAAGATAGATAGATTAGTTAGAAAGAAAGAAAGATAGATTAGTTAGAAAGAAAGAAAGATAGATTAGTTAGAAAGAAAGATAGATAGATAGATAGATTTGTTAGAAAGAAAGATAGATAGATTTGTCAGAAAGAAAGATAGATAGATTAGTTAGAAAGAAAGAAAGATAGATTAGTTAGAAAGAAAGAAATATTAGTTAAAAAGAAATAAAGATTAGTTAGAAAGAAAGAAAGATAGATTAGTTAGAAAGAAAGAAAGATAGATAGATAGATAGATTTGTTAGAAAGAAAGACAGATAGATTTGTCAGAAAGAAAGAATGATTAGTTAGAAAGAAATATTAGTTAGAAAGAAAGAAAGATTAGTTAGAAAGAAAGATAGATAGATAGATAGATAGATAGATAGATAGATTTGTTAGAAAGAAAGAGATAGATTTGTTAGAAAGAAAGATAGATAGATTAGTTAGAAAGAAAGAAAGATAGATTAGTTAGAAAGAAAGAAAGATTAGTTAGAAAGAAAGATAGATTAGTTAGATAGATAGATAGATAGATAGATAGATTTGTTAGAAAGATAGATAGATTTGTTAGAAAGAAAGATAGATTAGTTAGAAAGAAAGAAAGATTAGTTAGTTAGAAAGAAAGAAAGATTAGTTAGAAAGAAAGAAAGATTAGTTAGAAAGAAAGATAGATTAGTTAGAAAGAAAGAAAGATTAGTTAGAAAGAAAGAAAGATAGATTAGTTAGAAAGAAAGATAGATAGATAGATAGATTTGTTAGAAAGAAAGATAGATAGATAGATAGATTTGTTAGAAAGAAAGATAGATTTGTTAGAAAGAAAGATAGATAGATTAGTTAGAAAGAAAGAAAGATAGATTAGTTAGAAAGAAAGATAGATAGATTAGTTACAAAGAAAGATAGATTAGTTAGAAAGAAAGAAAGATAGATTAGTTAGAAAGAAAGAAATATTAGTTAAAAAGAAATAAAGATTAGTTAGAAAGAAAGAAAGATAGATTAGTTAGAAAGAAAGAAAGATAGATAGATAGATAGATAGATTTGTTAGAAAGATAGGTAGATTTGTTAGAAAGAAAGATAGATAGATTAGTTAGAAAGAAAGAAAGATAGATTAGTTAGAAAGAAAGAAAGATAGATTAGTTAGAAAGAAAGAAAGATAGATTAGTTAGAAAGAAAGAAAGATTAGTTAGAAAGAAAGATAGATTAGTTAGATAGATAGATAGATAGATAGATAGATTTGTAAGAAAGATAGATAGATTTGTTAGAAAGAAAGATAGATTAGTTAGAAAGAAAGAAAGATTAGTTAGTTAGAAAGAAAGAAAGAGTAGTTAGAAAGAAAGAAAGATAGATAAGTTAGTTAGAAAGAAAAAAAGATAGATTAGTTAGAAAGAAAGAAATATGGATAGATTAGTCAGAAAGAAGAAGATAGATTAGTTCGAAAGAAAAAAGATAGATTAGTTAGAAAGAAAGAAATATTAGTTAAAAAGAAATAAAGATTAGTTAGAAAGAAAGAAAGATAGATTAGTTAGAAAGAAAGAAAGAAAGATAGATAGATAGATAGATAGATAGATAGATTTGTTAGAAAGATAGGTAGATTTGTTAGAAAGAAAGATAGATAGATTAGTTAGAAAGAAAGAAAGATAGATTAGTTAGAAAGAAAGAAAGATAGATTAGTTAGAAAGAAAGAAAGATTAGTTAGAAAGAAAGATAGATTAGTTAGATAGATAGATAGATAGATAGATTTGTAAGAAAGATAGATAGATTTGTTAGAAAGAAAGATAGATTAGTTAGAAAGAAAGAAAGATTAGTTAGTTAGAAAGAAAGAAAGATTAGTTAGAAAGAAAGAAAGATAGATAAGTTAGTTAGAAAGAAAAAAGATAGATTAGTTAGAAAGAAAGAAATATGGATAGATTAGTCAGAAAGAAGAAGATAGATTAGTTCGAAAGAAAAAAGATAGATTAGTTAGAAAGAAAGAAATATGGATAGATTGGTCAGAAAGAAAGATAGATAGATTAGTTAGAAAGAAAGATAGATAGATTACTTACAAAGAAAGATAGATTAGTTAGAAAGAAAGAAAGATAGATTAGTTAGAAAGAAAGATAGATTAGTTAGAAAGAAAGAAAGATAGATTAGTTAGAAAAAAAGATAGATTAGTTACAAAGAAAGATAGATTAGTTAGAAAGAAAGAAAGATAGATTAGTTAGAAAGAAAGATAGATAGATAGATAGATAGATAGATAGATAGATTTGTTAGAAAGAAAGATAGATAGATAGATAGATTTGTTAGAAAGAAAGATAGATTTGTTAGAAAGAAAGATAGATAGATTAGTTAGAAAGAAAGAAAGATAGATTAGTTAGAAAGAAAGATAGATAGATTAGTTACAAAGAAAGATAGATTAGTTAGAAAGAAAGAAAGATAGATTAGTTAGAAAGAAAGAAATATTAGTTAAAAAGAAATAAAGATTAGTTAGAAAGAAAGAAAGATAGATTAGTTAGAAAGAAAGAAAGAAAGATAGATAGATAGATAGATAGATTTGTTAGAAAGATAGATAGATTTGTTAGAAAGATAGATAGATTAGTTAGAAAGAAAGAAAGATAGATTAGTTAGAAAGAAAGATAGATAGTTACAAAGAAAGATAGATTAGTTAGAAAGAAAGAAAGAAAGATAGATAGATAGATAGATAGATTTGTTAGAAAGATAGATAGATTTGTTAGAAAGAAAGACAGATAGATTTGTCAGAAAGAAAGAATGATTAGTTAGAAAGAAATATTAGTTAGAAAGAAAGAAAGATTAGTTAGAAAGAAAGATAGATAGATAGATAGATAGATATATAGATTTGTTAGAAAGAAAGATAGATAGATTTGTTAGAAAGAAAGATAGATAGATTTGTCAGAAAGAAAGATAGATAGATTAGTTAGAAAGAAAGAAAGATAGATTAGTTAGAAAGAAAGAAATATTAGTTAAAAAGAAATAAAGATTAGTTAGAAAGAAAGAAAGATAGATTAGTTAGAAAGAAAGAAAGATAGATAGATAGATAGATTTGTTAGAAAGATAGATAGATAGATTTGTTAGAAAGAAAGACAGATAGATTTGTCAGAAAGAAAGAATGATTAGTTAGAAAGAAATATTAGTTAGAAAGAAAGAAAGATTAGTTAGATAGATATATAGATAGATAGATAGATAGATAGATAGATAGATAGATAGATAGATAGATTTGTTAGAAAGAAAGAGATAGATTTGTTAGAAAGAAAGATAGATAGATTAGTTAGAAAGAAAGAAAGATAGATTAGTTAGAAAGAAAGAAAGATTAGTTAGAAAGAAAGATAGATTAGTTAGATAGATAGATAGATAGATAGATAGATAGATTTGTTAGAAAGATAGATAGATTTGTTAGAAAGAAAGATAGATTAGTTAGAAAGAAAGAAAGATTAGTTAGAAAGAAAGAAAGATTAGTTAGAAAGAAATATAGATTAGTTAGAAAGAAAGAAAGATTAGTTAGAAAGAAAGAAAGATTAGTTAGAAAGAAAGAAAGATTAGTTAGAAAGAAAGAAAGATAGATTAGTTAGAAAGAAAGAAAAAAAGATAGATTAGTTAGAAAGAAAGAAAGAAAGAAAGAAAGAAAGATTAGTCAGAAAGAAAGAAAGATAGATTAGTTAGAAAGAAAAAAGATAGATTAGTTAGAAAGAAAGAAAGATAGATTAGTTAGATAGAAAGATATATAGATTAGTTAGAAAGAAAGAAAGAAAGAAAGAATGATAGATTAGTCAGAAAGAAAGATAGATTAGTAAGAAAGAAAGATAGATTAGTTAGAAAGAAAGATAGATTAGTTAGAAAGATACATAGATAGACAGATAGATAGATAGATAGATAGATAGATAGATAGATAGATAGATAAGTTCATTAGTACATATAGAATGGTAGTTTAATTGAGTCTAGGGCTTCAGGGAGTTTAGATTTGAGTTTTTGTGTTGTACACTACTGGGCCACCGTAGTCTTGGCTCAATTTGAACTGTTGCAATGAAAGTCTATGGGATTTTTATGATTTTTAATATCAATTTTTAAGAAATCTGAAAGTCAAATCAGTCTGAAAAGATATAGCACACTAAGTCAGAACAGTCTGAAGGTCTGACCCGAGTTTGGAGTTTGTAGAGTTAAAGCTCTAGGACGAGTTTGATATAGAAATTTCAGAGTAAGAATAATAATAACTAGAAAAAGTTCGTCGAGACAAACTTTAAGTTGGCTTGTGAAAGTTTGGACCAATAAGTTTGAAGAAGTTTAAAGAAGTTTAAAGTTTAATTAGTTTATAGTTTAGTAAGAAAGAAAGAAAGATAGATTAGTTAGAAAGAAAGAAAAAAAAGATTAGTAAGAAAGAAAGAAAGATAGATTAGTTAGAAAGAAAGAAAGAAAGAAAGATAGATTAGTTAGAAAGAAAGATAGATTAGTAAGAAAGAAAGAAAGAAATAAATATAGATAAGTTAGAAAGAAAGAAAGAAAAAAAGATTAGTTAGAAAGAAAGAAAGAAAGAAAGATAGATTAGTTAGAAAAAAGAAAGAAAAAAAGATTAGTAAGAAAGAAAGAAAGATAGATTAGTTAGAAAGAAAGAAAGAGATTAGTTAGAAAGAAAGATAGATTAGTAAGAAAGAAAGAAAGAAAGAAATATAGATAAGTTAGAAAGAAAGAAAGATAGATTAGTTAGAAAGAAAGAAAGAAAAAAAGATTAGTAAGAAAGAAAGAAAGAAAGATAAATTAGTAAGAAAGAAAGAAAGATTGATTAGTAAGAAAGATAGAAAGATAGATAGATTAGTTAGAAAGAAAGAAAGAAAAAAAAGATTAGTGAGAAAGAAAGATAGATTAGTTATAAAGAAAGAAAGAAAGAGATTAGTTAGAAAGAAAAAGAAAGATAGATTAGTTAGAAAGAAAGAAAGATAGATTAGTTAGAAAGAAAGAAAGAAAGAAAGTTAATTAAAAAGAAAGAAAGAAAGATAGATTAGGTAGAAAGAAAGATAGAAAGATAGATAGATTAGTTAGAAAGAAAGTTAATTAAAAAGAAAGAAAGAAAGATTAGTTAGAAAGATAGATTAGTTAGAAAGAAAGAAATAAAAAAAGAAAGAAAGAAATATAGATAAGTTAGAAAGAAAGAAAGATAGATTAGTTAGAAAGAAAGAAAAAAAGATTAGTTAGAAAGAAAGAAAGAAAGATAGATTAGTTAGAAAAAAGAAAGAAAAAAAAAGATTAGTAAGAAAGAAAGAAAGATAGATTAGTTAGAAAGAAAAAAGGAAAGAAAGATAGATTAGTAAGAAAGAAAGAAAGAAAGATAGATTAGTGAGAAAGATAGATTAGTTAGAAAGAAAGAAAGAAAAAAAGATTAGTGAGAAAGAAAGATAGATTAGTTAGAAAGAAAGAAAGAAAGAGATTAGTTAGAAAGAAAAAGAAAGATAGATTAGTTAGAAAGAAAGAAAGATAGATAGTTTAGTTAGAAAGAAAGAAAAATAGATTTGTTAGAATAAAAGATAGATTAGTTAAAAAGAAAGAAAGATAGATAGATTAGTTAGAAAGAAAAAAGATAGATTAGTTAGAAAGAAAGAAAGAGATTTGTTAGAATGAAGGAAAGATAGATTAGTTAGAAAGAAAGAAAGATAGATAGATTAGTTAGAAAGAAAGATAGATTAGTCAAAACGAAAAGATGGATTAGTTAGAAAGAAAGAAAAATAGATTTGTTAGAATAAAAGATAGATTAGTTAAAAAGAAAGAAAGATAGATAGATTAGTTAGAAAGAAAGTTAGATTAGTTAGAAAGAAAGAAAGATAGATTAGAAAGAAAGATAGATAGATAGATTAGTTAGAAAGAAAGATAAATAGATTAGTTAGAAAGAAAGAAAGAAAGATAGATTAGTTAGTTAGAAAGAAAGTTAGATTAGTTAGAAAGAAAGATAGATTAGTTAGAATGAAAGAAAGATAGAGTAGTTAGAAAGAAAGAAAGATAGATTAGTTAGAAAGAAAGATAGATAAGTTAGAAAGAAAGATAGATAGATTAGTTAGAAAGAAAGATAGATTAGTTAGAAAGAAAGATAGATTAGTTAGAATGAAAGAAAGATAGAGTAGTTAGAAAGAAAGAAAGATAGATTAGTTAGAAAGAAAGATAGATTAGTTAGAATGAAAGAAAGATAGAGTAGTTAGAAAGAAAGAAAGATTAGTTAGAAAGAAAGATAGATTAGTTAGAAAGAAAGATAGATAGATTAGTTAGAAAGAAAGATAGATTAGTTAGAATGAAAGAAAGATAGAGTAGTTAGAAAGAAAGAAAGATAGATTAGTTAGAAAGAAAGTTCGATTAGTTAGAAAGAAAGAAAGATAGATTAGAAAGAAAGATAGATAGATAGATTAGTTAGAAAGAAAGATAAATAGATTTGTTAGAAAGAAAGAAAGATAGATTAGTTAGTTAGAAAGAAAGTTAGATTAGTTAGAAAGAAAGAAAGATAGATTAGAAAGATAGATAGATTAGTTAGAAAGAAAGATAAATAGATTAGTTAGAAAGAAAGAAAGAAAGAAAGATAGATTAGTTAGTTAGAAAGAAAGTTAGATTAGTTAGAAAGAAAGATAGATTAGTTAGAATGAAAGAAAGATAGAGTAGTTAGAAAGAAAGAAAGATAGATTAGTTAGAAAGAAAGATAGATAAGTTAGAAAGAAAGATAGATAGATTAGTTAGAAAGAAAGATAGATTAGTTAGAAAGAAAGATAGATTAGTTAGAATGAAAGAAAGATAGAGTAGTTAGAAAGAAAGAAAGATTAGTTAGAAAGAAAGATAGATTAGTTAGAATGAAAGAAAGATAGAGTAGTTAGAAAAAAGAAAGATAGATTAGTTAGCAAGAAAGATAGATAGATTAGTTAGAAAGAAAGATAGATTAGTTAGAATGAAAGAAAGATAGAGTAGTTAGAAAGAAAGAAAGATAGATTAGTTAGAAAGAAAGTTCGATTAGTTAGAAAGAAAGAAAGATAGATTAGAAAGAAAGATAGATAGATAGATTAATTAGAAAGAAAGATAAATAGATTTGTTAGAAAGAAAGAAAGAAAGATAGATTAGTTAGTTAGAAAGAAAGTTAGATTAGTTAGAAAGAAAGATAGATTAGTTAGAATGAAAGAAAGATAGAGTAGTTAGAAAGAAAGAAAGATAGATTAGTTAGAAAGAAAGATAGATAAATTAGAAAGAAAGATATATAGATTAGTTAGAAAGAAAGATAGATTAGTTAGAAAGAAAGATAGATTAGTTAGAAAGAAAGAAAGATAGATTAGTTAGAAAGAAAGATAGATAAGTTAGAAAGAAAGAAAGATAGATTAGTTAGAAAGAAAGAAATAAATAAATTTAATTAAAAAGAAAGAAAGAAAGAAAGATAGATTAGTTAGAAAGAAAAAAGGAAAGAAAGATAGATTAGTAAGAAAGAAAGAAAGAAAGATAGATTAGTTAGAAAGAAAGAAAGAAAGAGATTAGTTAGAAAGAAAAAGAAAGATAGATTAGTTAGAAAGAAAGAAAGATAGATTAGTTAGAAAGAAAGAAAGAAAGTTAATTAAAAAGAAAGAAAGAAAGATATATTAGGTAGAAAGAAAGATAGAAAGATAGATAGATTAGTTAGAAAGAAAGAAAGTTAATTAAAAAGAAAGAAAGATTAGTTAGAAAGATAGATTAGTTAGAAAGAAAGAAAGAAAAATGATTAGTAAGAAAGAAAGATAGATTAGTTAGAAAGAAAGAAAGAAAGAAATATAGATAAGTTAGAAAGAAAGAAAGATAGATTAGTTAGAAAGAAAGAAAAAAAGATTAGTTAGAAAGAAAGAAAGAAAGAAAGAAAGATTACTTAGAAAAAAAGAAAGAAAAAAAGATTAGTAAGAAAGAAAGAAAGATAGATTAGTTAGAAAGAAAAAAGGAAAGAAAGATAGATTAGTAAGAAAGAAAGATAGATTAGTGAGATAGATAGATTAGTTAGAAAGAAAGAAAAAAAGAAAGATAGATTAGTTAGAAAGAAAGAAAGATAGATTAGTTAGAAAGAAAGAAAGAAAGAAATTTAATTAAAAAGAAAGAAAGAAAGAAAGATATATTAGTTAGAAAGAAAGAAAGATAGATTAGTTAGAAAGAAAGATAGATGTAGGGACTGGGCTAAGAGTGAATCTGAATAAATAAAAATATCTGTGCTAAAGTCCCAAAAAACCTTCAGGCACCGAAAGACTGAATTTTACACACACACACACACGAGCCCTTCCCTCCCCCAACACACGAGGGAAGCTCCTGTTACGAGACTTTATAACCCATCGGAATGTCGCAGAATGTCTCTGAACAAAGAGACGGATATTTCTGTTGTGTAAAGACATAAAAACCATTAAATATATTTTGTTAAATGTATGTGTTTTTCCCCATGTCACAGTGAAATATCTTTGTTTGGCCACGGCATAAATGGACATTAGAAATACCTACTTTATGCATTTTAAATACCTCTGTATTTTTCCTTTGACTTTCATTTGATGTGTTTGACACCTCTAAAATGCTCATGGAACGGGCTATCTGAATATGCACAGAGATATAAAGTAAAGTGTATTTTTAATGGGTTTTACCGCCATTGAAGATTCAAACTGTTAAACTGTACACCCTCCTTGAACACACCCCTGTACCACGAGGGGCATGTTCTCCCAAACAAAGGACAATAAACCGAGGGTTCCCGCGTGCAACATCCATTCCCCGATTGGCCCCGTGAACCGGAAGGGGAGGGAATTCTACAAGGTGATAAATGTAGGAGCGCGGCTCCGCCTCTCTCTCTTGAACTTTCCAGCACGTCAGAAACATGTAATTCACGCGGAGGTCCCCTCAGGGGATCAGATCATATCCTGGATCTTTTCTTTACTTTCTAGCCTAAAATCTGTTTTCTGTATTCAACTTGTTTCACTTCCACGAAGTGACATGACCTGAGCCGAACTATCTCCGTTGGTAACGTGACCTAAAAGACTTCCGACCGCTGTTCAAAGACTCGCGCCGCATCACGTGACTCCACGGAACCAAGGACTCAGCTCACGCACGCAGCTAAACCATGCGGGCCGCACGCGCACGGACAACAAAAGATCTGCCGTCCAAAACGCGGCTAGACCATGCAGGCCGCTCAAGGAACGCAGCAAAACATGAGAGAACCCTTCCACATGCAAGTAAATTTGGGTTACCCTGTTTTCAGAGCATTAAGAATGTGTTTTCGTGTTGTTTCAGGAAAGTTGACTGTCTAGGTGAAAGTAACCCTATCCCTATCTCTCTCTTACTCGCTCTCACGCGTGTAATTTATCCATATCTCTATATCTCACACACTTCCTCGTTCATTGATGTCTTATTGTGTTTTGTATGTCTATTATGTTTGTAAATATATATATATATATATTCCATGGCAACCGTAGTAAATATATAAGTAGACATGCCTTTATTAAATCCATTATATTCATTTGATTGATTCATTTACTTTGCTCATTTTCAAGTCCCTTAAGTGCAAACAGGTCCTACTCGCTTTATCAATTAAAGATACTTTAAAGAGTATGTGTTTATAGGGCAGCAAACCCAATTCTTCTGGCCAGAGAATTGCGTTTCCTGAAATCCTATAAAGTAAGATGATATTGTGGATCCCCACAATATTATTCTGGCAATTGAGCTAATTAATTTTGCCTGTTTTGTAAGACGTGATCAGTGTAATTAACTGTAATCAACTTGTAGTTAAAATGCAAGGATACACAGTTAAATATGCAGGTAAAAGGACATCCTCCCTTAGAGGGAGATTTTATTAACATGTAAGACTGATCTAATCCAAACATGTATGAATAATTATTAATTATGAATTATTAATTATGATATGCAAATTCCCCACGGATTAGATCCGCCCAAAGTCTTTACAAATGGTGGAGAATGCGGGCACACTTTAAACTTGTTTTTGAGCAAATTAGGTTTTCAATCTTTGTCTATATTGTGATTTAATATTGTACGTGCACCTCGGTTGAGCGAACGCTATGCGAACTCACCTTGACTGATTAAAGGCAAAAAGCCGTTTCAGTCCAGCGAAGCTAAGAAGTAAACTGCAGTTTCATAGTTTCAGAGTATTAAAGTTGTCCGACAAGAGATGAAGAAACCTCTTTTGAACAACGACAATTTTAATGTTAAACTCCCCTGGCGGAACGAGATTCTTCGGCCACGGTGAAGACAAGATTTAGTGAAACGATGCTCTTTCACTATTCTTAAACAGGCCTGATATTAATTATAATCGTTAGATTATCGATAACTCCGGGTTAAAACATTGACGTAGCTACTCAATTGTAAAACCTAACGCATATTTGATCATAAGTGCTATTTGATAATATGTTATGGGAGTCGAAAAAACAGACGAATAATCCCTGTTTTATTTACGCACAGCGCAGCGAAGCAATCCTGCCAAACGTGTTTTGTGAAATATAGCACAGAAAAATCCAAAACATAAAAACATTTTTAATCATAAGTGCTATTTGATAGATGTTATTTGGATACGAATGACAGACGTATAATTCCTGTTGTCCATATTAATGTGCGGAAATGAAGAAATCCTTCCGTGTACACGTGTCGAAATAGGAAAACCCGCCGAGGTTTAAAATGTATAAGTGAACACGTGTGAATCATAGTGCTAATTGTCGTATGTGGGAATCAAAAAAAAAAAAAAACGGATGCCTAATTCCTGTTGTCCCTATGTGTGTGTGTAGAAAAAATCCTGCCACACCGTTTTGTGAAATATAGCACAGAAAAATCCAAAACCTAAAAACATTCTAATCATAAAATGCTATTTGATAAATGTTATTTGGATCCGAACGACAGACGTATAATTCCTGTTGTCCCTATGTGTGTGTGTAGAAAAAATCCTGCCACACCGTTTCGTGAAATATAGCACAGAAAAATCCAAAACATAAAAACATTTTAATCATAAAGTGCTATTTGATAAATGTTATTTGGATCCGAACGACAGACGTATAATTCCTGTGACCCTATGTGTGTGTGTAGAAAAAAAAATAAAAAAATAAAATCCTGCCACGCCGTTTTGTGAAATATAGCACCGGAAAGAAATCCGTCGAGATTTAAATTCCGCAATATTTGTGATTTATGCAGCAATTGAGGCATGTAATTCTTTGCATGTCCTCTGAGATGGTCACATTTGAAAGCAGGCGGGTTGCAATGCTACTGCCAAACGCTAGGGCGCGCCCTTGAGTTTTCCAGTATCAGACGGCCTCCACGTCCTGACTTTACCCTCCATGAGCGAAATAGCACCACCTCGTGGACACCGGTAACAAGGTCATCCTTTCCTAAATTTCTCTCTCGTCACAATTTCAGATTTTTCCAGTGAATTTCTGAAAGTGTGTTTCTAACTTTCAATGCATGTGCAAGTTCCAGTGTTACTAACATGATTTCACCTCTGACTGTGTACACTTATTTTGAATTTGGTTCAAACCACATTTGAATTTAAAATTCAAAAGTAAGTATTAGCAGTTTCTGATGACCACTTAGGAGGAGTGTGGCCCCCTTGTGGCCTTCCCCCGCTAAGTCAGCTCATCTCTTACTGTCTACTCTCATTCTGTTTTGAAGTTGCTTTCTCCCAGTTGATTTTATTTTGGTTATTATCATTGATACACCACAGTGATCGTGATCATCATCAAAAATAATGCCAACCTTTAATTTCCTACACTTATTCAAATTTGGTTGGAAACAAACAAATTTCAAGATTAATTTGAATGAAGTCTCCTTCCCTGTGGGGAATGGTTTTATGGCTTTACTTCTATATTTCCTTTTTCAAATTATTTTTAATAATTTTGATTTGATACGTTATGACAACTATTCTAGAAGTTACTTAACATCTATGCATACGCTCGATTTGAATTGTATTCAAAACCAGTGAATGCAATTTAAATCAAGTCCTCTGTCAGCCAGGGTGACCACTAGGAGGGAGTGGCCCAAAACCCTTTGTGGCCCAAACGCGCCACTACTGCCTGTCTTCTCCCGGGGTACATCCTACTTTATTACTTCTGATTGTTAATTTTTATTAATAATAAAAGTGATAATAATAAATAAATAAAATAATAATAAAAAATAAAAAAAGGGTTAATTTTTTTTTTCTTAAAGGAAATGTTTTTTTTTTTCTCTTTCTTTTGGGTTAAGTTATTTTGATAATTAACATCATTTTCATAATTTCCTTTTTACCATTATCTAGTAAAACCTTTGCTTCTATTTTCTACATACGTAATTACTCAATTCAGTTTAAACAAGAAAGCTTTCATTCACTGTCAAGCCACTTGTTCACACTATTCTGTGTTTATAGGTAGAATCCACTAAAGAGCGTGTGGTGATTTGACAGTCATCTCTGCTTGGAGTCCAGCATGCTGGTTCATCTGACCTGTGTCCCCAGCGCTGACTGAGCGCGAGTCTCGGACTTTCCCGTGTCTCTCCGTTAGTGCGGCCCGCAACACGACATCACCAATTTGGCACCGCCGGTTGTGATTCAAAGTCAGGTTGCGTGAGAGGGCGCACATCGGTACAGATATACGGAGGGGCCCGGGACACTGCTGTCAGGCGTTTGGGGGACGACAGAAAGACCAACCGCGATGCTGAACTCCAACCCGAATGACCTCATTTCACCCAGTTAAACTAGAAAAAGGTATTAAACCCATCCACTTAATATTGGCCACAGAATCTAGAGATTCCCCCGGCCATTGAAGTGTCCGGCTCCCTTTTCCTCTCCGAGCCACAAACCGCAGGCTTAGGCCTCCTTTTCCCCTGTAACTCTTCCTGTGTACTATTAACGCCATTTCATTACAGACCTTTCCATCTTTGATGGTTGAATGTTACTTCAAACTTTGCTATCTTGCCATTGCTCTTTTTCTGTTGTGCTCTGTTCCTTTCAGTTCACCTAGAGACAGAACCTATCTGAGACAACAAGGAACGCTGAATAATAATTAGACAACAAGCCGCTAGCATCAAAAGGTGACCCCCTTTAATCTACCGCCCTGCTAAATTTTATTCAGGCCCATGCTGACCTAACCAAATTGTCCCACCGAATGATTTAACTGTCTGCATCAGTTAACCACAATTTGCATACGCGGCATAGCCGTATTATAGCTCGTTACACGTAGAACAAACTTGCTTGGTCTCTCTGTGCGTGTTGTGTTCCTCTCGCCCACAGTTGAAACCAGTATGTTCCGGTCCTACAGTCCCACAACCCGCTGGGACAACCGGGAGACAGTGACTCAGAGCTCCAAAGCCAAGAGCAGCGCCGACGTGGACAAGCTGATGGCGCACAAACCAAGCCAAAGCTCCCACGACAAAGACCGGCCAGACACGTCCAAAACCTCGCTTGCCAGCTCATCGCACAAGCACGTCTCCGTGAAAGGAGCCGCCTCGCCCTGGAGCACGAAGTTGCAACGCTAAGGATGCAAGCCGAGGACGACAACGACCCAGAGCTACAGAAGGAAGTGGAAAGACTTCAAACTGCCCTGCCTGATCTTCATCGGCACACAGACCGAAGAGAGCATTCAGAGAAAACAACCAGAGTGGTACTCAACGAGAAACTCCGACAAAAGTGAAGCCCCTTTGCAAAGAGCAGAGGCTGAACTAAAAGAGACTCGAAAGCCATGGCCTGCGGAAAAAAAAAAAAACCGCAAGAGGCCCGCGATACCATCCACAAGCTCGTTCAGCAGAGACTGAACTAAAGAAAGAGACACTAAAGCAAAGGCCTGTGTAAAACACTTACAAGCGGCCCGAGCTGAAATCCATGAACTCATTCAGCACAAAGACAATATCATATGCGAAATTGACATTGTTCACAGATAGCTGAAACACTCTTATAGACTACAGAATGACCGGGAAAGGGAAACGCACACCACAAAGTTTCCCCTGACCAGCTGGTCCGCACCTTTCAGCCTACAACCCAGAGCTAAAAAGGGGGGGCCTTTCCAGGAGAGCCCCTGCTACTTACAACGGCAGGGCTCCCAAAAGACTTAACAAGCTGGCGAGAAACCTCCCTACGTTCACTCCGAACCCTGCAGGAGGCCACAACGTGCACGCCTACCTACAAGACATTGACTTTCACTTAAAAACTGTTACCAACGTCACCGCGTGGGACAGATTATCCGAAATCTGCACCCCACAGTGAGTCATCACCTAGGCTCCTGGCCTGCCCACATAGCATGACTACTCAACAGCTATGAGAAGCTTACAACAAGTAAAAGACTGTATCCGAAAAGACTTTGACAACCCCCACGATATACTCGGTCTCTGAACACTGTTCAAAACATCACCAGCCGAGACCCTGGAGTCGCTGAAAAGCTTCTTCACAAAGACTTTCCTGACATCCTATGCCTGAGCGTAAGACCTACAACAGGCACACAGAGCAAACTGTCCCACAGCTGGGTCCAAAACCCCAATGATTTTGAACTGCAAAACCAGAAGACACTGCACGAACACAGTGCAAGACTCTGCTAAAAGGGTCCCTGATCAGCATAGGACATAGAACTTTTAAAAAGTAGATGAAAAGTTGTGCTCAAAAAGACGCAAGACTCTGCAGTAGAAAAATTTGAACTTTACTGATTTAAAGAAAATCTTGAATGGCTCACCTGTAAGCCTCACCTGCCAACAGGCTATACACGACCCCTTTGAAACAAACAGTTTCTAGATACTTCTTGAAAAATGCACTGCTGTACATTAGTTTCCATGTAGGAGAACCACCACAGTTTTAAACTACTGTTAACCTACGAGATGCTTTTGATCGTTGCGATCCAACCAGAACACAACGTGCAATACACATCTTTGATCGCTGGCCTGTCTAAATGCAGATAAAACGATAGCTGGAATTGACATCTCTACTCTAAGTAAAATAGCCTTAGATTTCCAACTAAAAGTAAAAGTAGCATGTTCAGCAGTAAAAGCGTAAGTCTGTTTGACGAAGAAACCTCATCTCAGCAGCTTGTAAACTGTACCGATATCTATTATGCTTTGATTAAAAGGAAATCCAAATGGTAGTATGACTAAACCTGTGTCTAACAAAGAAAGCTCAGGACAGAGTTATATCTAGGTAGACCTGGGTGTCTACAAATGTAAAGGCCTTACAAATTATTGTTAGATTGATGTAATTCACCTAAATATTTTTTTTTGCTGCATCTACAAGCAGAGAGCTACCTAGCGATCAAAACTGTTACTCGCTGAGAAGTCAGCATTCGTGCACGAGAGGGACGTAACCATATATGCTTAGACAAGCTTTGACTTACAGCAAATCTATTTCCTTACTCTGTAAACAAATAGAATAAGCTACGTAAAATAAAGAGAAGAGTTCCATGAGTAAAATTAGCTAATACCAAAACACATCTGCATTTTACTTAATGTAACACTGAGTCCTAGAAAGACTTAAAATATAGGTGCATCCTGTTAACCCGTTTAAACATGCATAATCCATGAAAAATGTACAGACATTCTTTAAGGACTGTTGAATTGTCTGACATGCTCTGGTTCCCATGACAACGACTTGTCACAGGAAGTGCTAACTTGTGATGTCACTTTGTAAACAAACCAGCCTAGGTGCCTAAGCTAACCTAGCATCCCTCCAGCTTACGCTAAGCTAAACTCACATGGCATCCAGCTAGCTTGCGCTACGCTAAGCTAACCTAGCATCCTTTCAGCTTACGCTGAGCTAAACTAACATAGCATCCAGCTAGCTTACGCTACGCTAACCTAGCATCCATCCAGCTTAGGCTAAGCTACATAATAACTTCTACAGTTAGCAGCTAGCATAATTTACTTGAGCCCTTAATCACCACTTGTGTTCACACAATGCAAAGTATTCTAGAATACTTTCTTTAACACCGGTTAGGGTTTCTAATTATTCACTTTCCGTGTTTACACTTCTTTGCAGCTTAAGTTCACCTTCACTAGTGAAGGCATCGTCCTTGCTAACCGTCGAAGGCTAACTTTGCAGATACCCTGTTAATTAAACTTACGTTTAACTAAATGTAAACTGTGTAGCTAGAGAATAATTCATATAGCAATAGGAATTTTCATCGACAGGTGACTAAACCGATCATTCCCGGTGTTTGATCACTTTATTCCCTTTTGCTTTAAATTTTGTTTTTCTCTTGTTACTTCTTTCATTTCTTTAACCTTCATAATAACAGCAGTCAGCTGTTCCCTTGGCTAATCAGTCATCTATATGATTTAATTTAATTTCCTCTCTTGTTCAAATGTGGTTCCATTTCCCATAGGGCCCAGAAAGGAAACAGAGACACCCTTATTTGTTATTTTGGCTTAGTTTCAACCAGTGCACTCATTTTCGTAACCCTGCAGCACAAGTAATTTCAACAACTTACTAGGGCACAACTATAATCCTAAGGATTGATAATAAGCAAAATTCAAATGAGAAAGCTGTCCGTTTCCCTCTTATCCTTCACTTCGTCAAGCCGTAGTGACCCCCCCCCCCCCCCCCCCAGTTAAGTCCAGAGAAATAATTAAGTCATAAGAACCATCTTACGTCATTTATTTTATCTCGGCTATGCCCTTTCCAGGGAATAATCTTGGAACCACATAACTCTTAGCCTCCTAACAATCACAGCTAAGATAAGGATACAAGACACACGTCACTAGCTAGCTAAACAAGAGACACTTAGCTTTAGGCTACATATCTAGCGAACCCATTAAGCAGTAGTTCTGTACTTTTAGGGCCATGCATTAGTCACTCACCACAAGTGTGCCAAAATGTCACAGAGCCCCTGCTTAGCCTGACCTCAACAGCCCAGAGCAGAACCCCTCTCGACCTGCCACTGGTCAGCACAAGTCTGAACACACATCAAACGAAAACAGTGCTGCCATGTCCGAGACAGCCAAGAGTCTGAAGTTGCTTAACCCTCTGGGGTCTGCGGTGTTTTTGGGGCTATTGGGATGTTCTGACATGCTCTGACATTTGTGCTTTTTTCAGTTATTTATAAACATGTTAATGGCAAAGGTGTAAATTCACTCTATATAGCACAAACGGGGTTACGATAATATGTTATTAACATCTATGTACATGTTTGTATTTTTAAGAGAATAATGTTTATGCGTGGTTATTGAAAAAAATACAAATTAAACGTGCTGAAATAAGACCACAAAACAAATACTAAATATGTGTCCACAAGACTTTTGACAAATGGATGTTGTAGCTTCGAGTTCTGGCTTCAAAATGATGTGAAAATCATCCCATCTAATCGTTCACATAAAACGAAACACTAATTTATACTTTGTATGACAGTTTTTTTGTCTGAAGAGGTTTATGCGTGGGAGTGGTAATAGCCCATGAATATTAATGAGATTCAGACCAGGGGTGTGACAGACACTCCCCCAATGGCCCATTAGGGTGAAGCAGCCTGAACAAAGAATGAGAGGAGATTCAAAGGTTTTGTTTTTCAATCTGTTTTATTGTAATTCCTCTGTGTGGAGAAACTAAATGTTCTAAATTTGCTCTAAGCAAATCAAATGTGAGTAAAATAAATAATCAGTCAGCTATAAACAAAGCAATTGTGAGCGATAAATAAACAAAAGTAAAGGCAGGTATCTCACAGTAAATGCTTATGCCCTGTTGAATGACATCTGTCCATTTATATTTGCAGCCTTTTGCAGCTGCCTTAGCAGCCTGAGCATTGGTGTTGTGGCACAGAGTAGACACAGCACTTTCTGAAAAAAATAGTTTGAATAGACTCATGGGCGAATGCGAGTCTACAGAACTCAGTTGCGGTCCAGCTTCCCGTGCAGGAAGGAATCGCACAGTCTGTGGAACCATGTCAACATCAGTCTCTGTTTTCCATGACAGAGTGGACTGCCTGTTGCTTGCCTGCTTGTTTGCCTTGGCTCTCTTCGGGACAGGTGCCTGGACATGTTCATTGTCACATCTGTAAAAAACAAGTGTGCGCTGTCATTACACAGTACAAGAGCACTGAAGAGACTGCTAGCATTATACAGAGCGAGAGGACACATAACAAACTCACTGGCTGAGTTGTTTACGTTAACACGTGAGGCAGCACGAGCACGGAGATTACAAGCTGCACGGAGTGTGCATGTGGTGCATGTGTATGAAGTGTCTTTCGTTCGTGATTTTTTTCTGTTTTTTTCTAAATAAAAATCAGAAAATGTATTCTCGTTTTTTTTATTTTTGTCTATTTAAATTCTATTTACAAACTCACCACACACAATAATGGTCAATAACTGTAATTTGCTGAAAGCTAATCTGTTTCTGAAAAAAATGACACCTTGCACATGAAGATAGCACTTTGTTTTAGAATTTTACAGTCCAAAAATCTAAATATGTGAAAAACACCTATTTTAGCTTCAGGTTCTAAAGGGTTAATAAATGTTGTAGAAGTATCATTCATTGTTAGTTTTTTAATTTCAACATTTACTTAAACATTTTAAATTGAGTTTAATTTTTTTATTGTATCTGTTATTACCTTAGATAATGTAGGCCTACTATGAACTAACAAGAATGATCGAGGTACAATTGTATTGCTCAAATATTCATTCATGTAGTAAAAACTTAATTTCTTAGTAACTAGCACAACACGGATCACTAAAGTAAATATTACGTCTGTGCACTTACTCAGTATGATTCTCGATCGCACGGAGAACTGAACGACGCCTGCGTTCCCCTCTGCGAGGTGCTGGAGAAGGAGTGCGTGATGCAGACACATTTCTATAAAACAACAACAACAACAAAACTGTTAGCATACATAATCCAAAGTAAACTGATGGGCAATTAATGGGTATGGACGCACAATGTATATCTGTTGATGGGCCATAGGACGGAGAAATATCTATATCTATACACCGCGAAATATCTATACACCGCGAGTGTTGATGGGCCATATAGACCGCACACATTTAGAGCATTTCAAACATTTACACTGTATTCACAATCATCTGTGCACAAGGCAGTATTTTAGCAAGATAAGCCGTGTCATAGGCTAACCAAAACAGAACATTTATATATAAACATATAATGTCTAGTATTTAGACAGTATTTTACCGGAGGCTGAAATATATTTGCACTAAATCACATTATATTTACACCTAAGCAGATAGTCGCAAATAAGCTACATTATGCATAAGCTAATCAAAACTGAGTGAAATATATTTAATATACAAATGTTTAGAGAGTAACGTTATCACATTGAAAGTTTACACTTGAGCATACACGAATGTTAGGGATATTGTAAGGCAATCTTTCACGTAGTATGTCAAAAGCTAGCCAAAACGAAGCAAAATATAGTCTGAAAATTCATATGAGTTCTATATTATCAGAAAAAGAAGTATATAACACTAAACAACTTACTCTGAACTTGTATCCTCGGCGGGATCAATTCGCTCTTCAAAATGCAGCCGTTTGTTGTCTGTGTTGCACTCTGAGGAAAAGGTGAATTCTTCCTCGCTGTCCAGAATCATCTGACGGGCTTCTTCACCGGAGTAGCGCGCCATCCTCAAAACGCGATGAACTATCAGTGAATCTCATGAAGAATCTTTGTGTTTTTATGGCATTGATCGGGGGCGTGTGCGATCACCTAAACTATTTACATGTGAATAGCGCCGGGGGCGTGGCGGCCTTAACTCATTAAAAATAATGAGGGGAGAAAGAATAAACAGGACCTCTCCTTGGTTTCAAACGGATTGCATAAACTGAGAATATTTGTTTTTTATATAAATTACTTCATTTAAAAGAAGAGAATTCAAGCTTCATAAAGAAAAATATCTCGTGCCTGTGTGACAAGTAATCGCGGAGTTACAGTTAATCTTAGGACGCGTTTCAGAATGGACTTCACAGACAGAGAGAACGCAGAACTCGCATCATGTTTGTTTTTCTTTATTTGGTGAAAAGCACAACACTTTGTTTTTATTGTGAGTATCCACAAAAAAAATAGACACTTAACACGATCTAATGATGTACAACACTTATATGTACGATCAAAATCAACCGAGTATTTTAAGTCTCTTTTGCACTGATAAGAAAAAAAGCGACCAGATCACGCCGGCGTGATCTCAGACCCCAGAGGGTTAAAGAGCTTCTTCACAAAAGACTTTACAAAGACAACAAGAGGGACGAACACGACATCCTATGCCTCAGCATAAAACCTGCAACAGGCACACAGAACACTGCTCGTCAACAACAGACCACAGAGCTAACACAGCTAACACAGCTGACAACTTCCCACGACTGGGACCAAAATCCCAAAAGACCAAGAAATGCTACTTTGTCTGTCTCCGCAAAGAACTACACAAGACCGGCCCTAACCGCCCGTCGATCACCACACCAGCCCCGACGCCAAGACTCCTCGGGCACATGATCAAACAGGGTATGGCCCGGAAACTCTTTTAAAGACTCTGAGAGACAAAATCGAACTCTTACATCTCAAACATGCGAGCTGACTGTGCAGTCATACAGCCAGAACGACATCCGGCTCAAACAGGTAGCTCACATTCACCTGACAATTGGTTCTTTTAGTCTGAAACACCCTGGGTACATCTCACAAATGGACACGTACCCCTTTCTGATTGGCAAAGATCTGCTAGAGCGCTTTGAGCCTTTACTAGATTTCAAACACCTGACAGTCTGGGCCCAAGTTCAAGAACCCCTCCCCCCCCCCCCCCCCCTCCAGTCACACAGGTTACCAAAGCCAGACTGGCCGGTCATAGAGGTAACGAGAACTACAACAAAGCCAGACTCTAAGGTCACAGAGTTCATAGAACTCCAGCAGCCATCCAAGGGTACACAGCCTCAACACCAAGTCAAGGTTCAAGTTCGCTACCATGCACCTTCCAGCTCGCCAAAGACCATAACAACTTCATGAACATTGGGAGTCACCACCACTTTTAGACCCCTCCAACCACCCTAGCACGCTGTCTAGACCCACCGACAACCGGTGCCCCAAACACCCGCTATGCACCTGGCACATGCTGCGTGCACAAGACAACATTCAGCGTTCTGCATCTGATGCCATCACTGCGCCACAGCTTGTGGTGCCACAGTGCAAAAGGGGGGTCATGCGAATATATGCTCATGACGCAGCACCAGAGACACTTGCAAGACACCGAAGCAAGTGGCATACCGGCATCCTCAAAGCGAAGTCCCAGCCAACCAAGGACGACACTCGCCAAAAAGTTTTTTTTCTCCCTTTCTCTCTTTCTCTCTCTTTCACTTTTACCAGGATGCTGCTGTGCTTCGCCATCCTGTACCTCCAGCCAACCAGAGAGCAGCCGCAATCGGACAGCACTAAATCCGGCATCAGTCATCGTCCTAAAGGAACAACCGGGACTCCTCATCACCAATGGCCGGACCCAAACTCAGAAAGTGTACGTGCCACCTGATCCTCGCAACGTCTACAGAGCACACTACCCCTGCGCAACGACACAATACAGCTGGGTAGGTGCCCGATGGACAGAGGACTCCCTCACTCACGCTGAGGCTGATGTTGAACACATGCTCAACCAACTTGAGAAAATGACTGTCACGCTAGCGGAGCCAGGTGGCCACAACCGCCGCTCCCAACGGTTTCTACGAGCTTTGCTCGGAGCCGCCACTGCCGTCGGAACTCTGTTTAACATTTGTATGCCCAGTGTGAATGCAGTAAACCTAGCCACCGTGAGGCGGCATGTAGCCGAAATTCAGGCTAAGATTCCACAGATAAAAGAGCAACTCACGACACAGAGTGCATCCCTGCAGACCATCGACAAGACACTAAAGGGAATTGTGGTAACTTTCAACACTCACAGCGTTCTGCCGACCCCAACAGTGAACTCCATGAAAAAGCTGTTACTGTCTCCCAGAATGACGTCGCTCAAACTCAGCTGGTAACAGCCCTGAGGACAAACCCGCTGCGGGAAGCGAACCCCTCCATCGACAGCCTCGCCATGGGTAGAATTCCACCGCACCTGATACCCTTAGGCCTCATGCAAACCGTGCTGGTGTCCGCCATCACCACGCCAACTGACTCTTTACAAATACACCTTGCCTACTCTCTGGGTAGTGCCATCCCACTCTGCGTCGACCACAAGCAGAGAAAAGGGGGTTTTCTCCTGAACTTGCCCATCCTAGAGTCAAGCCGAAGCTCAAGAACATTGTCAATGCCAGATTTTGAAAAGTAACACTCACTTCAAGATATGCACGCTGGACGTGGATGCCTCACACGACAGCGACACAAAGCTGCCCCAGCTCCGAATCCGCACATGTGCACATTGACCAAAGACGTTCAGTATCTCTGCCCCTAACAAACCTTTCCTCACAGACAACACTGACGGAATCTGCGGGCTGCAGATCAGCGGCACACGCTGCCCTGCCAAAGCCAAGCCTCGCACTCAGGTCACCGAGACCCACGCAGAGATTGTAGGTGAAAGGGGGACTCCTTAACACTCCTGTGCGCACAGCCGCACTCACTGACGACCAAAATGACACTGACACCTGTGTCACCTTGCTCGACCAGAGCGTGTAATCCAAGCATCAAAGGTGCCATCCTTCACCTCGACGACCTGGCATCGTATCCTCTTCCAAGCGAAGAGCACCAATCAGAACTGACCTTGTTCCCATCGACATAGCCCTCCAAGCTGTGTCTCAACTGCCCGCCTTAACTGCCTCACCTGTTGTCCAATCCTGGACTGCAGCTGATCCTGCGCTGGGTACCTCTACGGTAATCAACCACACCCTGACACTTGACTTTCAATCAGGAGGCTCAACGAGATGCGAAAATCTACAGCCAAGCTCACGGGACCCTCAGGAAGAGGGTACCACGCCGGAGGCTGCGTCAAACTTAATCAAGCTGAGCCCTCAGCCTCGGCTCGAGAGCACCTGCTACCCTATCATCATGATTCACCTGTCATCCGTCAATTGTGATGATTGTTGTCCGATTTAAGTCCACACAGGGACTTCATCAGACAAAAAGGGGGATATTGTAGGGACTGGGCTAAGAGTGAATCTGAATAAATAAAAATATCTGTGCTAAAGTCCCAAAAAACCTTCAGGCACCGAAAGACTGAATTTTACACACACACACACACGAGCCCTTCCCTCCCCCAACACACGAGGGAAGCTCCTGTTACGAGACTTTATAACCCATCGGAATGTCGCAGAATGTCTCTGAACAAAGAGACGGATATTTCTGTTGTGTAAAGACATAAAAACCATTAAATATATTTTGTTAAATGTATGTGTTTTTCCCCATGTCACAGTGAAATATCTTTGTTTGGCCACGGCATAAATGGACATTAGAAATACCTACTTTATGCATTTTAAATACCTCTGTATTTTTCCTTTGACTTTCATTTGATGTGTTTGACACCTCTAAAATGCTCATGGAACGGGCTATCTGAATATGCACAGAGATATAAAGTAAAGTGTATTTTTAATGGGTTTTACCGCCATTGAAGATTCAAACTGTTAAACTGTACACCCTCCTTGAACACACCCCTGTACCACGAGGGGCATGTTCTCCCAAACAAAGGACAATAAACCGAGGGTTCCCGCGTGCAACATCCATTCCCCGATTGGCCCCGTGAACCGGAAGGGGAGGGAATTCTACAAGGTGATAAATGTAGGAGCGCGGCTCCGCCTCTCTCTCTTGAACTTTCCAGCACGTCAGAAACATGTAATTCACGCGGAGGTCCCCTCAGGGGATCAGATCATATCCTGGATCTTTTCTTTACTTTCTAGCCTAAAATCTGTTTTCTGTATTCAACTTGTTTCACTTCCACGAAGTGACATGACCTGAGCCGAACTATCTCCGTTGGTAACGTGACCTAAAAGACTTCCGACCGCTGTTCAAAGACTCGCGCCGCATCACGTGACTCCACGGAACCAAGGACTCAGCTCACGCACGCAGCTAAACCATGCGGGCCGCACGCGCACGGACAACAAAAGATCTGCCGTCCAAAACGCGGCTAGACCATGCAGGCCGCTCAAGGAACGCAGCAAAACATGAGAGAACCCTTCCACATGCAAGTAAATTTGGGTTACCCTGTTTTCAGAGCATTAAGAATGTGTTTTCGTGTTGTTTCAGGAAAGTTGACTGTCTAGGTGAAAGTAACCCTATCCCTATCTCTCTCTTACTCGCTCTCACGCGTGTAATTTATCCATATCTCTATATCTCACACACTTCCTCGTTCATTGATGTCTTATTGTGTTCCCTTTCGAAAGCTACAGTCGATGCTGCGCTGCTTAGCGCATTGGGAACGTCTTTAATCGTGACCTGCTGTGAATATAGTGTGTAAACACGTCGATAGGATCGACCCGGAGGTAATATAGCCTCGGTCGGTGACGTCACCGGCGCGCACCCGCGACACGAGGCTATAATTAGATGAGCCACAGGTGCATCGTCAGGTCTTTTTGTCTTCAGAGACCTCTCTGTGTTTGGTGTGCAAGCATTTATCTCCTCTCTATCTACTACAGATCTTTGTTAGGAGTTATTTAGTTTATCACTGACAGTGTGCAGATTTTCTCTTTCTCATCTTTCAACGATCTAAGAAGAGTTTAGAAAGAGTTAAAGAGAAAGAGAAATGAGTCAACAGAGAAAGCGCTGTGTCCCTCCATGTTCTCGTCCTATGTCAGAACTGAATACACACGCTTACTGCTTTGTTTGTTTGGGGAAAGAGCATGCTGCCCTTGCGTTTGAGCATGGTGATTGCGAGCACACTGGAATGTTCACAGTTAAAGTGCTTTGCGTTCGCTTTGCTTATTTCAAAGGGGTAGTACCCGCAATGTGATTGTGGGGCTCGTGCGATCTGGCTGAGGAGCGAGAGACAGATGCGCCCTTTTCGCTTTCTCTCTCTCTCTCCAGATCGCAATGTCCTTTTGCCTGACTACCGAAGCGTGCCTCGGCGCTTCTTCGGCTCGGGTAGAGGACATTGAATCTCGTGAGTTCGTCGCCTCCGAGCGTTCCTCCCGCGATGATAAAGGAGAACTGCTCGGGGCGATCGTTCGTCCCATAAAACACTCCCATAAAAAGTTGCATAAAACACTCAAAGCTTATAAATAAAGATTTATATATAATATAAATATGACGTGTCTTTGTGCCCTCGACGTCGACCAATTCGACTATCGCGGGTGCGAAGGCACGCGATTATATGACGCTGCCTCAGATCGGAGAGACGCTCGCGGGTTTTCTCTCCCCTGGGATCGCATTATCATATGTATTTTCAGCGGGTCATGCTGGTACTGCGCTGTTCACCATGGCTGTTACAGGCATACTAGGCTGATCTTATGAAAGATTTAAACAGCCTATCATTCAGACCGTGTTTGCTTGTCTGATTGATATTTGGCTGTATTTATTGCTAATGAATTATGATAATATATGAGAAATCAGATATTCAATGCAATATATCAGATGCTTACTAATCTATTGTCATGGCTGTTCTTTTAGAGTACCGCCTCCGAGCACTTCTCTCGTTATTATAAAGCGTGTGAGTGGTTACTCGAGGTGGTGACTCGTGCTGTGGCCAGATTAGAGCTAAACTGCCCTCCTGAGGATCTCCATGACGTTAATTTGTGCATGGGGAAAACCTTATTTTTCGTGCATCTTTGTGCCCTCTACGTCAATCTATTAGACTATTGTGGGTGCAGGGGCATGTGGTTTACGATGATGCGCCAGGCCGAAGAGACGCTCACGGGCTATCTCTCCTCTGGGGCTCATCGTCATTTAAGTCGTCAGTACTCCCAGCCAAGTCATGTATAATAACATCCTCGCTGGTGGGAGTCAGACTGGTGCTTTACACACTATGGCAGTGTTGCAGACATATCAAGCTGATCTGATAAAGAAAAGGTGGTCTCAAAGCAGAGTATGGCGGGTTGCGTTCCCCCTCGTAAAGACTGGGGACCGGCTCGTCACTCAGCTCAGCAGCCCTTTTGAAACCGCTGTAGCATCCTTGCCACCTCTGGTGATTCGGGGGGCAGCGGTTTCCGGCGAAATGTTGAAGGTTCTTTTGTTTTCTGTTATTGCCCAGGACGAAGAACATTTAACATTCCCCTAACCGGAAGTATTAAAGAGACTTTGGCAGCGTGAAAAGCTACTGCCGGGTATCTCTTTTTGTGTCCTGAAGACAGTAAAAAGGAATGTTGCCCTCCTCGTTTTAACGGTCTGGTAGCCACTACCATGAAACAGGAATAGGCGCATCTGCTGTCACAAAAATGGAGGACTGCGTCCGTTTTTAGATCTGAGGCTTGAACCGTTCCATTAGAACGCTCAAGTTCAAGATGCTAACTATCAAGAAGGTCGTGTTGTAAATTCAACATCGTGTTTGGGTCTTCACGGTCGATCTTAAAAAGACGCATATTTTTCATATAGAAATATTGCCACAACACTGGAAGTTCCTGGTGTTTGCTTTGATGAAGCTTACCATTTCCGGGTCCTTCCATTCGACCTAGCCATGTTACATCGACAATTGGCTCATTCTGGCCTAGTCTCAAGAGCTTGCGCTTCGACATCTAGATTGATCCACGCTCATCTTCTCTATATGGGGCTGAGGTGCAACGCCAAGATATGCGTTCACTCTCCTCCCCAGAGGGTAACGTGCTTGGGGGTTAAATGGGACTCTGTCACCATTGGGGGCACAATTGTCCCCCGCTTGTGTCAAGACCATTTTTAAACACCCTAAAGCAACATCTGGCTAGGTCAGGACATAAGTCTCATGGCAGCTGCGTCCACAAGGTTTCTTCTGGGCCTTTTGCACATGAGACCACTTCAGTTGTGGCTCAAAATCACTATACAATCCCCAAGGGCAAATAAAGGCAAGAGCACCCACTGAGTGCTTTGTGTCCTTTCTAAAAATCCATGTTTATGGTAAGTCACGCGCTGAACGCTTCGTGTACTTTCTAAAATCCATGTTTATGGTAAGGGTTACGCGCTGTGGCTTCGTTCCCTTTTTACGTGGTTCAGACCCCGGTTTCTCACCTTGGGTCCCACTCTTGGTGCGTCTTGCCGTCGCAGAATGCTAACGACAGACGCCTCCCTGTCGGGCTGGGTAGCGGTCTTAAGTGGTCGTCCAGCCCAGGGGATCTGGGGAGGCATCATCTTGACTGGCAAATCAATTGTCTCAAGTTGATGGAATATGTATTTCTGGCCCCGAAATATTTTCTCCCTCAGTTGAGAGACTGTCCTAGTGCGGGGGGGACAACACAGCGGCAGTCTCTTACATAATCACCAGGGAGGTCTGCACTCATGCAATCTGAACAGAATAGCGAGGCAGATTTTCTCTTGGCCCAGGAGAAGTTCCTGTCACTCAGGGCAGTGTACATTCCAGGGCATATGAATGTGGGAGCGGATTTTCTGACCAGACAGAAATTACACACGGGGGAATGGAAACTCCACCCGGATTTAGTAAAACAGATCTGGACCAGATTTTATGAAGCAGAGGTGGACCTCTTCGCCTCCCAGCACACAGCGCAATGTCCGCTCTACTTCTCTCTGAGTCACCCAGCCCCCCCCTGGGTCTGGATGCTATGGCGCACTCATGGCCCAAAATGTGCCTGTATGCGTTTCCTCCAGTGGCTCTGCTCCCGGGAGTTCTAGCCAGAGTTTGCCAGTAAGGGTCTTGCCTCTTACTGATAGCGCCGCGTTGGCCGAACAGAGTATGGTTCTCGGAGATATACCTCTCCTCGACGGCTCGCCATAGGCGATTCCGAAGAGGAGGGACCTTCTGTCCCAGGCGGAGGGCACGATATTCCATCCCAGGCCCGACCTGTGGAACCTTCATGCTTGGCCCCCTATGGGTACCAACTGAGGGACACTGGGCTTTCGCCTGCCGTTATTGAGACCGTTCTAAATGCTAGGGCTTCCTCCACTAGAAAGAGTTATGCCAACAAATGGGGTATCTTTGAAAGGTGATGTGTTGTACATAATGCAGATCCGGTCAACTGCCAGATTGCTTCATTTCTGGATTTCTTGCAGGAAAAATTAACAGGCACATGCCCCGCCACTCTCAAGGTTTATGTGGCCGCTCTTTCGGCTTGCCACGCCTTGGTTGACGGGGTGCCACTCGGGAGACATCCTCTGCTCGCTCGCTTCATTTGTGGGGCCAGATGACTGAGGCCTCCCGTAAGAACCAAGATCCCTTCGTGGGACTTAGATTAGTCCTCGAGGGTCTGGTTAAGACCCCTTTGAACCTCTAGGGTTGGCGTGTGACAAACTTCCGACCCTAAAGATGGTTTTTCTTATGGCTATTACCTCTCTAAAAAGAATCGGGGACATGCAGGCTCTGTCGATATCGCCATCCTGCTTAGACTTTGCCCCAGGAATGGTGGAAGTGATTTTGCGTCCTCATCCTGATTACCTGCTTAAGGTACCATTCTCGGCTGTACATCCGGTCACTCTTGAGGCCTTCTACCCTCCGCCGTTCATGACGCCGGAGCAGGAGTGATCTCACAGACTTTGTCCAGTCCGTGCTCTTAAGACTTATGTCCACCGCACCAGCCAGTGCCATATGTCAGAGCAACTACTCGTTTGTTATGGGGGCATCAACAAGGGTGCTGCTGCCACTAAACATAATGCATAATGCAGACCATGTCATATTAGGTCGGGGATGCTATTGCTCTTGCCTATGAGGCGCGCGGCCAAGCTTCGCCAACGGGTCTTAGGGCATACTCCACCAGAGGGTTCGCCTCCTCTGCTGTCTTGGCAAGAGGTACTCCCCCTTACAATTTGTTTGTGATGCGGCAGGCTGGTCCTCTCCGCACACATTCATAAAGATTTTATGGTTTGGATGTTCATTCCACTCCGGGCTCTCACGTCCTTGAGTTAACATCACAAGCTAATGTCTAGGGCTTTCTTGCGTTCTTGTGAGCACACCTACACAACCGTAAGGAGTCCAGACACCCTCAAGCACGGCGGCGTGGGCATTCTCGTTCCCAATGCGCTAAGCAGCGCAGCATCGACTGTAGCTTTCGAAAGGGAACGGTCTCGGTTACTTCATTGTAACCTTGTTCCCTGAGAAAGCGGAACGAGATGCTGCGCTACTTTGCCGTGCTGATGATGTCCCAGGACTGCTCTTCAGACAAAATATCCTGACGATGCACCTGTGGCTCATCTAATTATAGCCTCGTGTCGCGGGTGCGCGCCGGTGACGTCACCGACCGAGGCTATATTACCTCCGGGTCGATCCTATCGACGTGTTTACACACTATATTCACAGCAGGTCACGATTAAAGACGTTCCCAATGCGCTAAGCAGCGCAGCATCTCGTTCCGCTTTCTCAGGGAACAAGGTTACAATGAAGTAACCGAGACCGTTTTGTATGTCTATTATGTTTGTAAATATATATATATATATATTCCATGGCAACCGTAGTAAATATATAAGTAGACATGCCTTTATTAAATCCATTATATTCATTTGATTGATTCATTTACTTTGCTCATTTTCAAGTCCCTTAAGTGCAAACAGGTCCTACTCGCTTTATCAATTAAAGATACTTTAAAGAGTATGTGTTTATAGGGCAGCAAACCCAATTCTTCTGGCCAGAGAATTGCGTTTCCTGAAATCCTATAAAGTAAGATGATATTGTGGATCCCCACAATATTATTCTGGCAATTGAGCTAATTAATTTTGCCTGTTTTGTAAGACGTGATCAGTGTAATTAACTGTAATCAACTTGTAGTTAAAATGCAAGGATACACAGTTAAATATGCAGGTAAAAGGACATCCTCCCTTAGAGGGAGATTTTATTAACATGTAAGACTGATCTAATCCAAACATGTATGAATAATTATTAATTATGAATTATTAATTATGATATGCAAATTCCCCACGGATTAGATCCGCCCAAAGTCTTTACATAGATTAGTTAGAAAGAAAGATAAATTAGTTAGAAAGAAAGACAGATTAGTTAAAAAACAAAGAAAGAGATTTGTTAGAAAGAAAGATTAGTTAGAAAGATAGATAGATTAGTTAGAAAGAAAAAAGATAGATTAGTTAGAAAGAATGAAAAAAGAAAGAAAGAAAGAAAGATTGGTTAGAAAGAAAGATAGATTAGTTAGAAAGAAAGATAGAAAGAAAGATGGATTAGTTAGAAAGAAAGAAACAGATTAGTTAGAAAGAAAGAAAGAAAGAAAGATTAGTTAGAAAGATTAGTTAGGTAGAAAGAAAGAAAGATAGATTAGTTAGAAAGAAAGAAAGATATATTAGTTAGAAAGAAAGATAGATAGATTAGTTAGAAAGAAAGATAGATTAGTTAGAAAGAAAGAAAGATAGATTAGTTAGAAAGAAAGAAAGATAGATTAGTTAGAAATATAGATCAATTAGTTAGAAAGAAAGATAGATTAGTTAGAAAGAAAGAAAGATAGATTAGTTAGAAAGAAATAAAGAACGATAGATTAGTTAGAAATAAAGATAGATAGATTAGTTAGAAAGAAAAAAGATACATTTGTTAGAATGAAAGAAAGATAGATTAGTTAGAAAGAAAGAAAGAATGATAGATTGGTTAGTAAGAAAGAAAGAAAGATAGAAAGAAAGAACGATAGATTAGTTAGAAAGAAAGATAGATTAGTTAGAAAGAAAGATAGATTAGTTAGAAAGAAAGAAAGATAGATTAGTTAGAAAGAAAGATAGATAGATTAGTTAGAAAGATTAGTTACAAAGAAAGAAAGATAGATAGATTAGTTCGAAAGAAAGATAGATTATTTAGAAAGAAAGAAAGAAAGAAAGATTAGTTAGAAAGAAAGAGATAGATTAGTTAGAAAGAAAAAAGATAGATTAGTTAGAAAGAAAGAAAAAAGAAAGTAAGAAAGAAAGTAAGTAAGATTGGTTAGAAAGAAAGATAGATTAGTTAGAAAGACAGAAAGATTAGTTAGAATGAAAGAAAGATAGAGTAGTTAGAAAGAAAGAAAGATAGATAGATTAGTTAGAAAGAAAGAAAGATAGATTAGTTAGAAAGAAAGAAAGAAAGATTAGTTAGAAAGAAAGAAAGATAGATTAGTTAGAAAGAAAGAAAGATTAGTTAGAAAGAAAGAAAGATTAGTTAGAAAGAAAAAGATAGATTAGTTAGAAAGAAAGAAAGATAGATTAGTTAGAAAGAAAAAAAATAGATTAGTTGGAAAGAAAGAAAGAAAGAAAGAAAGAAAGATTGGTTAGAAAGAAAGAAAGATAGATTAGTTAGAAAGAAAGAAAGAAAGAAAGAAAGAAAGAAAGAAAGATAGATTTGTTAGAAGGAAAGCAAGATAGATTTGTTAGAAGGAAAGAAACATAGATTAGTTAGAAAGAAAGAAACATTAGTTAGAAAGACAGATAGATTAGTTAGAAAGAAAGAAAGATTAGTTAGAAAGAAATATAGATTAGTTAGAAAGAAAGATAGATAGATTAGTTAGAAAGAAAAAAGATAGATTAGTTAGAAAGAAAGAAAGAGATTTGTTAGAATGAAGGAAAGATAGATTAGTTAGAAAGTTAGAAAGAAAGATAGATTAGTCAAAAAGAAAAGATGGATTAGTTAGAAAGAAAGAAAAATAGATTTGTTAGAATAAAAGATAGATTAGTTAAAAAGAAAGAAAGATAGATAGATTAGTTAGAAAGAAAAAAGATAGATTAGTTAGAAAGAAAGAAAGATTTGTTAGAATGAAGGAAAGATAGATTAGTAAGAAAGAAAGATAGATAGATTAGTTAGAAAGAAAGATAGATAGATTAGTTAGAAAGAAAGAAAGATAGATTAGTTAGAAAGAAAGAAAGAAAGATTAGTTAGAAAGAAAGAAAGATAGATTAGTTAGAAAGAAAAAAAATAGATTAGTTGGAAAGAAAGAAAGAAAGAAAGAAAGATAGATTAGTTAGTTAGAAAGAAAGTTAGATTAATTAGAAAGATAGATTAGTTAGAAAGAAAGATAGATTAGTTAGAATGAAAGAAAGATAGATTAGTTAGAAAGAAAAAAAAATAGATTATTTGGAAAGAAAGAAAGAAAGAAAGATAGATTAGTTAGTTAGAAAGAAAGATATATTAGTTAGAAAGAAAGATAGATAGATTAGTTAGAAAGAAAGATAGATTAGTTAGAAAGAAAGAAAGATAGATTAGTAAGAAAGAAAGAAAGATAGATTAGTTAGAAAGATAGATCAATTAGTTAGAAAGAAAGATAGATTAGTTAGAAAGAAAGAAAGATAGATTAGTTAGAAAGAAATAAAGAACGATAGATTAGTTAGAAATAAAGATAGATAGATTAGTTAGAAAGAAAAAAGATACATTTGTTAGAATGAAAGAAAGATAGATTAGTTAGAAAGAAAGAAAAAATGATAGATTGGTTAGTAAGAAAGAAAGAAAGATAGAAAGAAAGAACGATAGATTAGTTAGAAAGAAAGATAGATTAGTTAGAAAGAAAGATAGATTAGTTAGAAAGAAAGATAGATAGATTAGTTAGAAAGATTAGTTACAAAGAAAGAAAGATAGATAGATTAGTTCGAAAGAAAGATAGATTATTTAGAAAGAAAGAAAGAAAGAAAGATAGATTAGTTAGAAAGAAAGAAAGAAAGATTAGTTAGAAAGAAAGAGATAGATTAGTTAGAAAGAAAAAAGATAGATTAGTTAGAAAGAAAGAAAAAAGAAAGTAAGAAAGAAAGTAAGTAAGATTGGTTAGAAAGAAAGATAGATTAGTTAGAAAGACAGAAAGATTAGTTAGAATGAAAGAAAGATAGAGTAGTTAGAAAGAAAGAAAGATAGATAGATTAGTTAGAAAGAAAGAAAGATAGATTAGTTAGAAAGAAAGAAAGAAAGATTAGTTAGAAAGAAAGAAAGATAGATTAGTTAGAAAGAAAGAAAGATTAGTTAGAAAGAAAGAAAGATTAGTTAGAAAGAAAAAGATAGATTAGTTAGAAAGAAAGAAAGATAGATTAGTTAGAAAGAAAAAAAATAGATTAGTTGGAAAGAAAGAAAGAAAGAAAGAAAGAAAGATTAGTTAGAAAGAAAGAAAGATAGATTAGTTAGAAAGAAAGAAAGAAAGAAAGAAAGAAAGATAGATTTGTTAGAAGGAAAGCAAGATAGATTTGTTAGAAGGAAAGAAACAGATTAGTTAGAAAGAAAGAAAGAAACATTAGTTAGAAAGAAAGATAGATTAGTTAGAAAGAAAGAAAGATTAGTTAGAAAGAAATATAGATTAGTTAGAAAGAAAGATAGATAGATTAGTTAGAAAGAAAAAAGATAGATTAGTTAGAAAGAAAGAAAGAGATTTGTTAGAATGAAGGAAAGATAGATTAGTTAGAAAGAAAGAAAGATAGATAGATTAGTTAGAAAGAAAGATAGATTAGTCAAAAAGAAAAGATGGATAAGTTAGAAAGAAAGAAAAATAGATTTGTTAGAATAAAAGATAGATTAGTTAAAAAGAAAGATAGATAGATTAGTTAGAAAGAAAAAAGATAGATTAGTTAGAAAGAAAGAAAGAGATTTGTTAGAATGAAGGAAAGATAGATTAGTAAGAAAGAAAGATAGATAGATTAGTTAGAAAGAAAGATAGATAGATTAGTTAGAAAGAAAGAAAGATAGATTAGTTAGAAAGAAAGAAAGAAAGATTAGTTAGAAAGAAAGAAAGATAGATTAGTTAGAAAGAAAAAAAAATAGATTAGTTGGAAAGAAAGAAAGAAAGAAAGAAAGAAAGAAAGATAGATTAGTTAGTTAGAAAGAAAGTTAGATTAGTTAGAAAGATAGATTAGTTAGAAAGAAAGATAGATTAGTTAGAATGAAAGAAAGATAGATTAGTTAGAAAGAAAAAAAATAGATTAGTTGGAAAGAAAGAAAGAAAGAAAGATAGATTAGTTAGTTAGAAAGAAAGTTAGATTAGTTAGAAAGATAGATTAGTTAGAAAGAAAGATAGATTAGTTAGAATGAAAGAAAGATAGATAAGTTAGAAAGAAAGATAGATTAGTTAGAAAGAAAGATAGATTAGTTAGAATGAAAGATAGAGTAGTTAGAAAGAAAGAAAGATAGATTAGTTAGAAAGAAAGATAGATAAGTTAGAAAGAAAGATTAGTTAGAAAGATAGAAAGATAGATAAATTAGTTAGAAAGAAAGATAGATTAGTCAAAAAGAAAAGATGGATTAGTTAGAAAGAAAGAAAAATAGATTTGTTAGAATAAAAGATAGATTAGTTAAAAAGAAAGAAAGATAGATAGATTAGTTAGAAAGAAAAAAGATAGATTAGTTAGAAAGAAAGAAAGAGATTTGTTAGAATGAAGGAAAGATAGATTAGTAAGAAAGAAAGATAGATAGATTAGTTAGAAAGAAAGATAGATTAGTCAAAATGAAAGATGGATTAGTTAGAAAGAAAGAAAGATAGAGTAGTTAGAAAGAAAGAAAGATAGATTAGTTAGAAAGAAAGATAGATAAGTTAGAAAGAAAGATAGATAGATTAGTTAGAAAGAAAGATAGATTAGTTAGAAAGAAAGATAGATTAGTTAGAATGAAAGAAAGATAGAGTAGTTAGAAAGAAAGAAAGATAGATTAGTTAGAAAGAAAGATAGATTAGTTAGAATGAAAGAAAGATAGAGTAGTTAGAAAAAAGAAAGATAGATTAGTTAGCAAGAAAGATAGATAGATTAGTTAGAAAGAAAGATAGATTAGTTAGAATGAAAGAAAGATAGAGTAGTTAGAAAGAAAGAAAGATAGATTAGTTAGAAAGAAAGTTCGATTAGTTAGAAAGAAAGAAAGATAGATTAGAAAGAAAGATAGATAGATAGATTAATTAGAAAGAAAGATAAATAGATTTGTTAGAAAGAAAGAAAGAAAGATAGATTAGTTAGTTAGAAAGAAAGTTAGATTAGTTAGAAAGAAAGATAGATTAGTTAGAATGAAAGAAAGATAGAGTAGTTAGAAAGAAAGAAAGATAGATTAGTTAGAAAGAAAGATAGATAAATTAGAAAGAAAGATATATAGATTAGTTAGAAAGAAAGATAGATTAGTTAGAAAGAAAGATAGATTAGTTAGAAAGAAAGAAAGATAGATTAGTTAGAAAGAAAGATAGATAAGTTAGAAAGAAAGAAAGATAGATTAGTTAGAAAGAAAGAAAGAAATAAATTTAATTAAAAAGAAAGAAAGAAAGAAAGATAGATTAGTTAGAAAGAAAAAAGGAAAGAAAGATAGATTAGTAAGAAAGAAAGAAAGAAAGATAGATTAGTGAGAAAGATAGATTAGTTAGAAAGAAAGAAAGAAAAAAAGATTAGTGAGAAAGAAAGATAGATTAGTTAGAAAGAAAGAAAGAAAGAGATTAGTTAGAAAGAAAAAGAAAGATAGATTAGTTAGAAAGAAAGAAAGATAGATTAGTTAGAAAGAAAGAAAGAAAGAAAGTTAATTAAAAAGAAAGAAAGAAAGATATATTAGGTAGAAAGAAAGATAGAAAGATAGATAGATTAGTTAGAAAGAAAGAAAGTTAATTAAAAAGAAAGAAAGATTAGTTAGAAAGATAGATTAGTTAGAAAGAAAGAAAGAAAAATGATTAGTAAGAAAGAAAGATAGATTAGTTAGAAAGAAAGAAAGAAAGAAATATAGATAAGTTAGAAAGAAAGAAAGATAGATTAGTTAGAAAGAAAGAAAAAAAGATTAGTTAGAAAGAAAGAAAGAAAGAAAGATTACTTAGAAAAAAAGAAAGAAAAAAAGATTAGTAAGAAAGAAAGAAAGATAGATTAGTTAGAAAGAAAAAAGGAAAGAAAGATAGATTAGTAAGAAAGAAAGATAGATTAGTGAGATAGATAGATTAGTTAGAAAGAAAGAAAAAAAAGAAAGATAGATTAGTTAGAAAGAAAGAAAGATAGATTAGTTAGAAAGAAAGAAAGAAAGAAATTTAATTAAAAAGAAAGAAAGAAAGAAAGATATATTAGTTAGAAAGAAAGAAAGATAGATTAGTTAGAAAGAAAGATAGATTAGTTAGAAAGAAAGATAAATTAGTTAGAAAGAAAGACAGATTAGTTAAAAAACAAAGAAAGAGATTTGTTAGAAAGAAAGATTAGTTAGAAAGATAGATAGATTAGTTAGAAAGAAAAAAGATAGATTAGTTAGAAAGAATGAAAAAAGAAAGAAAGAAAGAAAGATTGGTTAGAAAGAAAGATAGATTAGTTAGAAAGAAAGATAGAAAGAAAGATGGATTAGTTAGAAAGAAAGAAACAGATTAGTTAGAAAGAAAGAAAGAAAGAAAGATTAGTTAGAAAGATTAGTTAGGTAGAAAGAAAGAAAGATAGATTAGTTAGAAAGAAAGAAAGATATATTAGTTAGAAAGAAAGATAGATAGATTAGTTAGAAAGAAAGATAGATTAGTTAGAAAGAAAGAAAGATAGATTAGTTAGAAAGAAAGAAAGATAGATTAGTTAGAAATATAGATCAATTAGTTAGAAAGAAAGATAGATTAGTTAGAAAGAAAGAAAGATAGATTAGTTAGAAAGAAATAAAGAACGATAGATTAGTTAGAAATAAAGATAGATAGATTAGTTAGAAAGAAAAAAGATACATTTGTTAGAATGAAAGAAAGATAGATTAGTTAGAAAGAAAGAAAGAATGATAGATTGGTTAGTAAGAAAGAAAGAAAGATAGAAAGAAAGAACGATAGATTAGTTAGAAAGAAAGATAGATTAGTTAGAAAGAAAGATAGATTAGTTAGAAAGAAAGAAAGATAGATTAGTTAGAAAGAAAGATAGATAGATTAGTTAGAAAGATTAGTTACAAAGAAAGAAAGATAGATAGATTAGTTCGAAAGAAAGATAGATTATTTAGAAAGAAAGAAAGAAAGAAAGATTAGTTAGAAAGAAAGAGATAGATTAGTTAGAAAGAAAAAAGATAGATTAGTTAGAAAGAAAGAAAAAAGAAAGTAAGAAAGAAAGTAAGTAAGATTGGTTAGAAAGAAAGATAGATTAGTTAGAAAGACAGAAAGATTAGTTAGAATGAAAGAAAGATAGAGTAGTTAGAAAGAAAGAAAGATAGATAGATTAGTTAGAAAGAAAGAAAGATAGATTAGTTAGAAAGAAAGAAAGAAAGATTAGTTAGAAAGAAAGAAAGATAGATTAGTTAGAAAGAAAGAAAGATTAGTTAGAAAGAAAGAAAGATTAGTTAGAAAGAAAAAGATAGATTAGTTAGAAAGAAAGAAAGATAGATTAGTTAGAAAAAAAAAAAATAGATTAGTTGGAAAGAAAGAAAGAAAGAAAGAAAGAAAGAAAGATTGGTTAGAAAGAAAGAAAGATAGATTAGTTAGAAAGAAAGAAAGAAAGAAAGAAAGAAAGATAGATTTGTTAGAAGGAAAGCAAGATAGATTTGTTAGAAGGAAAGAAACATAGATTAGTTAGAAAGAAAGAAACATTAGTTAGAAAGACAGATAGATTAGTTAGAAAGAAAGAAAGATTAGTTAGAAAGAAAGATAGATTAGTTAGAAAGAAAGATAGATAGATTAGTTAGAAAGAAAAAAGATAGATTAGTTAGAAAGAAAGAAAGAGATTTGTTAGAATGAAGGAAAGATAGATTAGTTAGAAAGTTAGAAAGAAAGATAGATTAGTCAAAAAGAAAAGATGGATTAGTTAGAAAGAAAGAAAAATAGATTTGTTAGAATAAAAGATAGATTAGTTAAAAAGAAAGAAAGATAGATAGATTAGTTAGAAAGAAAAAAGATAGATTAGTTAGAAAGAAAGAAAGAGATTTGTTAGAATGAAGGAAAGATAGATTAGTAAGAAAGAAAGATAGATAGATTAGTTAGAAAGAAAGATAGATAGATTAGTTAGAAAGAAAGAAAGATAGATTAGTTAGAAAGAAAGAAAGAAAGATTAGTTAGAAAGAAAGAAAGATAGATTAGTTAGAAAGAAAAAAAATAGATTAGTTGGAAAGAAAGAAAGAAAGAAAGAAAGAAAGAAAGAAAGATAGATTAGTTAGTTGGAAAGAAAGTTAGATTAGTTAGAAAGATAGATTAGTTAGAAAGAAAGATAGATTAGTTAGAATGAAAGAAAGATAGATTAGTTAGAAAGAAAAAAAATAGATTATTTGGAAAGAAAGAAAGAAAGAAAGATAGATTAGTTAGTTAGAAAGAAAGATATATTAGTTAGAAAGAAAGATAGATAGATTAGTTAGAAAGAAAGATAGATTAGTTAGAAAGAAAGAAAGATAGATTAGTTAGAAAGAAAGAAAGATAGATTAGTTAGAAAGATAGATCAATTAGTTAGAAAGAAAGATAGATTAGTTAGAAAGAAAGAAAGATAGATTAGTTAGAAAGAAAAAAGATACATTTGTTAGAATGAAAGAAAGATAGATTAGTTAGAAAGAAAGAAAAAATGATAGATTGGTTAGTAAGAAAGAAAGAAAGATAGAAAGAAAGAACGATAGATTAGTTAGAAAGAAAGATAGATTAGTTAGAAAGAAAGATAGATTAGTTAGAAAGAAAGATAGATAGATTAGTTAGAAAGATTAGTTACAAAGAAAGAAAGATAGATAGATTAGTTCGAAAGAAAGATAGATTATTTAGAAAGAAAGAAAGAAAGAAAGAAAGATAGATTAGTTAGAAAGAAAGAAAGAAAGATTAGTTAGAAAGAAAGAGATAGATTAGTTAGAAAGAAAAAAGATAGATTAGTTAGAAAGAAAGAAAAAAGAAAGTAAGAAAGAAAGTAAGTAAGATTGGTTAGAAAGAAAGATAGATTAGTTAGAAAGACAGAAAGATTAGTTAGAATGAAAGAAAGATAGAGTAGTTAGAAAGAAAGAAAGATAGATAGATTAGTTAGAAAGAAAGAAAGATAGATTAGTTAGAAAGAAAGAAAGAAAGATTAGTTAGAAAGAAAGAAAGATAGATTAGTTAGAAAGAAAGAAAGATTAGTTAGAAAGAAAGAAAGATTAGTTAGAAAGAAAAAGATAGATTAGTTAGAAAGAAAGAAAGATAGATTAGTTAGAAAGAAAAAAAATAGATTCGTTGGAAAGAAAGAAAGAAAGAAAGAAAGAAAGAAAGATTAGTTAGAAAGAAAGAAAGATAGATTAGTTAGAAAGAAAGAAAGAAAGAAAGAAAGATAGATTTGTTAGAAGGAAAGCAAGATAGATTTGTTAGAAGGAAAGAAACATAGATTAGTTAGAAAGAAAGAAAGAAACATTAGTTAGAAAGAAAGATAGATTAGTTAGAAAGAAAGAAAGATTAGTTAGAAAGAAATATAGATTAGTTAGAAAGAAAGATAGATAGATTAGTTAGAAAGAAAAAAGATAGATTAGTTAGAAAGAAAGAAAGAGATTTGTTAGAATGAAGGAAAGATAGATTAGTTAGAAAGAAAGAAAGATAGATAGATTAGTTAGAAAGAAAGATAGATTAGTCAAAAAGAAAAGATGGATAAGTTAGAAAGAAAGAAAAATAGATTTGTTAGAATAAAAGATAGATTAGTTAAAAAGAAAGATAGATAGATTAGTTAGAAAGAAAAAAGATAGATTAGTTAGAAAGAAAGAAAGAGATTTGTTAGAATGAAGGAAAGATAGATTAGTAAGAAAGAAAGATAGATAGATTAGTTAGAAAGAAAGATAGATAGATTAGTTAGAAAGAAAGAAAGATAGATTAGTTAGAAAGAAAGAAAGAAAGATTAGTTAGAAAGAAAGAAAGATAGATTAGTTAGAAAGAAAAAAAATAGATTAGTTGGAAAGAAAGAAAGAAAGAAAGAAAGATAGATTAGTTAGTTAGAAAGAAAGTTAGATTAGTTAGAAAGATAGATTAGTTAGAAAGAAAGATAGATTAGTTAGAATGAAAGAAAGATAGATTAGTTAGAAAGAAAAAAAATAGATTAGTTGGAAAGAAAGAAAGAAAGAAAGATAGATTAGTTAGTTAGAAAGAAAGTTAGATTAGTTAGAAAGATAGATTAGTTAGAAAGAAAGATAGATTAGTTAGAATGAAAGAAAGATAGATTAGTTAGAAAGAAAAAAAATAGATTAGTTGGAAAGAAAGAAAGAAAGAAAGATAGATTAGTTAGTTAGAAAGAAAGTTAGATTAGTTAGAAATATAGATTAGTTAGAAAGAAAGAAAGATAGATTAGTTAGAAAGAAAGATAGATAAGTTAGAAAGAAAGATAGATTAGTTAGAAAGAAAGATAGATTAGTTAGAATGAAAGATAGAGTAGTTAGAAAGAAAGAAAGATAGATTAGTTAGAAAGAAAGATAGATAAGTTAGAAAGAAAGATTAGTTAGAAAGATAGAAAGATAGATAAATTAGTTAGAAAGAAAGATAGATTAGTCAAAAAGAAAAGATGGATTAGTTAGAAAGAAAGAAAAATAGATTTGTTAGAATAAAAGATAGATTAGTTAAAAAGAAAGAAAGATAGATAGATTAGTTAGAAAGAAAAAAGATAGATTAGTTAGAAAGAAAGAAAGAGATTTGTTAGAATGAAGGAAAGATAGATTAGTAAGAAAGAAAGATAGATAGATTAGTTAGAAAGAAAGATAGATTAGTCAAAATGAAAGATGGATTAGTTAGAAAGAAAGAAAAATAGATTTGTTAGAATAAAAGATAGATTAGTTAAAAAGAAAGTTAGATTAGTTAGAAAGAAAGAAAGATAGATTAGAAAGAAAGATAGATAGATTAGTTAGAAAGAAAGATAAATAGATTAGTAAGAAAAAAGAAAGAAAGAAAGAAAGAAAGAAAGATAGATTAGTTAGTTAGAAAGAAAGTTAGATTAGTTAGAAAGATAGATTAGTTAGAAAGAAAGAAAGATTAGTTAGAATGAAAGATAGAGTAGTTAGAAAGAAAGAAAGATAGATTAGTTAGAAAGAAAGATAGATAAGTTAGAAAGAAAGATTAGTTAGAAAGATAGAAAGATAGATAAATTAGTTAGAAAGAAAGATAGATTAGTCAAAAAGAAAAGATGGATTAGTTAGAAAGAAAGAAAAATAGATTTGTTAGAATAAAAGATAGATTAGTTAAAAAGAAAGAAAGATAGATAGATTAGTTAGAAAGAAAAAAGATAGATTAGTTAGAAAGAAAGAAAGAGATTTGTTAGAATGAAGGAAAGATAGATTAGTAAGAAAGAAAGATAGATAGATTAGTTAGAAAGAAAGATAGATTAGTCAAAATGAAAGATGGATTAGTTAGAAAGAAAGAAAGATAGAGTAGTTAGAAAGAAAGAAAGATAGATTAGTTAGAAAGAAAGATAGATAAGTTAGAAAGAAAGATAGATAGATTAGTTAGAAAGAAAGATAGATTAGTTAGAAAGAAAGATAGATTAGTTAGAATGAAAGAAAGATAGAGTAGTTAGAAAGAAAGAAAGATAGATTAGTTAGAAAGAAAGATAGATTAGTTAGAATGAAAGAAAGATAGAGTAGTTAGAAAAAAGAAAGATAGATTAGTTAGCAAGAAAGATAGATAGATTAGTTAGAAAGAAAGATAGATTAGTTAGAATGAAAGAAAGATAGAGTAGTTAGAAAGAAAGAAAGATAGATTAGTTAGAAAGAAAGTTCGATTAGTTAGAAAGAAAGAAAGATAGATTAGAAAGAAAGATAGATAGATAGATTAATTAGAAAGAAAGATAAATAGATTTGTTAGAAAGAAAGAAAGATAGATTAGTTAGTTAGAAAGAAAGTTAGATTAGTTAGAAAGAAAGATAGATTAGTTAGAATGAAAGAAAGATAGAGTAGTTAGAAAGAAAGAAAGATAGATTAGTTAGAAAGAAAGATAGATAAATTAGAAAGAAAGATATATAGATTAGTTAGAAAGAAAGATAGATTAGTTAGAAAGAAAGATAGATTAGTTAGAAAGAAAGAAAGATAGATTAGTTAGAAAGAAAGATAGATAAGTTAGAAAGAAAGAAAGATAGATTAGTTAGAAAGAAAGAAAGAAATAAATTTAATTAAAAAGAAAGAAAGAAAGAAAGATAGATTAGTTAGAAAGAAAAAAGGAAAGAAAGATAGATTAGTAAGAAAGAAAGAAAGAAAGATAGATTAGTGAGAAAGATAGATTAGTTAGAAAGAAAGAAAGAAAAAAAGATTAGTGAGAAAGAAAGATAGATTAGTTAGAAAGAAAGAAAGAAAGAGATTAGTTAGAAAGAAAAAGAAAGATAGATTAGTTAGAAAGAAAGAAAGATAGATTAGTTAGAAAGAAAGAAAGAAAGAAAGTTAATTAAAAAGAAAGAAAGAAAGATATATTAGGTAGAAAGAAAGATAGAAAGATAGATAGATTAGTTAGAAAGAAAGAAAGTTAATTAAAAAGAAAGAAAGATTAGTTAGAAAGATAGATTAGTTAGAAAGAAAGAAAGAAAAATGATTAGTAAGAAAGAAAGATAGATTAGTTAGAAAGAAAGAAAGAAAGAAATATAGATAAGTTAGAAAGAAAGAAAGATAGATTAGTTAGAAAGAAAGAAAAAAAGATTAGTTAGAAAGAAAGAAAGAAAGAAAGAAAGATTACTTAGAAAAAAAGAAAGAAAAAAAGATTAGTAAGAAAGAAAGAAAGATAGATTAGTTAGAAAGAAAAAAGGAAAGAAAGATAGATTAGTAAGAAAGAAAGATAGATTAGTGAGATAGATAGATTAGTTAGAAAGAAAGAAAAAAAAGAAAGATAGATTAGTTAGAAAGAAAGAAAGATAGATTAGTTAGAAAGAAAGAAAGAAAGAAATTTAATTAAAAAGAAAGAAAGAAAGAAAGATATATTAGTTAGAAAGAAAGAAAGATAGATTAGTTAGAAAGAAAGATAGATTAGTTAGAAAGAAAGATAAATTAGTTAGAAAGAAAGACAGATTAGTTAAAAAACAAAGAAAGAGATTTGTTAGAAAGAAAGATTAGTTAGAAAGATAGATAGATTAGTTAGAAAGAAAAAAGATAGATTAGTTAGAAAGAATGAAAAAAGAAAGAAAGAAAGAAAGATTGGTTAGAAAGAAAGATAGATTAGTTAGAAAGACAGAAAGATTAGTTAGAATGAAAGAAAGATAGAGTAGTTAGAAAGAAAGAAAGATAGATAGATTAGTTAGAAAGAAAGAAAGATAGATTAGTTAGAAAGAAAGAAAGAAAGATTAGTTAGAAAGAAAGAAAGATAGATTAGTTAGAAAGAAAGAAAGATTAGTTAGAAAGAAAGAAAGATTAGTTAGAAAGAAAAAGATAGATTAGTTAGAAAGAAAGAAAGATAGATTAGTTAGAAAGAAAAAAAAATAGATTAGTTGGAAAGAAAGAAAGAAAGAAAGAAAGAAAGAAAGATTGGTTAGAAAGAAAGAAAGATAGATTAGTTAGAAAGAAAGAAAGAAAGAAAGAAAGATAGATTTGTTAGAAGGAAAGCAAGATAGATTTGTTAGAAGGAAAGAAACATAGATTAGTTAGAAAGAAAGAAACATTAGTTAGAAAGACAGATAGATTAGTTAGAAAGAAAGAAAGATTAGTTAGAAAGAAATATAGATTAGTTAGAAAGAAAGATAGATAGATTAGTTAGAAAGAAAGATAGATTAGTTAGAAAGAAAGAAAGATAGATTAGTTAGAAAGAAAGAAAGATAGATTAGTTAGAAATATAGATCAATTAGTTAGAAAGAAAGATAGATTAGTTAGAAAGAAAGAAAGATAGATTAGTTAGAAAGAAATAAAGAACGATAGATTAGTTAGAAATAAAGATAGATAGATTAGTTAGAAAGAAAAAAGATACATTTGTTAGAATGAAAGAAAGATAGATTAGTTAGAAAGAAAGAAAGAATGATAGATTGGTTAGTAAGAAAGAAAGAAAGATAGAAAGAAAGAACGATAGATTAGTTAGAAAGAAAGATAGATTAGTTAGAAAGAAAGATAGATTAGTTAGAAAGAAAGAAAGATAGATTAGTTAGAAAGAAAGATAGATAGATTAGTTAGAAAGATTAGTTACAAAGAAAGAAAGATAGATAGATTAGTTCGAAAGAAAGATAGATTATTTAGAAAGAAAGAAAGAAAGATTAGTTAGAAAGAAAGAGATAGATTAGTTAGAAAGAAAAAAGATAGATTAGTTAGAAAGAAAGAAAAAAGAAAGTAAGAAAGAAAGTAAGTAAGATTGGTTAGAAAGAAAGATAGATTAGTTAGAAAGACAGAAAGATTAGTTAGAATGAAAGAAAGATAGAGTAGTTAGAAAGAAAGAAAGATAGATAGATTAGTTAGAAAGAAAGAAAGATAGATTAGTTAGAAAGAAAGAAAGAAAGATTAGTTAGAAAGAAAGAAAGATAGATTAGTTAGAAAGAAAGAAAGATTAGTTAGAAAGAAAGAAAGATTAGTTAGAAAGAAAAAAAAATAGATTAGTTGGAAAGAAAGAAAGAAAGAAAGAAAGAAAGAAAGATTGGTTAGAAAGAAAGAAAGATAGATTAGTTAGAAAGAAAGAAAGAAAGAAAGAAAGATAGATTTGTTAGAAGGAAAGCAAGATAGATTTGTTAGAAGGAAAGAAACATAGATTAGTTAGAAAGAAAGAAACATTAGTTAGAAAGACAGATAGATTAGTTAGAAAGAAAGAAAGATTAGTTAGAAAGAAATATAGATTAGTTAGAAAGAAAGATAGATAGATTAGTTAGAAAGAAAAAAGATAGATTAGTTAGAAAGAAAGAAAGAGATTTGTTAGAATGAAGGAAAGATAGATTAGTTAGAAAGTTAGAAAGAAAGATAGATTAGTCAAAAAGAAAAGATGGATTAGTTAGAAAGAAAGAAAAATAGATTTGTTAGAATAAAAGATAGATTAGTTAAAAAGAAAGAAAGATAGATAGATTAGTTAGAAAGAAAAAAGATAGATTAGTTAGAAAGAAAGAAAGAGATTTGTTAGAATGAAGGAAAGATAGATTAGTAAGAAAGAAAGATAGATAGATTAGTTAGAAAGAAAGATAGATAGATTAGTTAGAAAGAAAGAAAGATAGATTAGTTAGAAAGAAAGAAAGAAAGATTAGTTAGAAAGAAAGAAAGATAGATTAGTTAGAAAGAAAAAAAATAGATTAGTTGGAAAGAAAGAAAGAAAGAAAGAAAGAAAGATAGATTAGTTAGTTAGAAAGAAAGTTAGATTAGTTAGAAAGATAGATTAGTTAGAAAGAAAGATAGATTAGTTAGAATGAAAGAAAGATAGATTAGTTAGAAAGAAAAAAAATAGATTATTTGGAAAGAAAGAAAGAAAGAAAGATAGATTAGTTAGTTAGAAAGAAAGATATATTAGTTAGAAAGAAAGATAGATAGATTAGTTAGAAAGAAAGATAGATTAGTTAGAAAGAAAGAAAGATAGATTAGTTAGAAAGAAAGAAAGATAGATTAGTTAGAAAGATAGATCAATTAGTTAGAAAGAAAGATAGATTAGTTAGAAAGAAAGAAAGATAGATTAGTTAGAAAGAAAAAAGATACATTTGTTAGAATGAAAGAAAGATAGATTAGTTAGAAAGAAAGAAAAAATGATAGATTGGTTAGTAAGAAAGAAAGAAAGATAGAAAGAAAGAACGATAGATTAGTTAGAAAGAAAGATAGATTAGTTAGAAAGAAAGATAGATTAGTTAGAAAGAAAGATAGATAGATTAGTTAGAAAGATTAGTTACAAAGAAAGAAAGATAGATAGATTAGTTCGAAAGAAAGATAGATTATTTAGAAAGAAAGAAAGAAAGAAAGATAGATTAGTTAGAAAGAAAGAAAGAAAGATTAGTTAGAAAGAAAGAGATAGATTAGTTAGAAAGAAAAAAGATAGATTAGTTAGAAAGAAAGAAAAAAGAAAGTAAGAAAGAAAGTAAGTAAGATTGGTTAGAAAGAAAGATAGATTAGTTAGAAAGACAGAAAGATTAGTTAGAATGAAAGAAAGATAGAGTAGTTAGAAAGAAAGAAAGATAGATAGATTAGTTAGAAAGAAAGAAAGATAGATTAGTTAGAAAGAAAGAAAGAAAGATTAGTTAGAAAGAAAGAAAGATAGATTAGTTAGAAAGAAAGAAAGATTAGTTAGAAAGAAAGAAAGATTAGTTAGAAAGAAAAAGATAGATTAGTTAGAAAGAAAGAAAGATAGATTAGTTAGAAAGAAAAAAAATAGATTCGTTGGAAAGAAAGAAAGAAAGAAAGAAAGAAAGAAAGATTAGTTAGAAAGAAAGAAAGATAGATTAGTTAGAAAGAAAGAAAGAAAGAAAGAAAGAAAGAAAGATAGATTTGTTAGAAGGAAAGCAAGATAGATTTGTTAGAAGGAAAGAAACATAGATTAGTTAGAAAGAAAGAAAGAAACATTAGTTAGAAAGAAAGATAGATTAGTTAGAAAGAAAGAAAGATTAGTTAGAAAGAAATATAGATTAGTTAGAAAGAAAGATAGATAGATTAGTTAGAAAGAAAAAAGATAGATTAGTTAGAAAGAAAGAAAGAGATTTGTTAGAATGAAGGAAAGATAGATTAGTTAGAAAGAAAGAAAGATAGATAGATTAGTTAGAAAGAAAGATAGATTAGTCAAAAAGAAAAGATGGATAAGTTAGAAAGAAAGAAAAATAGATTTGTTAGAATAAAAGATAGATTAGTTAAAAAGAAAGATAGATAGATTAGTTAGAAAGAAAAAAGATAGATTAGTTAGAAAGAAAGAGATTTGTTAGAATGAAGGAAAGATAGATTAGTAAGAAAGAAAGATAGATAGATTAGTTAGAAAGAAAGATAGATAGATTAGTTAGAAAGAAAGAAAGATAGATTAGTTAGAAAGAAAGAAAGAAAGATTAGTTAGAAAGAAAGAAAGATAGATTAGTTAGAAAGAAAAAAAAATAGATTAGTTGGAAAGAAAGAAAGAAAGAAAGAAAGATAGATTAGTTAGTTAGAAAGAAAGTTAGATTAGTTAGAAAGATAGATTAGTTAGAAAGAAAGATAGATTAGTTAGAATGAAAGAAAGATAGATTAGTTAGAAAGAAAAAAAATAGATTAGTTGGAAAGAAAGAAAGAAAGAAAGATAGATTAGTTAGTTAGAAAGAAAGTTAGATTAGTTAGAAAGATAGATTAGTTAGAAAGAAAGATAGATTAGTTAGAATGAAAGAAAGATAGATTAGTTAGAAAGAAAAAAAATAGATTAGTTGGAAAGAAAGAAAGAAAGAAAGATAGATTAGTTAGTTAGAAAGAAAGTTAGATTAGTTAGAAAGATAGATTAGTTAGAAAGAAAGATAGATTAGTTAGAAAGAAAGATAGATAAGTTAGAAAGAAAGATAGATTAGTTAGAAAGAAAGATAGATTAGTTAGAATGAAAGATAGAGTAGTTAGAAAGAAAGAAAGATAGATTAGTTAGAAAGAAAGATAGATAAGTTAGAAAGAAAGATTAGTTAGAAAGATAGAAAGATAGATAAATTAGTTAGAAAGAAAGATAGATTAGTCAAAAAGAAAAGATGGATTAGTTAGAAAGAAAGAAAAATAGATTTGTTAGAATAAAAGATAGATTAGTTAAAAAGAAAGAAAGATAGATAGATTAGTTAGAAAGAAAAAAGATAGATTAGTTAGAAAGAAAGAAAGAGATTTGTTAGAATGAAGGAAAGATAGATTAGTAAGAAAGAAAGATAGATAGATTAGTTAGAAAGAAAGATAGATTAGTCAAAATGAAAGATGGATTAGTTAGAAAGAAAGAAAAATAGATTTGTTAGAATAAAAGATAGATTAGTTAAAAAGAAAGTTAGATTAGTTAGAAAGAAAGAAAGATAGATTAGAAAGAAAGATAGATAGATTAGTTAGAAAGAAAGATAAATAGATTAGTAAGAAAAAAGAAAGAAAGAAAGAAAGAAAGAAAGATAGATTAGTTAGTTAGAAAGAAAGTTAGATTAGTTAGAAAGATAGATTAGTTAGAAAGAAAGAAAGATAGATTAGTTAGAAAGAAAGATAGATAAGTTAGAAAGAAAGATAGATTAGTTAGAAAGAAAGATAGATTAGTTAGAATGAAAGAAAGATAGAGTAGTTAGAAAGAAAGAAAGATTAGTTAGAAAGAAAGATAGATTAGTTAGAAAGAAAGATAGATTAGTTAGAAAGAAAGATAGATTAGTTAGAAAGAAAGATAGATTAGTTAGAAAGAAAGATAGATTAGTTAGAATGAAAGAAAGATAGATTAGTTAGAAAGAAAGATAGATTAGTTAGAAAGAAAGATAGATTAGTTAGAAAGAAAGAAAGATAGATTAGTTAGAAAGAAAGATAGATTAGTTAGAAAGAAAGATAGATTAGTTAGAATGAAATAAAGATAGAGTAGTTAGAAAGAAAGAAAGATAGATTAGTTAGAAAGAAAGATAGATTAGTTAGAATGAAAGAAAGATAGAGTAGTTAGAAAGAAAGAAAGATAGATTAGTTAGAAAGAAATATAGATAAGTTAGAAAGAAAGATAGATTAGTTAGAAAGAAAGATAGATTAGTTAGAAAGAAAGAACGATTAGTTAGAAAGAAATATAGATTAGTTAGAATGAAAGAAAGATAGAGTAGTTAGAAAGAAAGAAAGATTAGTTAGAAAGAAAGATAGATTAGTTAGAAAGAAAGATAGATTAGTTAGAAAGAAAGATAGATTAGTTAGAATGAAAGAAAGATAGATTAGTTAGAAAGAAAGAAAGATAGATAGTTTAGTTAGAAAGAAAAAAAAATTGATTTGTTAGAATAAAAGATAGATTAGTTAAAAAGAAAGATTTCCATTACACGAGAGTAGATGTTAAACTTCATGCTGATTTGTACTCGGCTTTCGCCAAGATAAGCAACACTAAGACGTAGCTTTACAGTAAACTATGCTTCTCCATCCATTTACGCTTCTTTCCATATGAGGGTGTGACTCCCCTTCTGTCCGGCGTTAACGGCTGCAGTGTACTTGGCGCGTCAGCACACACGACGGCTGCAACTACAGTGTGGTCTCCCTAGTAGACCAACACGACAACTGTCTGGATTGAGCCGAGTAGGGGACATCTCTAGGGTCTTCAAGTGGGCACCTTCCGTCCTCAGTGTTTCGTCGACTAGCCCACGACACCTCAAGAGGGCTCGACAGTGACTCTGGCGTCCCAGAGTCACCCCCCTCCGTCCCCCACTCAACTCAGCCCAGCTTACTGACCTCTACATCCCTCCTGCTGCTGAGACCTAACCACAATCTCACTATCTCTCCGCAACCCAACCATACGCGCCAACCCGAATGACTAAGGCTTCCGTATGGCATACCACCTACCGCAAAACATAATATCTGCCCAACCACCCGTCATTCTATACTATACAACGTATACAAATTGTATAGTTTACTATACAACCTATACTATACAACCTATCCAAATAAACCAACAGACTCTTCAAGTTTTTTAAGAATTCTACGAAACCGTAGCGTGGCGGCCTGTACCTTGCCAGCTAGAATCTTTCCGTCTCAACCACAGCCAGTTGCTGCTCCTTTCTGCTGCTTCAGATAAGTTCTTTACTGTGCGACGCAACTCTTGGCCGCTGAATCCGACGTCTCTGAGGAACCGGGTTGTAGAGTGTGCCACAAAACCTCGACAACCCACTTCCACTGGATAAACCTGGACTTTCCATCCTCGCTGTTCTGCTTCAGTGGCCAAATGAGCGTACCGCAGTTTCTTCCTCTCATATGCCTCATCTACAGCATCCTCCCATGGCACGGTCAACTCTATCAGTTGAACAATGCGTGCTGATCCAGACCACAAAACAATGTCTGGTCGTAGGTTAGTGGTGGCAATCTCAGGTGGAAAAATAAGCCGTTGATCAAGATCAGCCAGCATCTTCCAGTCCCTAGCAGCTTCCAGTTGTCCTGGCCGAGAATTGGTGTTAACACCTTTTCTTGGTGGTTGCTCGCCTGGGCGGAGGAATGTTGTCTTCTGCGTGTGTTTTGCTAGAACATGCGGCAACTTATTGGTCATACTACGCTTGCCTTCCAATGCTAAAGCCAAACATCTCAGTACTTGGTCATGGCGCCAAGTAAACCGACCTTGGCTAAGAGCCACCTTACACCCTGTCAAAATGTGCCTTAACGTGGCAGGTGTTGAACACAAAGGACAAGAGGGATCCTCTCCTACCCAGAGGTTTAGGTTCTGCGGTGATGGGAGAACATCATATGTTGACCTAATAAGGAAACTGATCCTACTCTCTTCCATTGACCAAAGGTCTTGCCAGCCCATTTTGCGTTGTTCCACACTCTCCCATCTCATCCACTCTCCCTGCTTGGCCTGGGAAATGGCCTTTATACTCCTCATCCTCTCCTCCTGCTTTCGCACCTCGTTGACTACCAGCTTCCTCCTTTGAGCTGGGTGTAAGGAATGCTCAAAGGTTCATAAGCTTTTTAGTCAATTTTAATTTCGGGGAAGAATATTCAACAGTTATTAATCTATGATCAACAAATTATCGAATATAGTCTGAACCGAGTCCTTACGTACATAAATACCCCACGAGGGGTTATACAGCACACGTCTGATTCGGGTATGTATATAACAATTAAACACAACGAATTATGATTAATTAGGAATATACATCCTACACAGACCGATGGCTGTTGATCTTTAAAATTACCAAAGCAATTGAAACCCCCTTTCTCAGTCAGCACGTCCGCCGTGCTGTTCGGTTGAAAGTTATCAATAGCTTGTGGCCTATTTTAGCTTAACTTTACTGACACTGTTTAGTGCACTTAACAATATCAGATTGTAGCGTTTAGGATCTTGTATATTAAAGAGGCTTTGCTATGTGGTCAACAACAACAGAGGCAATAAGGTATAACTGAGGTTTTTAATAACAAAACTACACTACTGGTAAAACACAGATATAGATAAACAAAGTAAACTAAAACAAATAATAAAAGAAACGTAGGAACATAAGGAAAACACAATTGCTAGCACAATTAGACCCTCAGAGACAGCCACAGGATACACACTTTAAAACGTCTAAATTTGAGATGGAACTCTTGCATTCGGACCTGTTGTGGTGTAGAAGAGAGCTTGCGGCGTCTTGGAAATGGGAGGCGGACTTCTTTGATACTTCCGAACGTGGATGTTTCGCGGGAAATTCAAACGTCCTAAAACAGTTCTGTATGCGCAAAGACAGTCTTATCACCGGGATGCTGGAAGACTGACGAAACACACGTGGGTAACTCGGTCGGAGGACGAGAACCGCACGGAGAACAGACTAGCTATACGCAAAATAAAACAAAGACAAACTAAAAACATGAACAAAAGAAAACACACGAAGGTTACATCTGGGAGCAGGATACACAGCGCAAGACTGAGGGAATGAACTGCTGCACGGCTTTTTACCGGGAAGAGTCCACGCCCACTTTGGAAAGAACTCTCCAATGATCCTTTCTCGCTTTGGCGGGGTTCCGTGGCCTTTGTCTTGTCGGAACGCCCAACTTTCGGATTTATGGCCGTTATGAATATGGTCAAAAACATTACAGAGATGGAAAAACATAGCAGAGTACATTTTAACGGAACCTCGTTTGTATGGTTAGTTAGACCACGTTGGGAGCTTTCATTTGCTATCATGAAAGACGTGTTTGACGCACATACAAGTGAATATATGCTCTTAGGCTCTTTATACAGGCCCTTAGAGTTTTAACTACACAACTAACAATCTTAACTGGCATGATACACAAAAAGGGATATACCAGAATACAGGAATATATCATATTTCTCTTAGAATCACCCATTTCTCTGGGTTTTCCCTAAGGAATGCATCGGCGCGTGTCCATAGGTGTGTGTGTGTGCGTGTATCCGTGGTTGCGAGCGTGGATATGTGTGTGCGTTTTCATTTCACACATCTGGCTTCGTTCTCTCCGCAGAGATGGGTGTTAAGTGATAGCAATCTGTTTGAACAACCTAGGTCCGAATTTTTATGGCCATTTGTGTAAACCATCTCTTATCCTAAAGGTGTCAATAGGCGAGCTCTTATCCAGACCCAGTGTCGCCAGAGGGTGATTTGCCTCGAATGACCAAGGAGAAGATTAAGCTTATTTCAAAAGGAAAACATATACTTGTGATTATACATTTCACGATATTGATATACAGCTTAATAGATAGATCAGATTGGGAGGATTGTAACGATATCAAACATCACACGTCACAGACATAATACTGCAGAGTTACCTCTTAACGCATACGTACAGGCATTTTATAATTCTCTTACACGCATGATGACATTCTTAGGACACGTTTACACATTACAGCTCTCCTACATGTATTTCGACACATCGGATATGTTTTAGTAACAATTTAATATATGAAAAGTCATGTTTCCTGCATGTGTGTTTGGGTGGATGTGTATCGAGCACACGTGGTGAGAGGAGACAATGGAAACATCTGTTTTTCGCTTCTCCCGCCCGATTTCCGCCAGGGGGGAGTAAATCAAGGCCGGTTTGTTGTCTTAAGAGTGAGAATTCGCTGTTTGTAACGATATTCAAGACATTCATCAACATAAATGACCAAGAAGGGCAATCTCGTCGCAGACTTTGAGACGCCTGGTTTGGTTAAGAGAAGTCCGTATCAGTTGACCACATGGTCGTTGGAATGTGGTTAGTTAAGGCTCTTTGTTCTTGCGAGTTAAGGATTTAATAAAAGAGAATTAATGATTGTCCGTTCAATCTCTACATGGGCCTGCCTTGTGCCATTTAGGAGGAGCTAAACTGAGCCCAAAACCCCCTCTTCCATGCTGTACCTGTCCCACGATATCCCCTATTTGAAGGTCAGCCTTTGCCTCTACTACAGATTTCTTTGCTGACCACTTTCTACCAGTTTTTAACACAGGGGCTGCCTCCCTTACACATTTGTCACGTGACTCTACTAATGTCATTTCCAGTCTGACCTTGGCACACTTAAACTCCTCGGTTAAAGCAGAGACTGGCAGCTGCAATATTCCTTTACTATAAAGTCCCACTCTGCTGAGGCAGCATGGAACTCCCAACCATTTCCTGATGTATGAACTTATTAACGCTTCCAGCTTATCCACTGTTGTCAAAGAAACCTCGTACACAGTCAGTGGCCACAGCAACCTCGGCAGTAGACCAAACTGAAAGCACCAGAGTTTTAGTTTGCCTGGTAGAGCACAGCTGTTTATGCTCTTCAACCCTTCCACTGCTTGTCGTCTAACTTCTCCCACTCGAACTGTGTCCTTTAGATCTCCATCGTACCATCTCCCAAGACTTTTCACTGGCTTCTCAGAAACTGTTGGTATTGCCTCACCATTAATGAAGAATGTTTTATCTACTACCTTTCCTTTAACTATGGAGATGCTCCTTGATTTAGAGGGCTTAAATTGCATTCGTGCCCATTCAATATTATCTGTTAACTTCCCCAATAACCGATTAGTGCAGGCTACTGTTGTAGTCATGGTTGTCATGTCGTCCATGTATGCTCTGATTGGTGGTAGACGCATCCCAGAAGCCAAGCGTTCTCCTCCTACTACCCATCTTGATGCCCTAATGATTACTTCCATTGCCATGGTAAAAGCCAGTGGAGAAATTGTGCATCCTGCCATTATTCCAACCTCTAAGCATTGCCATGCAGTGCTGAATTTTGGAGTGGAGAAACTAAATTGCAAATCTCCAAAATAGGCTTTCACTAAATTTGTTATTGACATTGGTACTCTGAAAAAATCAAATGCTGCCCAAAGAAGCTCATGTGGCACTGAACCATATGCATTGGCCAAATCCAGGAATGTTACATGGAGCTCCTTCCTCTCCTTTTTTGCTGACTGAATTCGTTGCCAGATAACATTGATGTGTTCTAAACATCCTGAGAACCCTGGAATGCCCGCTTTTTGAACTGAAGTGTCAATGAAGCCATTCTTTAATAGGTAGGTGGACAATCTCTGGGCAATAATGCTGAAGAAAATCTTACCTTCAACGTTTAATAGTGAAATAGGACGAAACTGACTGATGCTTGTAGCATCTTTTTCTTTAGGTATAAAGACTCCACCTGCTCTGCGCCATGCTCTAGGTACAACCTGTTTTTCCCATGCCACTTTTAACAATTTCCACAGAATTCGCAGAACTCCTGAAGCACTCTTGTACACTCTGTACGGAACTCCATTAGGCCCTGGAGATGATGAAGCCCTTGCCTTTCTCACAGCCTGCTCTACCTCTTTCCACTTAGGTGCACAGACCTCCATTTGGTATTCTGGTGGGTTGATAGGTGGTATGTCTGATGGAATTGACATATGCTCATGCCTTTTTGCATCTGTATGCGTTTCCTCCAAATATCTCTCTAGCTCAACTCTAGATGCTTTTAAAGTGCCATTCTTCTCACTGGTGAATAACTTCTTTACGAATTTGAATGGGTCTTTATAGAAATTAGCCCTCGCACGTTCCTTCTTTTTGTAGCGTTTCCGTAGACGCTCAGCTCTGCGTAATGTTGCCAGCTTATCTTTTATGTCCCTTTGTAAGAGATTGAGTCCCTCCTTCTGACTTTGTTCTGCTCTTTTCCATTGCTTCCTCAGCTGTCTCCTTTCTCTAACTAACCCTTCAATTTTCTGCTGCCGTCTAGACATTCCAGGAGCAGTTTGTACTTTTTCCTTCCTTTTTTCCACACCAAACCTCTCACTTCCATATGCGTAAATGATGTCCCCAAATTTATCCAGCTTCTTTTCAACTGTACCAGTTAATCTTTCCAATGCAAAGCATAGATCTGTGTTTACCGTATCCCATGCAGTTTTCTCACAAGCTCTTGGCCATCTAACTCCAGGCCTATGCCCGTTGAGGTTCTTTTCTCTCTTATGCTGGTTAGTCTGACCGGTTTCACAAGTATGAATATGTTCATCACTAACTGTGCAAGCCCTCCTCTCCTTTATGACAGGGGTGCTGATATCCTGCGAGCTGTGGTTTGCTTCCTGTCGCTGGATTTCATTCGACTGACTTGACTGACTTCGTAAGAAGTACTGATCAATGCGAGGCCCTTGTCCCTTCTCCCTCAAGCATTTCATTTTCCCTTGATGAACCTTCAAACCCCTGACCGTTGTCGCCTTGCTCCAGCCACAGACACAAACTTGGAGTTCAATGACTTTACTAACTGCAGATCTTGAACTAGTCTTACTCTCCATACTCATATCCGTTTCCATTCCTAAGTCGTTAACCATGTTGTCCAACATCGAGTCATCTTCCGCCCCCGCTCTCGCAGACTCTAGGGGTATTTTTCTCTTTAATTTCTTAGAAGCCTTGGGCGGGTGTCTCCAGCATCCTGTAAACACGAAGCTGGATACTGCCGACAAGGGTAGCTAACCCTTACCAGCCCCATTGGGGTCTATTTCCTCCTGTCAGCTGTCTCTCCAGGCTGTCACAAGGTCTTTCCCTTGTTGCCAGCAGCACTATTCACCGCAGTCACTGGACGTATCCAGATCTTCATGATTTCCATTACACGAGAGTAGATGTTAAACTTCATGCTGATTTGTACTCGGCTTTCGCCAAGATAAGCAACACTAAGACGTAGCTTTACAGTAAACTATGCTTCTCCATCCATTTACGCTTCTTTCCATATGAGGGTGTGACTCCCCTTCTGTCCGGCGTTAACGGCTGCAGTGTACTTGGCGCGTCAGCACACACGACGGCTGCAACTACAGTGTGGTCTCCCTAGTAGACCAACACGACAACTGTCTGGATTGAGCCGAGTAGGGGACATCTCTAGGGTCTTCAAGTGGGCACTTTACTTAGAAAGATAGATAGATTAGTTAGAAAGAAAAAAGATAGATTAGTTAGAAAGAAAGAAAGAGATTTGTTAGAATGAAGGAAAGATAGATTAGTTAGAAAGAAAGAAAGATAGATAGATTAGTTAGAAAGAAAGATAGATTAGTCAAAACGAAAAGATGGATTAGTTAGAAAGAAAGAAAAATAGATTTGTTAGAATAAAAGATAGATTAGTTAAAAAGAAAGAAAGATAGATAGATTAGTTAGAAAGAAAGTTAGATTAGTTAGAAAGAAAGAAAGATAGATTAGTTAGAAAGATAGATAGATTAGTTAGAAAGAAAGATAAATAGATTAGTTAGAAAGAAAGATAGATTAGTTAGAAAGAAAGATAGATTAGTTAGAATGAAAGAAAGATAGAGTAGTTAGAAAGAAAGAAAGATAGATTAGTTAGAAAGAAAGATAGATTAGTTAGAATGAAAGAAAGATAGAGTAGTTAGAAAAAAGAAAGATAGATTAGTTAGAAAGAAAGTTCGATTAGTTAGAAAGAAAGAAAGATAGATTAGAAAGAAAGAAAGATAGATAGATAGATAGATAGATTAGTTAGAAAGAAAGATAAATAGATTTGTTAGAAAGAAAGAAAGAAAGATAGATTAGTTAGTTAGAAAGAAAGTTAGATTAGTTAGAAAGAAAGATAGATTAGTTAGAATGAAAGAAAGATAGAGTAGTTAGAAAGAAAGAAAGATAGATTAGTTAGAAAGAAAGATAGATAAGTTAGAAAGAAAGATATATAGATTAGTTAGAAAGAAAGATAGATTAGTTAGAATGAAAGAAAGATAGAGTAGTTAGAAAGAAAGAAAGATTAGTTAGAAAGAAAGATAGATTAGTTAGAAAGAAAGATAGATTAGTTAGAAAGAAAGATAGATTAGTTAGAAAGAAAGATAGATTAGTTAGAATGAAAGAAAGATAGAGTAGTTAGAAAGAAAAAAGATAGATCAGTTAGAAAGAAAGATAGATTAGTTAGAAAGAAAAAAGATAGATTAGTTAGAATGAAAGAAAAAATAGATTAGTTAGAAAGAAAGAAAGAAAGAGATGTATAGATAGAAAGAGAGATAGATAGTTGAAAGAGATAGATGGATGGATAGATAGATAGATAGATAGATAGATAGATAGATAGATAGATAGATAATAAGTTTATTAGTACATATAGAATGGTAGTTTAATTGAGTCTAGGGCTTCAGGAAATTTAGATTTGAGTTTATTTGGTGTCCACTGCTGGGCCACCGTAGTCTTGGCTCAATTTGAACTGTTGCAATGAAAGTCAATGGGATTTTTATGATTTTTCATATAAATTTTTAAGAAATCTGAAAGTCAAATCAGTTTGAAAAGATATAGCACGCCGAGTCCAGAACAGTCTGAAGGTCTGACCCGAGTTTGGAGTTTGTAGAGTTAAAGCTCTAGGACGAGTTAGAGTCATAATTTTTTGGGTAAGAAAAATAAGAAGAAGAATAATAAGTTTAAATAGGATTTCAGTAAGTTGGCTTTCTCAAGCCAACTTAATAACTAGAAAAAGTTCGTCGAGACAAACTTTAAGTTGGCTTGTGAAAGTTTAGACCAATAAGTTTGAAGAAGTTTAAAGAAGTTTAAAGTTTAATTAGTTTATAGTTTAGTAAGAAAGAAAGAAAGATAGATTAGTTAGAAAGAAAGAAAGAAAAAAAGATTAGTAAGAAAGAAAGAAAGATAGATTAGTTAGAAAGAAAGAGAGAAAGAAAGAAAGAAAGAAAGATAGATTAGTTAGAAAGAAAGAAAGATTGGTAAGAAAGAAAGAAAGAAATATAGATAAGTTAGAAAGAAAGAAAGATAGATTAGATAGAAAGAAAGAAAGAAAAAAAGATTAGTAAGAAAGAAAGATAGATTAGTAAGAAAGAAAGACAGAAAGATAAATTAGTAAGAAAGAAAGATTGATTAGTAAGAAAGATAGAAAGATAGATAGATTAGTTAGAAAGAAAGAAAAAAGATTAGTGAGAAAGAAAGATTAGTTAGAAAGAAAGAAAGAAAAAAAGATTAGTAAGAAAGAAAGATAGATTAGTTAGAAAGAAAGAAAGAAAGATAGATTAGTTAGAAAGAAAGAAAGAAAGAAAGAAATATAGATAAGTTAGAAAGAAAGAAAGATAGATTAGTTAGAAAGAAAGAAAGAAAGAAAGAAAGAAATATAGATAAGTTAGAAAGAAAGAAAGATAGATTAGTTAGAAAGAAAGAAAAAAAGATTAGTTAGAAAGAAAAAAAAGAAAGATAGATTAGTTAGAAAAAAAGAAAGAAAAAAAGATTAGTAAGAAAGAAAGAAAGATAGATTAGTTAGAAAAAAAGGAAAGAAAGATAGATTAGTAAGAAAGAAAGATTAGTTAGAAAGAAAGAAAAAAAGATTAGTGAGAAAGAAAGATAGATTAGTTAGAAAGAAAGAAAGAGATTAGTTAGAAAGAAAAAGAAAGATAGATTAGTTAGAAAGAAAGAAAGATAGATTAGTTAGAAAGAAAGAAAGAAAGAAAGAAAGTTAAAAAGAAAGAAAGAAAGAAAGATTAGGTAGAAAGAAAGATAGAAAGATAGATAGATTAGTTAGAAAGAAAGAAAGAAAGTTAATTAAAAAGAAAGAAAGAACGATTAGTTAGAAAGATAGATTAGTTAGAAAGAAAGAAAGAAAAAAAGATTAGTAAGAAAGAAAGATAGATTAGTTAGAAAGAAAGAAAGAAAGAAAGAAATATAGATAAGTTAGAAAGAAAGAAAGATAGATTAGTTAGAAAGAAAGAAAAAAAGATTAGTTAGAAAGAGAAAGAAAGATAGATTAGTTAGAAAAAAAGAAAGAAAAAAAGATTAGTAAGAAAGAAAGAAAGATAGATTAGTTAGAAAGGAAAAAAGGAAAGAAAGATAGATTAGTAAGAAAGAAAGAAAGAAAGATAGATTAGTGAGATAGATAGATTAGTTAGAAAGAAAGAAAGAAAAAAAGATTAGTGAGAAAGAAAGATAGATTAGTTAGAAAGAAAGAAAGAAAGAGATTAGTTAGAAATAAAAAGAAAGATAGATTAGTTAGAAAGAAAGAAAGATAGATTAGTTGAAAGAAAGAAAGAAAGAAAGAAAGAAAGAAAGAAAGAAAGAAAGAAAGAAAGAAAGTTAATTAAAAAGAAAGAAAGATAGATTAGGTAGAAAAAAAGATAGATAGATTAGTAGAAAGAAAGAAAAAAAGATTAGTTAGAGAGAAAGAAAGAAAGATAGATTAGTTGAAAAAAAGAAAGAAAAAAAGATTAGTAAGAAAGAAAGAAAGATAGATTAGTAAGAAAGAAAGAAAGAAAGATAGATTAGTGAGAAAGATAGATTAGTTAGAAAGAAAGAAAGAAAGATAGATTAGTTAGAAAGAAAAAGAAAGATAGATTAGTTAGAAAGAAAGATGGATTAGTTAGAAAGAAAGAAATAAATAAAGTTAATTAAAAAGAAAGAAAGAAAGAAAGATAGATTAGTTAGAAAGAAAGAAAGAAAAAAAGATTAGTAATAAAATAAAGAAAGATTAGTTAGAAAGAAAGAAAGATAGATTAGTTAGAAAGAAAAAGAAAGATAGATTAGTTAGAAAGAAAGAAAGATAGATTAGTTAGAAAGAAAGAAAGAAAAAAGATTAGTAAGAAAGAAAGATAGATTAGTTAGAGAGAAAGAAAGAAACAGATTAGTTAGAAAGAAAAAGAAAGATAGATTAGTTAGAAAGAAAGAAAGATAGATTAGTTAGAAAGAAAGAAAGAAAAAAAGTTAATTAAAAAGAAAGAAAGAAAGATAGATTAGGTAGAAAGAAAGATAGATAGATTAGTTAGAAAGAAAAAAAGAAAGTTAATTAAAAAGAAAGAAAGAAAGATTAGTTAGAAAGATAGATTAGTTAGAAAGAAAGAAAGAAAAAAAGATTAGTAAGAAAGAAAGATAGATTAGTTAGAAAGAAAGAAAGAAAGAAAGAAAGAAAGAAAGAAATATAGATAAGTTAGAAAGAAAGAAAGATAGATTAGTTAGAAAGAAAGAAAAAAAGATTAGTTAGAAAGAAAGAAAGATAGATTAGTTAGAAAAAAAGAAAGAAAAAAAGATTAGTAAGAAAGAAAGAAAGATAGATTAGTTAGAAAGAAAAAAGGAAAGAAAGATAGATTAGTAAGAAAGAAAGAAAGAAAGATTAGTGAGATAGATAGATTAGTTAGAAAGAAAGAAAGAAAAAAAGATTAGTGAGAAAGAAAGATTAGTTAGAAAGAAAGAAAGAAAGAGATTAGTTAGAAATAAAAAGAAAGATAGATTAGTTAGAAAGAAAGAAAGATAGATTAGTTGAAAGAAAGAAAGAAAGAAAGTTAATTAAAAAGAAAGAAAGATAGATTAGGTAGAAAGAAAGATAGAAAGATAGATAGATTAGTAGAAAGAAAGAAAAAAAGATTAGTTAGAGAAAGAAAAAGAAAGATTAGTTAGAAAGAAAGATGGATTAGTTAGAAAGAAAGAAAGAAATAAAGTTAATTAAAAAGAAAGAAAGAAAGATAGATTAGTTAGAAAGAAAGAAAGAAAAAAAGATTAGTAAGAAAGAAAGAAAGATTAGTTAGAAAGAAAGAAAGATAGATTAGTTAGAAAGAAAGAAAGATATAT
>JAULUF010000068.1:2292500-2307500 GCA_031834385.1 Semotilus atromaculatus
GTGCATCTCTGGGACCAAGCCGAGTTGGGGCTCCATACACTGTCCACAGGGGGGTCTCGGGGGACTCCCCACACACCCGGAGTTTGGAGCCCCAACTCGGCTTCCTCTCCGAGTTACGTCCGGTCAAAGTTGAAACTTCAAGCTGCCATATCTCTGGGACCAAGCCGAGTTGGGGCTCCATACACCGGTCACGGGGGGGCCTCGGGGGACTCCCCACACACCCGGAGTTTGGAGCCCCAACTCGGCTTCCTCTCCGAGTTACGCCCGGTCAAAGCTGGACAGGAAGTGCCCGTATCTCCGGGACCAAGCCGAGTTGGGGCTCCATACACCGGTCACGGGGGGGTCTCTGGGGACTCCCCACACACCCGGAGTTTGGAGCCCCGACTCGGCTTCCTCTCCGAGTTACGCCCGGTCGAAGCTGGACAGGAAGTGACCGTATCTCCGGGACCAAGCCGAGTCGGGGCTCCATACACCGGTCACGGGGGGGTCCCGGGGGACTCCCCACACACCCGGAGTTTGGAGCCCCGACTCGGCTTACTTCCGGAGTTACGCCGGGTCGAAGCCGGACAGGAAGTGGCCGTATCTCGGGACCGGGAGGTCCCCGGGGCTCGGGACGGCGGGAGAAGTAGCGTCCCCTCGGGGGCTCCCGGCGCCCGGCGTCCCGAGCCTCCGGGCCCTCCCGGTCCCGAGAGGGGCCCGGTCGAGCGCGAGGGACTTTCGGACGAAAAGGCCCGTATCTCGGGAGGGGGAGGTCCCAGCGGCTCGCCCTTTCGGGTGTCGGGGGGTCCCCCCGGGCCCTCTCGGACCCCGCCTCCCCGGGGCCCCCGGACCTTTCCTTCCGAGGCGCGCCTCGTTCTGCGGGGCCCCTTTTCTCCGGCCCCGGGGGGCCCCGGGGCTCGGGGGTGGGCTCGTCGGAAGGGGCCCGCCGAGACGCCGCTCCGACCCGAGTTTGGCGCCTCTGGGCGGCCGGGTCCCCGAGCCACGGCCCTCGGAAGTCCGGGTCGTCTCGGGGCGCTCGTTTTCGTTTTCGGCGAATATCTCGGGAACCGCCGGGCGAAAAAATCTCAAACCGGGCTCGTCGTCGAGGTCTCGAGGGGGCCCGTCCAACGAGCCCACCCCCGAGCCCCTGGGCCCCCGGGCCAGGGAGCCAGGGCCGGTCGAAGGCGCGACCTTCGTCGGCTCGCCTCTCGGTGGATCCTCGACGGATCTTCCCCGGACCGGGGTCGTCCGACGGGGCCCGACGGGGCCTTTCCAACGGGCCCACCCACGCGGCCCAACTCGCCCGGGCGCCCGAGCCAGAGCCGTTCAAAGTCGGGGGCCCCAGCCCGCGGCGATCCCGCAGGGGGCGTCCCCGAGGCCCGCCGGCCTGGGGTTCGGGCGAGGCCCCCCCCGGGACCCCCTCACCCAAATCTGAGCTCTCTGGGTGCTCGCGTTCCCGAGATACGGGCGATTTTCTCCGATTGGCCGTGACGTCACCGGCGTCCGCCATTTTGACTCGCGCCCGCCGGTTTTCCGCCGATATCTCCGCGAAAACGGCACGGAAAATCGCGGGACCGGCACGGATCTTTTCAGCTCGACTAGACGCATCCAACGAGCCCGGTGTTCGCCGGATCCGTCGAGGATCGGCCGAGATATTTGCGTTTTACGGTTTTTTCGACCTTTTATTTTTTGTATCTAAGGCCCCCGGGGGCCCCCGAGGCCGTGGGCGGGCTCGTTGGAAAGGTCTCGCCCCGCTCTAAAAGCTGATAAAAACCCCGTCTCGATAGGACCCTCCTTCGCCGAGTTAAGGTCGTTTTAAGCCGTTTTCAGGGGGGTCACCGTCTTGCAAAGTGCACGTGCCGGTGACTGGTTGCATCCCCCGGCCCGGACGGCGGGCTCCAAGCTCCCGGCTCGGAGCTCCCTTTCCCGGCCACGAGCTCTCTGCCCCGCGGTCCCGGAGGGCCCGTCGGGGCAGGGGCTGGCTGGCTGGCTGGCTGGCTGGCTGGCTGGCTGGCTGGCTGGCTGGCTGGCTGGCTTGGTTTTCGGGGAGAGATGGGAGAGTGCCTCCTTCTCCCTGGGAGTCTGGAGCTCGGCTCTGCCCCGGTGGGCCACGGGCTCCTGGGCTTGACTCCAGGGCCGAGCTCGCTCCAAAACCAAAGTCCCAAAAGGTGCGGAGTGGCGGAGAGCTCCAGGCGCCCGGGTCTCCTCTGCCGGCCCAGGGAGGGCGTCCCGTCCCGGGCACGGGTCGGATCCGCCCGCCACCCCTGGAGCTCAGCCCGGAGCCGAGACGGTCCTAAAACGGGCCTTGGGGTTTCTGTGGGAGAGGAGAGGAGAGGAGAGGAGATCGAGTGGGCGCACCTACCCTCCCTCCCTCCCTCCCTCCCTGGGCTCGGAGCCGGTGGTTGGAGGAGGACGGCTTGACTCTGGTGTCAAGCTCTGAAAATGGCAAAGCCCAAGTGGTGGTTCAAGGCAGTGAACCTGAGCCAGAGAGGGTGAGCTCTGGCTGGGGAATGAGCTCAATCTCCCCTGTGGTGGAGCTCTGAATAAAACACGAAACCTCCAGGAAAAAGACGGTCTGATCTGACTCAAAATGGCATGCCGGGCAGTGCGCGTCTCTCCCGGGGCGCAAATAAAGCCCAAAGCGGGCGGAGAACATGACTCTGGGCTTGACTCTGAAGCCGAGGCATCAAAAATGACAAAGTCCATAAAGTGTTGATGGGTTGGGAGCTCCATGCGCTCACACCTCCTCGGCCAGCCCAGGAAGGGTGGCCCGTCCCGGGCACGAGTCAGATTTTCCCGCCTCCCCTGGAGCTCAGCCCGGAGCGAAGACGGTCCTAAAACGGGCCTTGGGGTTTCTGTGGGAGAGGAGAGAGAGCGGACCCTCCCTCCCTCCCTGGGCTCGGAGCCGGTGGTTGCAGGGGGGACGACTTGACTCTGGTGTCAAGCTGTGAAACTGGCAAAGTGGTGCTTCAAGGCAGTGAACCTGAGCCAGAGAGGGTGAGCTCTGGCTGGGGAATGAGCTCAATCTCCCCTGTGGTGGAGCTCTGAATAAAACACGAAACCTCCAGGAAAAATACGGTCTGATCTTACTCAAAATGGCATGCCGGGCAGTGCGCGTCTCTCCCGGGCGCAAATAAAGCCCAAAGCGGGCGGGGAACATGACTCTGGGCTTGACTCTGAAGCCAAGGCATCAAAAAAATGACAGAGTCCAAAATGTGGCGTTGGGTTGAGAGCTCCATGCGCTCACACCTCCTCGGCCAGCCCAGGAAGGGTGGCCCGTCCCGGGCACGAGTCAGATTTTCCCGCCTCCCCTGGAGCTCAGCCCGGAGCGAAGACGGTCCTAAAACGGGCCTTGGGGTTTCTGTGGGAGAGGAGAGAGCGCGGACCCTCCCTCCCTGGGCTCGGAGCCGGTGGTTGCAGGGGGGCGACTTGACTCTGGTGTCAAGCTGTGAAACTGGCAAAGTGGTGCTTCAAGGCAGTGAACCTGAGCCAGAGAGGGTGAGCTCTGGCTGGGGAACGAGCTCAATCTCCCCTGTGGTGGAGCTCTGAAAAACACGAAACCTCCAGGAAAAAGACGGTCTGATCTTACTCAAAATGGCATGCCGGGCAGTGCGCGCCTCTCCCGGGCACCAATAAAGCTCGACGCCCATAGAGAAATTGACTCCGGGCTTGACTCTGAAGCCAAAACCTTCAAAACGACAGAGTCCAAAATGGTGCGGTGGTCTCGGACATCCAGGGCCTTCGAGGCAGTCGGCCGAGCCAGAGAGGGTGAGCTCTGGCTGGGGAATGAGCTCAACCTCCCCTGTGGTGGAGCTCTGAAAAACACGAAACCTCCAGGAAAAAGACGGTCTGATCTTACTCAAAACGGCATGCCGGGCAGTGCGCGCCTCTCCCGGGCGCAAATAAAGCCCAAAGCGGGCGGAGAACATGACTCTGGGCTTGACTCTGAAGGCGAGGCATCAAAAACGACAAAGTCCATAAAGTGTTGATGGGTTGGGAGCTCCATGCGCGCACACCTCCTCGGCCAGCCCAGGAAGGGTGGCCCGTCCTGGGCACGAGTCAGATTTTCCCGCCTCCCCTGGAGCTCAGCCCGGAGCGAAGACGGTCCTAAAACGGGCCTTGGGGTTTCTGTGGGAGAGGAGAGAGCGCGGACCCTCCCTCCCTCCCTCGGAGCCGGTGGTTGGAGGAGGACTTGACTCTGGTGTCAAGCTGTCAAAATGGCGCTTCAAGGCAGTGAACCTGAGCCAGAGAGGGTGAGCTCTGGCTGGGGAATGAGCTCAAAACGACAGAGTCCAAAATGGTGCGGTGGTCTCGGACATCCAGGGCCTTCGAGGCAGTCGACCGAGCCAGAGAGGGTGAGCTCTGGCTGGGGAATGAGCTCAACCTCCCCCTGTGGTGGAGCTCTGAAAAACACGAAACCTCCAGGAAAAAGACGGTCTGATCTTACTCAAAACGGCATGCCGGGCAGTGCGCGCCTCTCCCGGGCGCAAATAAAGCCCAAAGCGGGCGGAGAACATGACTCTGGGCTTGACTCTGAAGGCGAGGCATCAAAAACGACAAAGTCCATAAAGTGTTGATGGGTTGGGAGCTCCATGCGCTCACACCTCCTCGGCCAGCCCAGGAAGGGTGGCCCGTCCTGGGCACGAGTCAGATTTTCCCGCCTCCCCTGGAGCTCAGCCCGGAGCGAAGACGGTCCTAAAACGGGCCTTGGGGTTTCTGTGGGAGAGGAGAGAGCGCGGACCCTCCCTCCCTCCCTCGGAGCCGGTGGTTGGAGGAGGACTTGACTCTGGTGTCAAGCTGTCAAAATGGCGCTTCAAGGCAGTGAACCTGAGCCAGAGAGGGTGAGCTCTGGCTGGGGAATGAGCTCAAAACGACAGAGTCCAAAATGGTGCGGTGGTCTCGGACATCCAGGGCCTTCGAGGCAGTCGACCGAGCCAGAGAGGGTGAGCTCTGGCTGGGGAATGAGCTCAACCTCCCCCTGTGGTGGAGCTCTGAAAAACACGAAACCTCCAGGAAAAAGACGGTCTGATCTTACTCAAAACGGCATGCCGGGCAGTGCGCGCCTCTCCCGGGCGCAAATAAAGCCCAAAGCGGGCGGAGAACATGACTCTGGGCTTGACTCTGAAGGCGAGGCATCAAAAACGACAAAGTCCATAAAGTGTTGATGGGTTGGGAGCTCCATGCGCTCACACCTCCTCGGCCAGCCCAGGAAGGGTGGCCCGTCCTGGGCACGAGTCAGATTTTCCCGCCTCCCCTGGAGCTCAGCCCGGAGCGAAGACGGTCCTAAAACGGGCCTTGGGGTTTCTGTGGGAGAGGAGAGAGAGCGGACCCTCCCTCCCTCCCTCCCTCCCTGGGCTCGGAGCCGGTGGTTGCAGGGGGACGACTTGACTCTGGTGTCAAGCTGTGAAACTGGCAAAGCGGTGCTTCAAGGCAGTGAACCGAGCCAGAGAGGGTGAGCTCTGGCTGGGGAACGAGTTCAATCTCCCCCTGTGGTGGAGCTCTGAAAAACACGAAACCTCCAGGAAAAAGACGGTCTGACCTTACTCAAAATGGCATGCCGGGCAGTGCGCGTCTCTCCCGGACGCAAATAAAGCTCAAAGAGGGTGGAGAACATGACTCTGGGCTTGACTCTGAAGCCAAGGCATCAAAAAAATGGCAAAGTCCAAAAGGTGGCGGTGGGTTGAGAGCTCCATGCGCTCACACCCCCTCGGCCAGCCCAGGGAGGGTGGCCCGTCCTGGGCACGAGTCAGATTTTCCCGCCACCCCTGGAGCTCAGCCCGGAGCGAAGACGGTCCTAAAACGGGCCTTGGGGTTTCTGTGGGAGAGGAGAGAGAGCGGACTCTCCCTCCCTGGGCTCGGACGACTTGACTCTGGTGTCAAGCTGTGAAAATGGCAAAGCGGTGCTTCAAGGCAGTGAACCGAGCCAGAGAGGGTGAGCTCTGGCTGGGGAACGAGTTCAATCTCCCCCTTGGGGGGGTGGAACTCTGAATAAAACACGAAACCTCCAGGAAAAAGACGGTCTGACCTTACTCAAAATGGCATGCCGGGCAGTGTGCGTCTCTCCCGGACGCAAATAAAGCTCAAAGAGGGTGGAGAACATGACTCTGGGCTTGACTCTGAAGCCAAGGCATCAAAAAAAATGGCAGAGTCCAAAAGGTGGCGGTGGGTTGAGAGCTCCATGCGCTCACACCCCCTCGGCCAGCCCAGGGAGGGTGGCCCGTCCTGGGCACGAGTCAGATTTTCCCGCCACCCCTGGAGCTCAGCCCGGAGCGAAGACGGTCCTAAAACGGGCCTTGGGGTTTCTGTGGGAGAGGAGAGAGAGCGGACCGACCCTCCCTCCCTCCCTCCCTCCCTCCCTCCCTCCCTCCCTGGGCTCGGAGCCGGTGGTTGCAGGGGGACGACTTGACTCTGGTGTCAAGCTGTGAAACTGGCAAAGCGGTGCTTCAAGGCAGTGAACCGAGCCAGAGAGGGTGAGCTCTGGCTGGGGAACGAGTTCAATCTCCCCCTTGGGGGGGTGGAACTCTGAATAAAACACGAAACCTCCAGGAAAAAGACGGTCTGACCTTACTCAAAATGGCATGCCGGGCAGTGTGCGTCTCTCCCGGGCGCAAATAAAGCTCAAAGCGGGCGGAGAACATGACTCTGGAGCAAAGGCATCAAAAATGACAAAGTCCATAATGTGTTGACGGGTTGAGAGCTCCATGCGCTCTCACCTCCTCGGTCAGCCCAGGGAGGGTGGCCCGTCCCGGGCGCGAGTCGGGTTTGCCCCCGCGACCCCTGGAGCTCCGACCGGAGCAAAGACGGTCCTAAGACGGACCTTGGGGCTTCTGTGGGAGAGGAGAAAGAGCAGACCCTCCCTCCCTGGGCTCGGACGACTTGACTCTGGTGTCAAGCTGTGAAAATGGCAAAGCGGTGCTTCGAGGCAGTGAACCTGAGCCAGAGAGGGTGAGCTCTGGCTGGGGAACGAGTTCAATCTCCCCCCTTGGGGTGGAACTCTGAATAAAACACGAAACCTCCAGGAAAAAGACGGTCTGATCTTACTCAAAAGGGCATCCCAGGTAGGGCGCAGCCTTCCTGGGCACGAATCGAGCTCAAGCGCCCATGGCGGGCTTGGCTCTGCGGTCAAAGTCGGTAAAACGACAGAGTCTGAGAAAGTGACGTGTGCCGAGAGCTCCATGCTGTCAGAGCTCCCCGGCCAGCCCAGGGAGAGTGCCTCGGTCCCGGGCACAGGCAGGCCGGTGTCCCTGCCGGAGCTCAGTACGGAGCAGAGTCGGTCCTAAAACGGACCTTGGGGGCTGTAAGGAGGGGGGATAGTGAGGTGGAGGCACACCCCCCCCCCCCCTATCGTCAGACCGTCGTGAGCCCCACTCAGAGTCGTTCTGGGTGGGTGTAAAGAAAGCCAGGGTTGGTTGGAACTCTGGAAGTCCTGGAGGAGAGGGCCTCCGGGAGAGCGAGAGAGCGATGTGCAATCACCCCCACTGCGGTGGGGTCTCTGGAAGCACGGAACCTCCCCCCCCCCCCCCCCCCGGGAAAACAATGGCAGGCTAGGTTACCGAAAAGGATGCATCCCGAGTAGAGAGAGAAGCCCCCGGGCTTGACTCTGCTGTCAAATTTTGAAAAACGACAGAGTCCAAAAATGCGCAGTGGGTTGAGAGCTCCATGCTGTCAGAGCTCCCTGGCCAGCCCAGGGAGAGTGCCTCGGTCCCGGGCACAGTCAGATCGGTGTCCCTGCCGGAGCTCCGCCCGGAGCCGAGACGGTCCTAAAACGGACCTTGGGGCTTCTGTGGGAGAGGAGAAAGAGCAGACCCTCCCTCCCTGGGCTCGGACGACTTGACTCTGGTGTCAAGCTGTGAAAATGGCAAAGCGGTGCTTCGAGGCAGTGAACCTGAGCCAGAGAGGGTGAGCTCTGGCTGGGGAACGAGTTCAATCTCCCCCCTTGGGGTGGAACTCTGAATAAAACACGAAACCTCCAGGAAAAAGACGGTCTGATCTTACTCAAAAGGGCATCCCAGGTAGGGCGCAGCCTTCCTGGGCACGAATCGAGCTCAAGCGCCCATGGCGGGCTTGGCTCTGCGGTCAAAGTCGGTAAAACGACAGAGTCTGAGAAAGTGACGTGTGCCGAGAGCTCCATGCCGTCAGAGCTCCCCGGCCAGCCCAGGGAGAGTGCCTCGGTCCCGGGCACAGGCAGGCCGGTGTCCCTGCCGGAGCTCAGTACGGAGCAGAGTCGGTCCTAAAACGGACCTTGGGGGCTGTAAGGAGGGGGGATAGTGAGGTGGAGGCACACCCCCCCCTATCGTCAGACCGTCGTGAGCCCCACTCAGAGTCGTTCTGGGTGGGTGTAAAGAAAGCCAGGGTTGGTTGGAACTCTGGAAGTCCTGGAGGAGAGGGCCTCCGGGAGAGCGAGAGAGCGATGTGCAATCACCCACACTGCGGTGGGGTCTCTGGAAGCACGGAACCTCCCCCCCCCCCCCCCCCCCCGGGAAAACAATGGCAGGCTAGGTTACCGAAAAGGATGCATCCCGAGTAGAGAGAGAAGCCCCCGGGCTTGACTCTGCTGTCAAATTTTGAAAAACGACAGAGTCCAAAAATGCGCAGTGGGTTGAGAGCTCCATGCTGTCAGAGCTCCCTGGCCAGCCCAGGGAGAGTGCCTCGGTCCCGGGCACAGTCAGATCGGTGTCCCTGCCGGAGCTCCGCCCGGAGCCGAGACGGTCCTAAAACGGACCTTGGGGCTTCTGTGGGAGAGGAGAGAGAGCGGACTCTCCCTCCCTGGGCTCGGACGACTTGACTCTGGTGTCAAGCTGTGAAAATGGCAAAGCGGTGCTTCAAGGCAGTGAACCGAGCCAGAGAGGGTGAGCTCTCGCTGGGGAACGAGTTCAACATCCCCCTTGGGGTGGAACTCTGAATAAAACACGAAACCTCCAGGAAAAAGACGGTCTGATCTTACGCAAAAGGGCATCCCAGGTAGAGCGCGGCTTTCCTGGGCACGAATCGAGCTCAAGCGCCCATGGCGGGCTTGGCTCTGCGGTCAAAGTCGGTAAAACGACAGAGTCCGAGAAAGTGACGTGTGCCGAGAGCTCCATGCCGTCAGAGCTCCCCGGCCAGCCCGGCGAGAGTGCCTCGGTCCCGGGCACAGGCAGGCCGGTGTCCCTGCCGGAGCTCAGTACGGAGCAGAGTCGGTCCTAAAACGGACCTTGGGGGCTGTAAGGAGGGGGGATAGTGAGGTGGAGGCACACCCCCCCCCTATCGTCAGACCGTCGTGAGCCCCACTCAGAGTCGTTCTGGGTGGGTGTAAAGAAAGCCAGGGTTGGTTGGAACTCTGGAAGTCCTGGAGGAGAGGGCCTCCGGGAGAGCGAGAGAGCGATGTGCAATCACCCCCACTGCGGTGGGGTCTCTGGAAGCACGGAACACCCCCCCCCCCCCGGGAAAACAATGACAGGCTAGGTTACCGAAAAGGATGCATCCCGAGTAGAGAGAGAAGCCCCCGGGCTTGTCTCTGCTGTCAAATTTTGAAAAACGACAGAGTCCAAAAATGCGCAGTGGGTTGAGAGCTCCATGCTGTCAGAGCTCCCTGGCCAGCCCAGGGAGAGTGCCTCGGTCCCGGGCACAGTCAGATCGGTGTCCCTGCCGGAGCTCCGCCCGGAGCCGAGACGGTCCTAAAACGGACCTTGGGGCTTCTGTGGGAGAGGAGAGAGCGGACCCTCCCTCCCTGGGCTCGGACGACTTGACTCTGGTGTCAAGCTGTGAAAATGGCAAAGCGGTGCTTCAAGGCAGTGAACCGAGCCAGAGAGGGTGAGCTCTGGCTGGGGAACGAGTTCAACATCCCCCTTGGGGTGGAACTCTGAATAAAACACGAAACCTCCAGGAAAAAGACGGTCTGATCTTACGCAAAAGGGCATCCCAGGTAGAGCGCGGCTTTCCTGGGCACGAATCGAGCTCAAGCGCCCATGGCGGGCTTGGCTCTGCGGTCAAAGTCGGTAAAAGGACAGAGTCCGAGAAAGTGGCGTGTGCCGAGAGCTCCATGACGTCAGAGCTCCCCTGCCAGCCCGGCGAGGGTGCCTCGGTCCCGGGCACAGGCAGGCCGGTGTCCCTGCAGGAGCTCAGTACGGAGCAGAGTCGGTCCTAAAACGGACCTTGGGGGCTGTAAGGAGGGGGGATAGTGAGGTGGAGGCACACCCCCCCCCCCCTATCGTCAGACCGTCGTGAGCCCCACTCAGAGTCGTTCTGGGTGGGTGTAAAGAAAGCCAGGGTTGGTTGGAACTCTGGAAGTCCTGGAGGAGAGGGCCTCCGGGAGAGCGAGAGAGAGCGATGTGCAATCACCCCCACTGCGGTGGGGTCTCTGGAAGCACGGAACACCCCCCCCCCCCCCCCCCCCCCCCCCCGGGAAAACAATGGCAGGCTAGGTTACCGAAAAGGATGCATCCCGAGTAGAGAGAGAAGCCCCCGGGCTTGACTCTGCTGTCAAATTTTGAAAAACGACAGAGTCCAAAAATGCGCAGTGGGTTGAGAGCTCCATGCTGTCAGAGCTCCCTGGCCAGCCCAGGGAGAGTGCCTCGGTCCCGGGCACAGGCAGGCCGGTGTCCCTGCCGGAGCTCCACCCGGAGCCGAGACGGTCCTAAAACGGACCTTGGGGCTTCTGTGGGAGAGGAGAGAGCGGACTCTCCCTCCCTGGGCTCGGACGACTTGACTCTGGTGTCAAGCTGTGAAAATGGCAAAGCGGTGGTTCAAGGCAGTGAACCGAGCCAGAGAGGGTGAGCTCTGGCTGGGGAACGAGTTCAAATCCCCCTTGGGGTGGAACTCTGAATAAAACACGAAACCTCCAGGAAAAAGACGGTCTGATCTTACGCAAAAGGGCATCCCAGGTAGAGCGCGGCTTTCCTGGGCACGAATCGAGCTCAAGCGCCCATGGCGGGCTTGGCTCTGCGGTCAAAGTCGGTAAAAGGACAGAGTCCGAGAAAGTGACGTGTGCCGAGAGCTCCATGCCGTCAGAGCTCCCCGGCCAGCCCGGCGAGGGTGCCTCGGTCCCGGGCACAGGCAGGCCGGTGTCCCTGCCGGAGCTCAGCACGGAGCAGAGTCGGTCCTAAAACGGACCTTGGGGCTTCTGTGGGAGAGGAGAGAGCGGACCCTCCCTCCCTGGACTCGGACGACTTGACTCTGGTGTCAAGCTGTGAAAATGGCAAAGCGGTGCTTCGAGGCAGTGAACCGAGCCAGAGAGGGTGAGCGCCCATGGCGGGCTTGGCTCTGCGGTCAAAGTCGGTAAAACGACAGAGTCTGAGAAAGTGACGTGTGCCGAGAGCTCCATGCTGTCAGAGCTCCCCGGCCAGCCCAGGGAGAGTGCCTCGGTCCCGGGCACAGTCAGGCCGGTGTCCCTACCGGAGCTCCGCCCGGAGCCGAGACGGTCCTAAAATGGACCTTTGGGGATTTACCGGGGAGAGCGGACACGGGGCTCCCATCGGTACGAGGCAGAAGCGAGGGACAAGGGCATCGCCTCCCCCCCCCCGGGTCACAGTCAGATCCGTAGACGTCGGGACAAGGGCATCGGAAAACAAACGCGGGCGCCTCCGGGTTGCCCGGGGCCCGGAGGAGCGCACCCCCTCCTTCGGGCCGTCGCTCTGGGGTCGCCTGGTCGATAGGAACTTTGGACGCGCCTGGGGACGGCCCCTGCTCGGTCGAGAGACCGCTTTGGGCAGATCGCTCCTCCCCGCTCTGCGCGTCGACGCGAGATGCTTTCCACCTCGGGAGACTCAGATGGCCCGTCTGAAACGGACGTCCGCAGAGGGCGGTGGTGGCGGCGGGCGCGCGGGGAAGGTTCGGACGGCAGGGATGGGCCGACACCCCTCTGCTCCAGTCTTCGAGCCGACCCTTCGCCTCGCTCCTCCCCGCCCGAAAAGCACCCTTCCCGGTTACGGCCTCGATCCAGAGGCCTCCCCCTCTGGCCCCGGCGGACGGCCCCGGTGGACGCGCCGCGCGGTTCGCCGGCCGGGGCTCCTCGGTCCATCCTGGAGTATAGACACACACAATGCTACCATATGCTTGTCGGTCTGGGTAAATGGCAAAAAGACTCTCAGGGACTTGGGACACCCCTGGAGAGAACAATTTAAGAAAAAGACCCCCTTCCCTTTGGGGTGTTGTCGAGGAGTTGACGAGGCTCCGGTCGGTACGAGGCAAACAAACAAGGCAAGAAACACACGACACGGCTTGGCGAACCGTGGTGGTCAGACCGGACGGGGAAGCGGTCTGACCCAGCCCAGTAACAATGCACTATGTGCGGGCGTGAGACTTCCAGGAAAGGAGGGTTCTGGTTTGGGTACCCAGATCCCCCTCCAGGCGGGCGTCCAGACCATGGCGCACCGTCCTGGGCGTGCAAAAGTTTGAAAGACACTCTGGAGGAAATTCCTCCTCCTCATAAAAAGGGACTATATACACACATATGGGCAAGAACCAAAAGAGCTCCGTGCTCGCCAGACCTCCCTGGCCGTAACACAGGGAGGGAGGAAGGATCGGATCAGAAGACGTCGGGACAAGGGCAACGGACAACCACGCGGGCGCCTCAGGGTTGCCCGGGGCCCGGAGGGGAGCACCCCCTCCTTCGGGCCGTCGCTTTCTTCGGGGTAGCCTGGTCGATAGGAACTTGGGACGCGCCTGGGGACGGCCCCTGCCCGGTCGAGAGACCGCTTTGGGCAGATCGCTCCTCCCCGCTCTGCGCGTCGACGCGAGATGCTTTCCACCTCGGGAGACTCAGATGGCCCGTCTGAAACGGACGTCCGCAGAGGGCGGTGGTGGCGGCGGGCGCGCGGGGAAGGTTCGGACGGCAGGGATGGGCCGACACCCCTCTGCTCCAGTCTTCGAGCCGACCCTTCGCCTCGCTCCTCCCCGCCCGAAAGGCACCCTTCCCGGTTACGGCCTCGATCCAGAGGCCTCCCGCCCTCCGGCCCCGGCGGTCGTTTCCCCAGCGCGCCCTACGAGCGGCCGTGACGTCTCGAGCCCCAGGCCCGAACGGAGCGAGACCCGTGTGTAGGAAACCACGCGCGCCTGCGGTTCGCCGTACGGGGCTCCTCGGTCCATCCTGGAGTGTAGACACACACACATAATACCATATGCTTGTCGAACGGTCGGTCTGGGTAAACGGCAAAACCAACTCCAGGGGCTTGGTGCACCCCTGGAGAGAAAAATAAATAAAAAACCCTCCCTTTGGGGCGTTGTCGTGGAGCTGACGAGGCTCCGGTCGGTGCGAGGCAAACAAAGGAACAATCAAAAACACACGGCTTGGTGAACCGTGGTGGTCAGACTGGGTGGGGAAGCGGTCTGACCCAGCCCATTAACTATGTGCGGGCTTGAGACTTCCAGGAAAGGAGGGTTCTGGTTTGGGTACCCAGATCCCCCTCCAGGCGGGCGTCCAGACCATGGCGCACCGTCCTGGGCGTGCAAAAGTTTGAAAGACACTCTGGAGGAAATTCCTCCTCCTCCTCATAAAAAGGGACTATGTACACACATATGGGCAAGAACCAAAAGAGCTCCGCGCTCGCCAGACCTCCCTGGCCGTAACACAGGGAGGGAGGAAGGGATCGGATCAGAAGACGTCGGGACAAGGGCAACGGACAACCACGCGGGCGCCTCAGGGTTGCCCGGGGCCCGGAGGGGAGCACCCCCTCCTTCGGGCCGTCGCTTGCTTGGGGGTAGCTTGGTCGAACGGAACTTGGGACGCGCCTGGGGACGGCCCCTGCCCGGTCGAGAGACCGCTTTGGGCAGATCGCTCCTCCCCGCTCTGCGCGTCGACGCGAGATGCTTTCCACCTCGGGAGACTCAGATGGCCCGTCTGAAAAGGACGTCCGCAAAGGGAGGCCGCGTGCGCGCGGGGAAGGTTCGGACGGCAGGGATGGGCCGACACCCCTCTGCTCTTCGAGCCGACCCTTCGCCTCGCTCCTCCCCGCCCGAAAGGCACCCTTCCCCGGTTACGGCCTCGATCCAGAGGCCTCCCGCCCTCCGGCCCCGGCGGTCGTTTCCCCAGCGCGCCCTACGAGCGGCCGTGACGTCTCGAGCCCCAGGCCCGAACGGAGCGAGACCCGTGTGTAGGAAGCCACGCGCGCCTGCGGTTCGCCGCCCGGGGCTCCCTCGGTCCATCCTGGAGTGTAGGCGCACACTTTTACCACATGCTTGTCGGTCTGGGTAAACGGGCAAAACGAACTCCAGGGGCTTGGTTGCACCCCTGGAGAAAAGAACTCGCACGCATATGCAGAACAACAAAAAGAGCTCCGTGCTCGCCAGACCTCCCTGGCCGTAACACAGGGAGGAAGGATCGTCTCCCCCGGTCACAGTCAGATCCGTAGACGTCGGGACAAGGGCAACGGAACGACGGGCGCCAACAGAAAAAGAGCTCCGTGCTCGCCAGACCTCCCTGGCCGTAACACAGGGAGGAAGGATCGTCTACCCCGGTCACAGTCAGATCCGTAGACGTCGGGACAAGGGCATCGGAAAAAAACAAACGCGGGCGCCTCAGGGTTGCCCGGGGCCCGGAGGGGCGCACCCCCTCCTTCGGGCCGTCGCTTTCTGCGGGGTAGCCTGGTCGATCGGAACTTTGGACGCGCCTGGGGACGGCCCCTGCCCGGTCGAGAGACCGCTTTGGGCAGATCGCTCCTCCCCGCTCTGCGCGTCGACGCGAGAGAGATACCCTCCGACCCCCTCGGGAGAGACTCAGATGGCCCGTCTGAAACAGAGGGCGGCGGTGGCCGCGGGGAAGGTTCGGACGGCAGGGACGGGCCGACACCCCTCTGCTCCAGTCTTCGAGCCGACCCTTCGCCTCGCTCCTCCCCGCTCGAAAAGCACTCCGGTTACACGGCCTCGATGCAGAGGGCCCCCCAAAAGCGGACGTTTCCCCAGCGCGCCCTATGAGCGGCCGTGCCGTCTCGAGCCCCCAGGCCCGAACGGAGCGAGACCCGTGTGTAGGAAGCCACGCGCGCCTGCGGTTTCGCCGTCCGGGGCTCCTCTTTGGTCCATCCCGAAAGTAAAATAAACCCATATGCTTGT
>JAULUF010000068.1:2317500-2335000 GCA_031834385.1 Semotilus atromaculatus
GGTGCATCTCACTGAGGAAGCCGAGTTGGGGCTCCGTACTCTGGGCACATGGGGGTCTCCTAGGGGTCCCCCCCAGGCCCATAGTATGGAGGCCCAACTCGGCTTTTTATTTTTGGGCAGAGTAGGGACTAACTATGACTCTCTTAAGGTAGGGTCAAGCTGAGTGTTTAAGTTTGAACCGGTGCATCTCACTGAGGAAGCCGAGTTGGGGCTCCGTACTCTGGGCACATGGGGGTCTCCTAGGGGTCCCCCCCAGGCCCATAGTATGGAGGCCCAACTCGGCTTTTTATTTTTGGGCAGAGTAGGGACTAACTATGACTCTCTTAAGGTAGGGTCAAGCTGAGTGTTTAAGTTTGAACCGGTGCATCTCACTGAGGAAGCCGAGTTGGGGCTCCGTACTCTGGGCACATGGGGGTCTCCTAGGGGTCCCCCCCAGGCCCATAGTATGGAGGCCCAACTCGGCTTTTTATTTTTGGGCAGAGTAGGGACTAACTATGACTCTCTTAAGGTAGGGTCAAGCTGAGTGTTTAAGTTTGAACCGGTGCATCTCACTGAGGAAGCCGAGTTGGGGCTCCGTACTCTGGGCACATGGGGGTCTCCTAGGGGTCCCCCCCAGGCCCATAGTATGGAGGCCCAACTCGGCTTTTTATTTTTGGGCAGAGTAGGGACTAACTATGACTCTCTTAAGGTAGGGTCAAGCTGAGTGTTTAAGTTTGAACCGGTGCATCTCACTGAGGAAGCCGAGTTGGGGCTCCGTACTCTGGGCACATGGGGGTCTCCTAGGGGTCCCCCCCCAGGCCCATAGTATGGAGGCCCAACTCGGCTTTTTATTTTTGGGCAGAGTAGGGACTAACTATGACTCTCTTAAGGTAGGGTCAAGCTGAGTGTTTAAGTTTGAACCGGTGCATCTCACTGAGGAAGCCGAGTTGGGGCTCCGTACTCTGGGCACATGGGGGTCTCCTAGGGGTCCCCCCCAGGCCCATAGTATGGAGGCCCAACTCGGCTTTTTATTTTTGGGCAGAGTAGGGACTAACTATGACTCTCTTAAGGTAGGGTCAAGCTGAGTGTTTAAGTTTGAACCGGTGCATCTCACTGAGGAAGCCGAGTTGGGGCTCCGTACTCTGGGCACATGGGGGTCTCCTAGGGGTCCCCCCCAGGCCCACAGTATGGAGGCCCAACTCGGCTTTTTATTTTTGGGCAGAGTAGGGACTAACTATGACTCTCTTAAGGTAGGGTCAAGCTGAGTGTTTAAGTTTGAACCGGTGCATCTCACTGAGGAAGCCGAGTTGGGGCTCCGTACTCTGGGCACATGGGGGTCTCCTAGGGGTCCCCCCCAGGCCCATAGTATGGAGGCCCAACTCGGCTTTTTATTTTTGGGCAGAGTAGGGACTAACTATGACTCTCTTAAGGTAGGGTCAAGCTGAGTGTTTAAGTTTGAACCGGTGCATCTCACTGAGGAAGCCGAGTTGGGGCTCCGTACTCTGGGCACATGGGGGTCTCCTAGGGGTCCCCCCCAGGCCCATAGTATGGAGGCCCAACTCGGCTTTTTATTTTTGGGCAGAGTAGGGACTAACTATGACTCTCTTAAGGTAGGGTCAAGCTGAGTGTTTAAGTTTGAACCGGTGCATCTCACTGAGGAAGCCGAGTTGGGGCTCCGTACTCTGGGCACATGGGGGTCTCCTAGGGGTCCCCCCCAGGCCCATAGTATGGAGGCCCAACTCGGCTTTTTATTTTTGGGCAGAGTAGGGACTAACTATGACTCTCTTAAGGTAGGGTCAAGCTGAGTGTTTAAGTTTGAACCGGTGCATCTCACTGAGGAAGCCGAGTTGGGGCTCCGTACTCTGGGCACATGGGGGTCTCCTAGGGGTCCCCCCCAGGCCCATAGTATGGAGGCCCAACTCGGCTTTTTATTTTTGGGCAGAGTAGGGACTAACTATGACTCTCTTAAGGTAGGGTCAAGCTGAGTGTTTAAGTTTGAACCGGTGCATCTCACTGAGGAAGCCGAGTTGGGGCTCCGTACTCTGGGCACATGGGGGTCTCCTAGGGGTCCCCCCCAGGCCCATAGTATGGAGGCCCAACTCGGCTTTTTATTTTTGGGCAGAGTAGGGACTAACTATGACTCTCTTAAGGTAGGGTCAAGCTGAGTGTTTAAGTTTGAACCGGTGCATCTCACTGAGGAAGCCGAGTTGGGGCTCCGTACTCTGGGCACATGGGGGTCTCCTAGGGGTCCCCCCCAGGCCCACAGTATGGAGGCCCAACTCGGCTTTTTATTTTTGGGCAGAGTAGGGACTAACTATGACTCTCTTAAGGTAGGGTCAAGCTGAGTGTTTAAGTTTGAACCTGTGTATCTCTGGGACCAAGCCGAGTTGGGGCTCCATACACTGGGCACATGGGGGTCTCCTAGGGGTCCCCCCCAGGCCCATAGTTTGGAGGCCCAACTCGGCTTTTTATTTTTGGGCAGAGTAGGGACTAACTATGACTCTCTTAAGGTAGGGTCAAGCTGAGTGTTTAAGTTTGAACCGGTGCATCTCTGGGACCAAGCCGAGTTGGGGCTCCATACACTGTCCACAGGGGGGTCTCGGGGGACTCCCCACACACCCGGAGTTTGGAGCCCCAACTCGGCTTCCTCTCCGAGTTACGTCCGGTCAAAGTTGAAACTTCAAGCTGCCATATCTCTGGGACCAAGCCGAGTTGGGGCTCCATACACCGGTCACGGGGGGGCCTCGGGGGACTCCCCACACACCCGGAGTTTGGAGCCCCAACTCGGCTTCCTCTCCGAGTTACGCCCGGTCAAAGCTGGACAGGAAGTGCCCGTATCTCCGGGACCAAGCCGAGTTGGGGCTCCATACACCGGTCACGGGGGGGTCTCTGGGGACTCCCCACACACCCGGAGTTTGGAGCCCCGACTCGGCTTCCTCTCCGAGTTACGCCCGGTCGAAGCTGGACAGGAAGTGACCGTATCTCCGGGACCAAGCCGAGTCGGGGCTCCATACACCGGTCACGGGGGGGTCCCGGGGGACTCCCCACACACCCGGAGTTTGGAGCCCCGACTCGGCTCACTTCCGGAGTTACGCCGGGTCGAATCCGGACAGGAAGTGGCCGTATCTCGGGACCGGGAGGTCCCCGGGGCTCGGGACGGCGGGAGAAGTAGCGTCCCCTCGGGGGCTCCCGGCGCCCGGCGTCCCGAGCCTCCGGGCCCTCCCGGTCCCGAGAGGGGCCCGGTCGAGCGCGAGGGACTTTCGGACGAAAAGGCCCGTATCTCGGGAGGGGGAGGTCCCAGCGGCTCGCCCTTTCGGGTGTCGGGGGGTCCCCCCGGGCCCTCTCGGACCCCGCCTCCCCGGGGCCCCCGGACCTTTCCTTCCGAGGCGCGCCTCGTTCTGCGGGGCCCCTTTTCTCCGGCCCCGGGGGGCCCCGGGGCTCGGGGGTGGGCTCGTCGGAAGGGGCCCGCCGAGACGCCGCTCCGACCCGAGTTTGGCGCCTCTGGGCGGCCGGGTCCCCGAGCCACGGCCCTCGGAAGTCCGGGTCGTCTCGGGGCGCTCGTTTTCGTTTTCGGCGAATATCTCGGGAACGGCCGGGCGAAAAAATCTCAAACCGGGCTCGTCGTCGAGGTCTCGAGGGGGCCCGTCCAACGAGCCCACCCCCGAGCCCCTGGGCCCCCGGGCCAGGGAGCCAGGGCCGGTCGAAGGCGCGACCTTCGTCGGCTCGCCTCTCGGTGGATCCTCGACGGATCTTCCCCGGACCGGGGTCGTCCGACGGGGCCCGACGGGGCCTTTCCAACGGGCCCACCCGCGCGGCCCAACTCGCCCGGGCGCCCGAGCCAGAGCCGTTCAAAGTCGGGGGCCCCAGCCCGCGGCGATCCCGCAGGGGGCGTCCCCGAGGCCCGCCGGCCTGGGGTTCGGGCGAGGCCCCCCCCGGGACCCCCTCACCCAAATCTGAGCTCTCTGGGTGCTCGCGTTCCCGAGATACGGGCGATTTTCTCCGATTGGCCGTGACGTCACCGGCGTCCGCCATTTTGACTCGCGCCCGCCGGTTTTCCGCCGATATCTCCGCGAAAACGGCACGGAAAATCGCGGGACCGGCACGGATCTTTTCAGCTCGACTAGACGCATCCAACGAGCCCGGTGTTCGCCGGATCCGTCGAGGATCGGCCGAGATATTTGCGTTTTACGGTTTTTTCGACCTTTTATTTTTTGTATCTAAGGCCCCCGGGGGCCCCCGAGGCCGTGGGCGGGCTCGTTGGAAAGGTCTCGCCCCGCTCTAAAAGCTGATAAAAACCCCGTCTCGATAGGACCCTCCTTCGCCGAGTTAAGGTCGTTTTAAGCCGTTTTCAGGGGGGTCACCGTCTTGCAAAGTGCACGTGCCGGTGACTGGTTGCATCCCCCGGCCCGGACGGCGGGCTCCAAGCTCCCGGCTCGGAGCTCCCTTTCCCGGCCACGAGCTCTCTGCCCCGCGGTCCCGGAGGGCCCGTCGGGGCAGGGGCTGGCTGGCTGGCTGGCTGGCTGGCTGGCTGGCTGGCTGGCTTGGTTTTCGGGGAGAGATGGGAGAGTGCCTCCTTCTCCATGGGAGTCTGGAGCTCGGCTCTGCCCCGGTGGGCCACGGGCTCCTGGGCTTGACTCCAGGGCCGAGCTCGCTCCAAAACCAAAGTCCCAAAAGGTGCGGAGTGGCGGAGAGCTCCAGGCGCCCGGGTCTCCTCTGCCGGCCCAGGGAGGGCGTCCCGTCCCGGGCACGGGTCGGATCCGCCCGCCACCCCTGGAGCTCAGCCCGGAGCCGAGACGGTCCTAAAACGGGCCTTGGGGTTTCTGTGGGAGAGGAGAGGAGAGGAGAGGAGAGGAGAGGAGATCGAGTGGGCGCACCTACCCTCCCTCCCTCCCTCCCTCCCTCCCTCCCTCCCTCCCTCCCTGGGCTCGGAGCCGGTGGTTGGAGGAGGACGGCTTGACTCTGGTGTCAAGCTCTGAAAATGGCAAAGCCCAAGTGGTGGTTCAAGGCAGTGAACCTGAGCCAGAGAGGGTGAGCTCTGGCTGGGGAATGAGCTCAATCTCCCCTGTGGTGGAGCTCTGAATAAAACACGAAACCTCCAGGAAAAAGACGGTCTGATCTTACTCAAAATGGCATGCCGGGCAGTGCGCGTCTCTCCCGGGCGCAAATAAAGCCCGAAGCGGGCGGAGAACATGACTCTGGGCTTGACTCTGAAGCCAAGGCATCAAAAAATGACAGAGTCCAAAATGTGGCGTTGGGTTGAGAGCTCCATGCGCTCACACCTCCTCGGCCAGCCCAGGAAGGGTGGCCCGTCCCGGGCACGAGTCAGATTTTCCCGCCTCCCCTGGAGCTCAGCCCGGAGCGAAGACGGTCCTAAAACGGGCCTTGGGGTTTCTGTGGGAGAGGAGAGAGAGCGGACCCTCCCTCCCTCCCTGGGCTCGGAGCCGGTGGTTGCAGGGGGGACGACTTGACTCTGGTGTCAAGCTGTGAAACTGGCAAAGTGGTGGTTCAAGGCAGTGAACCTGAGCCAGAGAGGGTGAGCTCTGGCTGGGGAATGAGCTCAATCTCCCCTGTGGTGGAGCTCTGAATAAAACACGAAACCTCCAGGAAAAAGACGGTCTGATCTTACTCAAAATGGCATGCCGGGCAGTGCGCGTCTCTCCCGGGCGCAAATAAAGCCCGAAGCGGGCGGAGAACATGACTCTGGGCTTGACTCTGAAGCCGAGGCATCAAAAATGACAAAGTCCATAAAGTGTTGATGGGTTGGGAGCTCCATGCGCTCACACCTCCTCGGCCAGCCCAGGAAGGGTGGCCCGTCCCGGGCACGAGTCAGATTTTCCCGCCTCCCCTGGAGCTCAGCCCGGAGCGAAGACGGTCCTAAAACGGGCCTTGGGGTTTCTGTGGGAGAGGAGAGAGCGCGGACCCTCCCTCCCTCCCTCGGAGCCGGTGGTTGGAGGAGGACTTGACTCTGGTGTCAAGCTGTCAAAATGGCGCTTCAAGGCAGTGAACCTGAGCCAGAGAGGGTGAGCTCTGGCTGGGGAATGAGCTCAAAACGACAGAGTCCAAAATGGTGCGGTGGTCTCGGACATCCAGGGCCTTCGAGGCAGTCGACCGAGCCAGAGAGGGTGAGCTCTGGCTGGGGAATGAGCTCAACCTCCCCCTGTGGTGGAGCTCTGAAAAACACGAAACCTCCAGGAAAAAGACGGTCTGATCTTACTCAAAACGGCATGCCGGGCAGTGCGCGCCTCTCCCGGGCGCAAATAAAGCCCAAAGCGGGCGGAGAACATGACTCTGGGCTTGACTCTGAAGGCGAGGCATCAAAAATGACAAAGTCCATAAAGTGTTGATGGGTTGGGAGCTCCATGCGCTCACACCTCCTCGGCCAGCCCAGGAAGGGTGGCCCGTCCTGGGCACGAGTCAGATTTTCCCGCCTCCCCTGGAGCTCAGCCCGGAGCGAAGACGGTCCTAAAACGGGCCTTGGGGTTTCTGTGGGAGAGGAGAGAGAGCGGACCCTCCCTCCCTCCCTCCCTCCCTGGGCTCGGAGCCGGTGGTTGCAGGGGGACGACTTGACTCTGGTGTCAAGCTGTGAAACTGGCAAAGTGGTGCTTCAAGGCAGTGAACCGAGCCAGAGAGGGTGAGCTCTGGCTGGGGAATGAGCTCAATCTCCCCTGTGGTGGAGCTCTGAATAAAACACGAAACCTCCAGGAAAAAGACGGTCTGATCTTACTCAAAATGGCATGCCGGGCAGTGCGCGTCTCTCCCGGGCGCAAATAAAGCCCGAAGCGGGCGGAGAACATGACTCTGGGCTTGACTCTGAAGCCGAGGCATCAAAAATGACAAAGTCCATAAAGTGTTGATGGGTTGGGAGCTCCATGCGCTCACACCTCCTCGGCCAGCCCAGGAAGGGTGGCCCGTCCTGGGCACGAGTCAGATTTTCCCGCCTCCCCTGGAGCTCAGCCCGGAGCGAAGACGGTCCTAAAACGGGCCTTGGGGTTTCTGTGGGAGAGGAGAGAGAGCGGACCCTCCCTCCCTCCCTCCCTCCCTCCCTCCCTCCCTCCCTCCCTGGGCTCGGAGCCGGTGGTTGCAGGGGGACGACTTGACTCTGGTGTCAAGCTGTGAAACTGGCAAAGTGGTGCTTCAAGGCAGTGAACCTGAGCCAGAGAGGGTGAGCTCTGGCTGGGGAATGAGCTCAATCTCCCCTGTGGTGGAGCTCTGAATAAAACACGAAACCTCCAGGAAAAAGACGGTCTGATCTTACTCAAAATGGCATGCCTGGCAGTGCGCGTCTCTCCCGGGCGCAAATAAAGCCCGAAGCGGGCGGAGAACATGACTCTGGGCTTGACTCTGAAGCCAAGGCATCAAAAAATGACAGAGTCCAAAATGTGGCGTTGGGTTGAGAGCTCCATGCGCTCACACCTCCTCGGCCAGCCCAGGAAGGGTGGCCCGTCCCGGGCACGAGTCAGATTTTCCCGCCTCCCCTGGAGCTCAGCCCGGAGCGAAGACGGTCCTAAAACGGGCCTTGGGGTTTCTGTGGGAGAGGAGAGAGCGCGGACCCTCCCTCCCTCCCTCCCTCCCTCCCTGGGCTCGGAGCCGGTGGTTGGAGAAGGACGGCTTGACTCTGGTGTCAAGCTGTGAAACTGGCAAAAGTGGTGCTTCAAGGCAGTGAACCTGACCCAGAGAGGGTGAGCTCTGGCTGGGGAACGAGCTCAATCTCCCCTGTGGTGGAGCTCTGAAAAACACGAAACCTCCAGGAAAAAGACGGTCTGATCTTACTCAAAATGGCATGCCGGGCAGTGCGCGCCTCTCCCGGGCACCAATAAAGCTCGACGCCCATAGAGAAATTGACTCCGGGCTTGACTCTGAAGCCAAAACCTTCAAAACGGCAGAGTCCAAAATGGTGCGGTGGTCTCGGACATCCAGGGCCTTCGAGGCAGTCGACCGAGCCAGAGAGGGTGAGCTCTGGCTGGGGAATGAGCTCAACCTCCCCTGTGGTGGAGCTCCGAAAAACACGAAACCTCCAGGAAAAAGACGGTCTGATCTTACTCAAAACGGCATGCCGGGCAGTGCGCGCCTCTCCCGGGCGCAAATAAAGCCCAACGCGGGCGGAGAACATGACTCTGGGCTTGACTCTGAAGCCGAGGCATCAAAAATGACAAAGTCCATAAAGTGTTGATGGGTTGGGAGCTCCATGCGCTCACACCTCCTCGGCCAGCCCAGGAAGGGTGGCCCGTCCTGGGCACGAGTCAGATTTTCCCGCCTCCCCTGGAGCTCAGCCCGGAGCGAAGACGGTCCTAAAACGGGCCTTGGGGTTTCTGTGGGAGAGGAGAGAGAGCGGACCCTCCCTCCCTCCCTGGGCTCGGAGCCGGTGGTTGCAGGGGGACGACTTGACTCTGGTGTCAAGCTGTGAAACTGGCAAAGCGGTGCTTCAAGGCAGTGAACCGAGCCAGAGAGGGTGAGCTCTGGCTGGGGAATGAGCTCAATCTCCCCTGTGGTGGAGCTCTGAATAAAAGACGAAACCTCCAGGAAAAAGACGGTCTGATCTTACTCAAAATGGCATGCCGGGCAGTGCGCGTCTCTCCCGGGCGCAAATAAAGCCCGAAGCGGGCGGAGAACATGACTCTGGGCTTGACTCTGAAGCCAAGGCATCAAAAAATGACAGAGTCCAAAATGTGGCGTTGGGTTGAGAGCTCCATGCGCTCACACCTCCTCGGCCAGCCCAGGAAGGGTGGCCCGTCCCGGGCACGAGTCAGATTTTCCCGCCTCCCCTGGAGCTCAGCCCGGAGCGAAGACGGTCCTAAAACGGGCCTTGGGGTTTCTGTGGGAGAGGAGAGAGCGCGGACCCTCCCTCCCTGGGCTCGGAGCCGGTGGTTGGAGAAGGACGGCTTGACTCTGGTGTCAAGCTGTGAAACTGGCAAAAGTGGTGCTTCAAGGCAGTGAACCTGACCCAGAGAGGGTGAGCTCTGGCTGGGGAACGAGTTCAATCTCCCCCTGTGGTGGAGCTCTGAATAAAACACGAAACCTCCAGGAAAAAGACGGTCTGACCTTACTCAAAACGGCATGCCGGGCAGTGCGCGTCTCTCCCGGACGCAAATAAAGCTCAAAGAGGGTGGAGAACATGACTCTGGGCTTGACTCTGAAGCCAAGGCGTCAAAAAATTGGCAAAGTCCAAAAGGTGGCGGTGGGTTGAGAGCTCCATGCGCTCACACCCCCTCGGCCAGCCCAGGGAGGGTGGCCCGTCCTGGGCACGAGTCAGATTTTCCCGCCACCCCTGGAGCTCAGCCCGGAGCCAAGACGGTCCTAAAACGGGCCTTGGGGTTTCTGTGGGAGAGGAGAGAGAGCGGACCCTCCCTCCCTCCCTCCCTCCCTCCCTCCCTCCCTCCCTGGGCTCGGAGCCGGTGGTTGCAGGGGGACGACTTGACTCTGGTGTCAAGCTGTGAAACTGGCAAAGCGGTGCTTCAAGGCAGTGAACCGAGCCAGAGAGGGTGAGCTCTGGCTGGGGAACGAGTTCAATCTCCCCCTGTGGTGGAGCTCTGAAAAACACGAAACCTCCAGGAAAAAGACGGTCTGACCTTACTCAAAACGGCATGCCGGGCAGTGCGCGTCTCTCCCGGACGCAAATAAAGCTCAAAGAGGGTGGAGAACATGACTCTGGGCTTGACTCTGAAGCCAAGGCGTCAAAAAAATGGCAAAGTCCAAAAGGTGGCGGTGGGTTGAGAGCTCCATGCGCTCACACCCCCTCGGCCAGCCCAGGGAGGGTGGCCCGTCCTGGGCACGAGTCAGATTTTCCCGCCACCCCTGGAGCTCAGCCCGGAGCGTAGACGGTCCTAAAACGGGCCTTGGGGTTTCTGTGGGAGAGGAGAGAGAGCGGACCCTCCCTCCCTCCCTCCCTGGGCTCGGAGCCGGTGGTTGCAGGGGGACGACTTGACTCTGGTGTCAAGCTGTGAAACTGGCAAAGCGGTGCTTCAAGGCAGTGAACCGAGCCCGAGAGGGTGAGCTCTGGCTGGGGAACGAGTTCAATCTCCCCCTTGGGGGGGGTGGAACTCTGAATAAAACACGAAACCTCCAGGAAAAAGACGGTCTGACCTTACTCAAAATGGCATGCCGGGCAGTGTGCGTCTCTCCCGGGCGCAAATAAAGCTCAAAGCGGGCGGAGAACATGACTCTGGAGCAAAGGCATCAAAAATGACAAAGTCCATAATGTGTTGACGGGTTGAGAGCTCCATGCGCTCTCACCTCCTCGGTCAGCCCAGGGAGGGTGGCCCGTCCCGGGCGCGAGTCGGGTTTGCCCCCGCGACCCCTGGAGCTCCGACCGGAGCAAAGACGGTCCTAAGACGGACCTTGGGGCTTCTGTGGGAGAGGAGAGAGCGGACCCTCCCTCCCTGGGCTCGGACGACTTGACTCTGGTGTCAAGCTGTGAAAATGGCAAAGCGGTGCTTCAAGGCAGTGAACCGAGCCAGAGAGGGTGAGCTCTGGCTGGGGAACGAGTTCAACATCCCCCTTGGGGTGGAACTCTGAATAAAACACGAAACCTCCAGGAAAAAGACGGTCTGATCTTACGCAAAAGGGCATCCCAGGTAGAGCGCGGCTTTCCTGGGCACGAATCGAGCTCAAGCGCCCATGGCGGGCTTGGCTCTGCGGTCAAAGTCGGTAAAAGGACAGAGTCCGAGAAAGTGACGTGTGCCGAGAGCTCCATGCCGTCAGAGCTCCCCGGCCAGCCCGGCGAGGGTGCCTCGGTCCTGGGCACAGGCAGGCCGGTGTCCCTGCCGGAGCTCAGTACGGAGCAGAGTCGGTCCTAAAACGGACCTTGGGGGCTGTAAGGAGGGGGGATAGTGAGGTGGAGGCACACCCCCCCCATATCGTCAGACCGTCGTGAGCCCCACTCAGAGTCGTTCTGGGTGGGTGTAAAGAAAGCCAGGGTTGGTTGGAACTCTGGAAGTCCTGGAGGAGAGGGCCTCCGGGAGAGCGAGAGAGAGCGATGTGCAATCACCCCCACTGCGGTGGGGTCTCTGGAAGCACGGAACACCCCCCCCCCCCCCCCCCCCCCGGGAAAACAATGGCAGGCTAGGTTACCGAAAAGGATGCATCCCGAGTAGAGAGAGAAGCCCCCGGGCTTGACTCTGCTGTCAAATTTTGAAAAACGACAGAGTCCAAAAATGCGCAGTGGGTTGAGAGCTCCATGCTGTCAGAGCTCCCTGGCCAGCCCAGGGAGAGTGCCTCGGTCCCGGGCACAGTCAGATCGGTGTCCCTGCCGGAGCTCCGCCCGGAGCCGAGACGGTCCTAAAACGGACCTTGGGGCTTCTGTGGGAGAGGAGAGAGCGGACCCTCCCTCCCTGGGCTCGGACGACTTGACTCTGGTGTCAAGCTGTGAAAATGGCAAAGCGGTGCTTCAAGGCAGTGAACCGAGCCAGAGAGGGTGAGCTCTGGCTGGGGAACGAGTTCAACATCCCCCTTGGGGTGGAACTCTGAATAAAACACGAAACCTCCAGGAAAAAGACGGTCTGATCTTACGCAAAAGGGCATCCCAGGTAGAGCGCGGCTTTCCTGGGCACGAATCGAGCTCAAGCGCCCATGGCGGGCTTGGCTCTGCGGTCAAAGTCGGTAAAAGGACAGAGTCCGAGAAAGTGGCGTGTGCCGAGAGCTCCATGACGTCAGAGCTCCCCTGCCAGCCCGGCGAGGGTGCCTCGGTCCCGGGCACAGGCAGGCCGGTGTCCCTGCAGGAGCTCAGTACGGAGCAGAGTCGGTCCTAAAACGGACCTTGGGGGCTGTAAGGAGGGGGGATAGTGAGGTGGAGGCACACCCCCCCCCCCCCCTATCGTCAGACCGTCGTGAGCCCCACTCAGAGTCGTTCTGGGTGGGTGTAAAGAAAGCCAGGGTTGGTTGGAACTCTGGAAGTCCTGGAGGAGAGGGCCTCCGGGAGAGCGAGAGAGAGCGATGTGCAATCACCCCCACTGCGGTGGGGTCTCTGGAAGCACGGAACACCCCCCCCCCCCCCCCCCCCCCCCGGGAAAACAATGGCAGGCTAGGTTACCGAAAAGGATGCATCCCGAGTAGAGAGAGAAGCCCCCGGGCTTGACTCTGCTGTCAAATTTTGAAAAAACGACAGAGTCCAAAAATGCGCAGTGGGTTGAGAGCTCCATGCTGTCAGAGCTCCCTGGCCAGCACAGGGAGAGTGCCTCGGTCCCGGGCACAGTCAGATCGGTGTCCCTGCCGGAGCTCCGCCCGGAGCCGAGACGGTCCTAAAACGGACCTTGGGGCTTCTGTGGGAGAGGAGAGAGCGGACCCTCCCTCCCTGGGCTCGGACGACTTGACTCTGGTGTCAAGCTGTGAAAATGGCAAAGCGGTGGTTCAAGGCAGTGAACCGAGCCAGAGAGGGTGAGCTCTGGCTGGGGAACGAGTTCAACATCCCCCTTGGGGTGGAACTCTGAATAAAACACGAAACCTCCAGGAAAAAGACGGTCTGATCTTACGCAAAAGGGCATCCCAGGTAGAGCGCGGCTTTCCTGGGCACGAATCGAGCTCAAGCGCCCATGGCGGGCTTGGCTCTGCGGTCAAAGTCGGTAAAAGGACAGAGTCCGAGAAAGTGACGTGTGCCGAGAGCTCCATGCCGTCAGAGCTCCCCGGCCAGCCCGGCGATGGTGCCTCGGTCCCGGGCACAGGCAGGCCGGTGTCCCTGCCGGAGCTCAGCACGGAGCAGAGTCGGTCCTAAAACGGACCTTGGGGCTTCTGTGGGAGAGGAGAGAGCGGACCCTCCCTCCCTGGACTCGGACGACTTGACTCTGGTGTCAAGCTGTGAAAATGACAAAGCGGTGCTTCGAGGCAGTGAACCGAGCCAGAGAGGGTGAGCGCCCATGGCGGGCTTGGCTCTGCGGTCAAAGTCGGTAAAACGACAGAGTCTGAGAAAGTGACGTGTGCCGAGAGCTCCATGCTGTCAGAGCTCCCCGGCCAGCCCGGCGAGGGTGCCTCGGTCCCGGGCACAGGCAGGCCGGTGTCCCTGCCGGAGCTCAGCACGGAGCAGAGTCGGTCCTAAAACGGACCTTGGGGCTTCTGTGGGAGAGGAGAGAGCGGACCCTCCCTCCCTGGACTCGGACGACTTGACTCTGGTGTCAAGCTGTGAAAATGACAAAGCGGTGCTTCGAGGCAGTGAACCGAGCCAGAGAGGGTGAGCGCCCATGGCGGGCTTGGCTCTGCGGTCAAAGTCGGTAAAACGTCAGAGTCTGAGAAAGTGACGTGTGCCGAGAGCTCCATGCTGTCAGAGCTCCCTGGCCAGCCCAGGGAGAGTGCCTCGGTCCCGGGCACAGTCAGGCCGGTGTCCCTACCGGAGCTCCGCCCGGAGCCGAGACGGTCCTAAAACGGACCTTTGGGGATTTACCGGGGAGAGCGGACACGGGGCTCCCATCGGTACGAGGCAGAAGCGAGGGACAAGGGCATCGCCTCCCCCCCCCCCCCGGGTCACAGTCAGATCCGTAGACGTCGGGACAAGGGCATCGGAAAACAAACGCGGGCGCCTCCGGGTTGCCCGGGGCCCGGAGGAGCGCACCCCCTCCTTCGGGCCGTCGCTCTGGGGTCGCCTGGTCGATAGGAACTTTGGACGCGCCTGGGGACGGCCCCTGCCCGGTCGAGAGACCGCTTTGGGCAGATCGCTCCTCCCCGCTCTGCGCGTCGACGCGAGATGCTTTCCACCTCGGGAGACTCAGATGGCCCGTCTGAAACGGACGTCCGCAGAGGGCGGTGGTGGCGGCGGGCGCGCGGGGAAGGTTCGGACGGCAGGGATGGGCCGACACCCCTCTGCTCCAGTCTTCGAGCCGACCCTTCGCCTCGCTCCTCCCCGCCCGAAAAGCACCCTTCCCGGTTACGGCCTCGATCCAGAGGCCTCCCCCTCTGGCCCCGGCGGACGGCCCCGGTGGACGCGCCGCGCGGTTCGCCGGCCGGGGCTCCTCGGTCCATCCTGGAGTATAGACACACACAATGCTACCATATGCTTGTCGGTCTGGGTAAATGGCAAAAAGACTCTCAGGGACTTGGGACACCCCTGGAGAGAACAATTTAAGAAAAAAACCCCCTTCCCTTTGGGGTGTTGTCGAGGAGTTGACGAGGCTCCGGTCGGTACGAGGCAAACAAACAAGGCAAGAAACACACGACACGGCTTGGCGAACCGTGGTGGTCAGACCGGACGGGGAAGCGGTCTGACCCAGCCCAGTAACAATGCACTATGTGCGGGCGTGAGACTTCCAGGAAAGGAGGGTTCTGGTTTGGGTACCCAGATCCCCCTCCAGGCGGGCGTCCAGACCATGGCGCACCGTCCTGGGCGTGCAAAAGTTTGAAAGACACTCTGGAGGAAATTCCTCCTCCTCATAAAAAGGGACTATATACACACATATGGGCAAGAACCAAAAGAGCTCCGTGCTCGCCAGACCTCCCTGGCCGTAACACAGGGAGGGAGGAAGGATCGGATCAGAAGACGTCGGGACAAGGGCAACGGACAACCACGCGGGCGCCTCAGGGTTGCCCGGGGCCCGGAGGGGAGCACCCCCTCCTTCGGGCCGTCGCTTTCTTCGGGGTAGCCTGGTCGATAGGAACTTGGGACGCGCCTGGGGACGGCCCCTGCCCGGTCGAGAGACCGCTTTGGGCAGATCGCTCCTCCCCGCTCTGCGCGTCGACGCGAGATGCTTTCCACCTCGGGAGACTCAGATGGCCCGTCTGAAAAGGACGTCCGCAAAGGGAGGCCGCGTGCGCGCGGGGAAGGTTCGGGCGGCAGGGATGGGCCGACACCCCTCTGCTCTTCGAGCCGACCCTTCGCCTCGCTCCTCCCCGCCCGAAAGGCACCCTTCCCGGTTACGGCCTCGATCCAGAGGCCTCCCGCCCTCCGGCCCCGGCGGTCGTTTCCCCAGCGCGCCCTACGAGCGGCCGTGACGTCTCGAGCCCCAGGCCCGAACGGAGCGAGACCCGTGTGTAGGAAACCACGCGCGCCTGCGGTTCGCCGTACGGGGCTCCTCGGTCCATCCTGGAGTGTAGACACACACACACACATAATACCATATGCTTGTCGAACGGTCGGTCTGGGTAAACGGCAAAACCAACTCCAGGGGCTTGGTGCACCCCTGGAGAGAAAAATAAATAAAAAACCCTCCCTTTGGGGCGTTGTCGTGGAGCTGACGAGGCTCCGGTCGGTGCGAGGCAAACAAAGAAACAATCAAAAACACACGGCTTGGTGAACCGTGGTGGTCAGACTGGGTGGGGAAGCGGTCTGACCCAGCCCATTAACTATGTGCGGGCTTGAGACTTCCAGGAAAGGAGGGTTCTGGTTTGGGTACCCAGATCCCCCTCCAGGCGGGCGTCCAGACCATGGCGCACCGTCCTGGGCGTGCAAAAGTTTGAAAGACACTCTGGAGGAAATTCCTCCTCCTCCTCATAAAAAGGGACTATGTACACACATATGGGCAAGAACCAAAAGAGCTCCGCGCTCGCCAGACCTCCCTGGCCGTAACACAGGGAGGGAGGAAGGGATCGGATCAGAAGACGTCGGGACAAGGGCAACGGACAACCACGCGGGCGCCTCAGGGTTGCCCGGGGCCCGGAGGGGAGCACCCCCTCCTTCGGGCCGTCGCTTGCTTGGGGGTAGCCTGGTCGAACGGAACTTGGGACGCGCCTGGGGACGGCCCCTGCCCGGTCGAGAGACCGCTTTGGGCAGATCGCTCCTCCCCGCTCTGCGCGTCGACGCGAGATGCTTTCCACCTCGGGAGACTCAGATGGCCCGTCTGAAAAGGACGTCCGCAAAGGGAGGCCGCGTGCGCGCGGGGAAGGTTCGGACGGCAGGGATGGGCCGACACCCCTCTGCTCTTCGAGCCGACCCTTCGCCTCGCTCCTCCCCGCCCGAAAGGCACCCTTCCCGGTTACGGCCTCGATCCAGAGGCCTCCCGCCCTCCGGCCCCGGCGGTCGTTTCCCCAGCGCGCCCTACGAGCGGCCGTGACGTCTCGAGCCCCAGGCCCGAACGGAGCGAGACCCGTGTGTAGGAAACCACGCGCGCCTGCGGTTCGCCGTACGGGGCTCCTCGGTCCATCCTGGAGTGTAGACACACACACACATAATACCATATGCTTGTCGAACGGTCGGTCTGGGTAAACGGCAAAACCAACTCCAGGGGCTTGGTGCACCCCTGGAGAGAAAAATAAATAAAAAACCCTCCCTTTGGGGCGTTGTCGTGGAGCTGACGAGGCTCCGGTCGGTGCGAGGCAAACAAAGGAACAATCAAAAACACACGGCTTGGTGAACCGTGGTGGTCAGACTGGGTGGGGAAGCGGTCTGACCCAGCCCATTAACTATGTGCGGGCTTGAGACTTCCAGGAAAGGAGGGTTCTGGTTTGGGTACCCAGATCCCCCTCCAGGCGGGCGTCCAGACCATGGCGCACCGTCCTGGGCGTGCAAAAGTTTGAAAGACACTCTGGAGGAAATTCCTCCTCCTCCTCATAAAAAGGGACTATGTACACACATATGGGCAAGAACCAAAAGAGCTCCGCGCTCGCCAGACCTCCCTGGCCGTAACACAGGGAGGGAGGAAGGGATCGGATCAGAAGACGTCGGGACAAGGGCAACGGACAACCACGCGGGCGCCTCAGGGTTGCCCGGGGCCCGGAGGGGAGCACCCCCTCCTTCGGGCCGTCGCTTGCTTGGGGGTAGCCTGGTCGAACGGAACTTGGGACGCGCCTGGGGACGGCCCCTGCCCGGTCGAGAGACCGCTTTGGGCAGATCGCTCCTCCCCGCTCTGCGCGTCGACGCGAGATGCTTTCCACCTCGGGAGACTCAGATGGCCCGTCTGAAAAGGACGTCCGCAAAGGGAGGCCGCGTGCGCGCGGGGAAGGTTCGGACGGCAGGGATGGGCCGACACCCCTCTGCTCTTCGAGCCGACCCTTCGCCTCGCTCCTCCCCGCCCGAAAGGCACCCTTCCCCGGTTACGGCCTCGATCCAGAGGCCTCCCGCCCTCCGGCCCCGGCGGTCGTTTCCCCAGCGCGCCCTACGAGCGGCCGTGACGTCTCGAGCCCCAGGCCCGAACGGAGCGAGACCCGTGTGTAGGAAGCCACGCGCGCCTGCGGTTCGCCGCCCGGGGCTCCCTCGGTCCATCCTGGAGTGTAGGCGCACACTTTTACCACATGCTTGTCGGTCTGGGTAAACGGGCAAAACGAACTCCAGGGGCTTGGTTGCACCCCTGGAGAAAAGAACTCGCACGCATATGCAGAACAACAAAAAGAGCTCCGTGCTCGCCAGACCTCCCTGGCCGTAACACAGGGAGGAAGGATCGTCTCCCCCGGTCACAGTCAGATCCGTAGACGTCGGGACAAGGGCAACGGAACGACGGGCGCCAACAGAAAAAGAGCTCCGTGCTCGCCAGACCTCCCTGGCCGTAACACAGGGAGGAAGGATCGTCTCCCCCGGTCACAGTCAGATCCGTAGACGTCGGGACAAGGGCATCGGAAAAAAACAAACGCGGGCGCCTCAGGGTTGCCCGGGGCCCGGAGGGGCGCACCCCCT
>JAULUF010000068.1:2345000-2362500 GCA_031834385.1 Semotilus atromaculatus
GCTGTGGTTCCCCGGGTCGGGCGGAGGGTGGACCACGGTGGGGGTCCCCGCCCGGAGCTCTGGTTCCCCGGGTCGGGCTGGAGCCGGAGAACCTCGGCCGGAGGGAACCAGAGAACCAGAGCGGCTGCCAAAACCTAAGTCGATTCTGGGTCACCAGTGGCCCGGTTCTCTGGTGGCGCGGGATGGCTGGGACAGTAATGCCCGGGCTTAAGTTTGGGACCCCCGGGTTCGCCTGGTGCTCGGGTGGTGGTCCCCGTCAGGAGCTGTGGTTCCCCGGGTCGGGCGGAGGGTGGACCACGGTGGGGGTCCCCGCCCGGAGCTGTGGTTCCCCGGGTCGGGCGGAGGGTGGACCACGGTGGGGGTCCCCGCCCGGAGCTGTGGTTCCCCGGGTCGGGCGGAGGGTGGACCACGGTGGGGGTCCCCGCCCGGAGCTGTGGTTCCCCGGGTCGGGCGGAGGGTGGACCACGGTGGGGGTCCCCGCCCGGAGCTGTGGTTCCCCGGGTCGGGCGGAGGGTGGACCACGGTGGTGGTCCCCGTCAGGAGCTGTGGTTCTCCGTGTCGGGCAGGGTGTGGGTGGGTCCCTGGCCGGAGCAGCGTGGGAGTAAGCTTGACTCTGGGTTGGGTGTGCGTGCATCGAAGCCGAGTCGGGGCTCCGTGCTCATGGTCCCCCCCCCAGGCCCACAGTATGGAGGCCCAACTCGGCTTTTTATTTTTTGGGCAGAGTAGGGACTAACTATGACTCTCTTAAGGTAGGGTCAAGCTGAGTGTTTAAGTTTGAACCGGTGCATCTCACTGAGGAAGCCGAGTTGGGGCTCCGTACTCTGGGCACATGGGGGTCTCCTAGGGGTCCCCCCCAGGCCCACAGTACGGAGGCCCAACTCGGCTTTTTTATTTTTGGGCAGAGTAGGGACTAACTATGACTCTCTTAAGGTAGGGTCAAGCTGAGTGTTTAAGTTTGAACCTGTGTATCTCTGGGACCAAGCCGAGTTGGGGCTCCGTACACTGGGCACATGGGGGTCTCCTAGGGGTCCCCCCCAGGCCCACAGTATGGAGGCCCAACTCGGCTTTTTATTTTTGGGCAGAGTAGGGACTAACTATGACTCTCTTAAGGTAGGGTCAAGCTGAGTGTTTAAGTTTGAACCTGTGTATCTCTGGGACCAAGCCGAGTTGGGGCTCCGTACTCTGGGCACATGGGGGTCTCCTAGGGGTCCCCCCCAGGCCCACAGTATGGAGGCCCAACTCGGCTTTTTTATTTTTGGGCAGAGTAGGGACTAACTATGACTCTCTTAAGGTAGGGTCAAGCTGAGTGTTTAAGTTTGAACCTGTGTATCTCTGGGACCAAGCCGAGTTGGGGCTCCGTACACTGGGCACATGGGGGTCTCCTAGGGGTCCCCCCCAGGCCCACAGTATGGAGGCCCAACTCGGCTTTTTATTTTTGGGCAGAGTAGGGACTAACTATGACTCTCTTAAGGTAGGGTCAAGCTGAGTGTTTAAGTTTGAACCTGTGTATCTCTGGGACCAAGCCGAGTTGGGGCTCCGTACTCTGGGCACATGGGGGTCTCCTAGGGGTCCCCCCCCCAGGCCCACAGTATGGAGGCCCAACTCGGCTTTTTTATTTTTGGGCAGAGTAGGGACTAACTATGACTCTCTTAAGGTAGGGTCAAGCTGAGTGTTTAAGTTTGAACCTGTGTATCTCTGGGACCAAGCCGAGTTGGGGCTCCGTACACTGGGCACATGGGGGTCTCCTAGGGGTCCCCCCCAGGCCCACAGTATGGAGGCCCAACTCGGCTTTTTATTTTTGGGCAGAGTAGGGACTAACTATGACTCTCTTAAGGTAGGGTCAAGCTGAGTGTTTAAGTTTGAACCTGTGTATCTCTGGGACCAAGCCGAGTTGGGGCTCCATACACTGGCCACAGGGGGGTCTCGGGGGACTCCCCACACACCCGGAGTTTGGAGCCCCAACTCTGCTTCCTCTCCGAGTTACGTCCGGTCAAAGTTGAAACTTCAAGCTGCCACATCTCTGGGACCAAGCCGAGTTGGGGCTCCATACACCGGTCACGGGGGGGCCTCGGGGGACTCCCCACACACCCGGAGTTTGGAGCCCCGACTCGGCTTCCTCTCCGAGTTACGCCCGGTCGAAGCTGGACAGGAAGTGACCGTATCTCCGTGACCGAGCCGAGTTGGGGCTCCATACACCGGTCACGGGGGGGCCTCGGGGGACTCCCCACACACCCGGAGTTTGGAGCCCCAACTCGGCTTCCTCTCCGAGTTACGCCCGGTCAAATCTGGACAGGAAGTGCCCGTATCTCCGGGACCGAGCCGAGTTGGGGCTCCATACACCGGTCACGGGGGGGCCTCGGGGGACTCCCCACACACCCGGAGTTTGGAGCCCCGACTCGGCTTACTTCCGGAGTTACGCCGGGTCGAATCCGGACAGGAAGTGGCCGTATCTCGGGACCGGGAGGTCCCCGGGGCTCGGGACGGCGGGAGAAGTAGCGTCCCCTCGGGGGCTCCCGGCGCCCGGCGTCCCGAGCCTCCGGGCCCTCCCGGTCCCGAGAGGGGCCCGGTCGAGCGCGAGGGACTTTCGGACGAAAAGGCCCGTATCTCGGGAGGGGGAGGTCCCAGCGGCTCGCCCTTTCGGGTGTCGGGGGGTCCCCCCGGGCCCTCTCGGACCCCGCCTCCCCGGGGCCCCCGGACCTTTCCTTCCGAGGCGCGCCTCGTTCTGCGGGGCCCCTTTTCTCCGGCCCCGGGGGGCCCCGGGGCTCGGGGGTGGGCTCGTCGGAAGGGGCTCGCCGAGACGCCGCTCCGACCCGAGTTTGGCGCCTCTGGGCGGCCGGGTCCCCGAGCCACGGCCCTCGGAAGTCCGGGTCGTCTCGGGGCGCTCGTTTTCGTTTTCGGCGAATATCTCGGGAACCGCCGGGCGAAAAAATCTCAAACCGGGCTCGTCGTCGAGGTCTCGAGGGGGCCCGTCCAACGAGCCCACCCCCGAGCCCCTGGGCCCCCGGGCCAGGGAGCCAGGGCCGGTCGAAGGCGCGACCTTCGTCGGCTCGCCTCTCGGTGGATCCTCGACGGATCTTCCCCGGACCGGGGTCGTCCGACGGGGCCCGACGGGGCCTTTCCAACGGGCCCACCCGCGCGGCCCAACTCGCCCGGGCGCCCGAGCCAGAGCCGTTCAAAGTCGGGGGCCCCAGCCCGCGGCGATCCCGCAGGGGGCGTCCCCGAGGCCCGCCGGCCTGGGGTTCGGGCGAGGCCCCCCCCGGGACCCCCTCACCCAAATCTGAGCTCTCTGGGTGCTCGCGTTCCCGAGATACGGGCGATTTTCTCCGATTGGCCGTGACGTCACCGGCGTCCGCCATTTTGACTCGCGCCCGCCGGTTTTCCGCCGATATCTCCGCGAAAACGGCACGGAAAATCGCGGGACCGGCACGGATCTTTTCAGCTCGACTAGACGCATCCAACGAGCCCGGTGTTCGCCGGATCCGTCGAGGATCGGCCGAGATATTTGCGTTTTACGGTTTTTTCGACCTTTTATTTTTTGTATCTAAGGCCCCCGGGGGCCCCTGAGGCCGTGGGCGGGCTCGTTGGAAAGGTCTCGCCCCGCTCTAAAAGCTGATAAAAACCCCGTCTCGATAGGACCCTCCTTCGCCGAGTTAAGGTCGTTTTAAGCCGTTTTCAGGGGGGTCACCGTCTTGCAAAGTGCACGTGCCGGTGACTGGTTGCATCCCCCGGCCCGGACGGCGGGCTCCAAGCTCCCGGCTCGGAGCTCCCTTTCCCGGCCACGAGCTCTCTGCCCCGCGGTCCCGGAGGGCCCGTCGGGGCAGGGGCTGGCTGGCTGGCTGGCTGGCTGGCTGGCTGGCTGGCTGGCTGGCTGGCTGGCTGGCTGGCTGGCTGGCTGGCTGGCTGGCTGGCTGGCTGGCTTGGTTTTCGGGGAGAGATGGGAGAGTGCCTCCTTCTCCCTGGGAGTCTGGAGCTCGGCTCTGCCCCGGTGGGCCACGGGCTCCTGGGCTTGACTCCAGGGCCGAGCTCGCTCCAAAACCAAAGTCCCAAAAGGTGCGGAGTGGCGGAGAGCTCCAGGCGCCCGGGTCTCCTCTGCCGGCCCAGGGAGGGCGTCCCGTCCCGGGCACGGGTCGGATCCGCCCGCCACCCCTGGAGCTCAGCCCGGAGCCGAGACGGTCCTAAAACGGGCCTTGGGGTTTCTGTGGGAGAGGAGAGGAGAGGAGAGGAGAGGAGAGGAGATCGAGTGGGCGCACCTACCCTCCCTCCCTCCCTCCCTCCCTCCCTCCCTCCCTCCCTCGGCTCGGAGCCGGTGGTTGGAGGAGGACGGCTTGACTCTGGTGTCAAGCTCTGAAAATGGCAAAGCCCAAGTGGTGGTTCAAGGCAGTGAACCTGAGCCAGAGAGGGTGAGCTCTGGCTGGGGAATGAGCTCAATCTCCCCTGTGGTGGAGCTCTGAATAAAACACGAAACCTCCAGGAAAAAGACGGTCTGATCTGACTCAAAATGGCATGCCGGGCAGTGCGCGTCTCTCCCGGGGCGCAAATAAAGCCCGAAGCGGGCGGAGAACACGACTCTGGGCTTGACTCTGAAGCCGAGGCATCAAAAATGACAAAGTCCATAAAGTGTTGATGGGTTGGGAGCTCCATGCGCTCACACCTCCTCGGCCAGCCCAGGAAGGGTGGCCCGTCCCGGGCACGAGTCAGATTTTCCCGCCTCCCCTGGAGCTCAGCCCGGAGCGAAGACGGTCCTAAAACGGGCCTTGGGGTTTCTGTGGGAGAGGAGAGAGAGCGGACCCTCCCTCCCTCCCTGGGCTCGGAGCCGGTGGTTGCAGGGGGGGACGACTTGACTCTGGTGTCAAGCTGTGAAACTGGCAAAGTGGTGCTTCAAGGCAGTGAACCTGAGCCAGAGAGGGTGAGCTCTGGCTGGGGAATGAGCTCAATCTCCCCTGTGGTGGAGCTCTGAATAAAACACGAAACCTCCAGGAAAAAGACGGTCTGATCTGACTCAAAATGGCATGCCGGGCAGTGCGCGTCTCTCCCGGGCGCAAATAAAGCCCGAAGCGGGCGGAGAACATGACTCTGGGCTTGACTCTGAAGCCAAGGCATCAAAAAAAATGACAGAGTCCAAAATGTGGCGTTGGGTTGAGAGCTCCATGCGCTCACACCTCCTCGGCCAGCCCAGGAAGGGTGGCCCGTCCCGGGCACGAGTCAGATTTTCCCGCCTCCCCTGGAGCTCAGCCCGGAGCGAAGACGGTCCTAAAACGGGCCTTGGGGTTTCTGTGGGAGAGGAGAGAGAGCGGACCCTCCCTCCCTCCCTGGGCTCGGAGCCGGTGGTTGCAGGGGGGACGACTTGACTCTGGTGTCAAGCTGTGAAACTGGCAAAGTGGTGGTTCAAGGCAGTGAACCTGAGCCAGAGAGGGTGAGCTCTGGCTGGGGAATGAGCTCAATCTCCCCTGTGGTGGAGCTCTGAATAAAACACGAAACCTCCAGGAAAAAGACGGTCTGATCTGACTCAAAATGGCATGCCGGGCAGTGCGCGTCTCTCCCGGGGCGCAAATAAAGCCCAAAGCGGGCGGAGAACATGACTCTGGGCTTGACTCTGAAGCCGAGGCATCAAAAATGACAAAGTCCATAAAGTGTTGATGGGTTGGGAGCTCCATGCGCTCACACCTCCTCGGCCAGCCCAGGAAGGGTGGCCCGTCCTGGGCACGAGTCAGATTTTCCCGCCTCCCCTGGAGCTCAGCCCGGAGCGAAGACGGTCCTAAAACGGGCCTTGGGGTTTCTGTGGGAGAGGAGAGAGCGCGGACCCTCCCTCCCTCCCTGGGCTCGGAGCCGGTGGTTGGAGAAGGACGGCTTGACTCTGGTGTCAAGCTGTGAAACTGGCAAAAGTGGTGCTTCAAGGCAGTGAACCTGACCCAGAGAGGGTGAGCTCTGGCTGGGGAACGAGCTCAATCTCCCCTGTGGTGGAGCTCTGAAAAACACGAAACCTCCAGGAAAAAGACGGTCTGATCTTACTCAAAATGGCATGCCGGGCAGTGCGCGCCTCTCCCGGGCACCAATAAAGCTCGACGCCCATAGAGAAATTGACTCCGGGCTTGACTCTGAAGCCAAAACCTTCAAAACGGCAGAGTCCAAAATGGTGCGGTGGTCTCGGACATCCAGGGCCTTCGAGGCAGTCGACCGAGCCAGAGAGGGTGAGCTCTGGCTGGGGAATGAGCTCAACCTCCCCTGTGGTGGAGCTCCGAAAAACACGAAACCTCCAGGAAAAAGACGGTCTGATCTTACTCAAAACGGCATGCCGGGCAGTGCGCGCCTCTCCCGGGCGCAAATAAAGCCCAACGCGGGCGGAGAACATGACTCTGGGCTTGACTCTGAAGCCGAGGCATCAAAAATGACAAAGTCCATAAAGTGTTGATGGGTTGGGAGCTCCATGCGCTCACACCTCCTCGGCCAGCCCAGGAAGGGTGGCCCGTCCTGGGCACGAGTCAGATTTTCCCGCCTCCCCTGGAGCTCAGCCCGGAGCGAAGACGGTCCTAAAACGGGCCTTGGGGTTTCTGTGGGAGAGGAGAGAGAGCGGACCCTCCCTCCCTCCCTCCCTCCCTCCTGGGCTCGGAGCCGGTGGTTGCAGGGGGACGACTTGACTCTGGTGTCAAGCTGTGAAACTGGCAAAGTGGTGCTTCAAGGCAGTGAACCTGAGCCAGAGAGGGTGAGCTCTGGCTGGGGAATGAGCTCAATCTCCCCTGTGGTGGAGCTCTGAATAAAACACGAAACCTCCAGGAAAAAGACGGTCTGATCTTACTCAAAATGGCATGCCGGGCAGTGCGCGTCTCTCCCGGGCGCAAATAAAGCCCGAAGCGGGCGGAGAACATGACTCTGGGCTTGACTCTGAAGCCAAGGCATCAAAAAATGACAGAGTCCAAAATGTGGCGTTGGGTTGAGAGCTCCATGCGCTCACACCTCCTCGGCCAGCCCAGGAAGGGTGGCCCGTCCCGGGCACGAGTCAGATTTTCCCGCCTCCCCTGGAGCTCAGCCCGGAGCGAAGACGGTCCTAAAACGGGCCTTGGGGTTTCTGTGGGAGAGGAGAGAGCGCGGACCCTCCCTCCCTCCCTCGGAGCCGGTGGTTGGAGGAGGACTTGACTCTGGTGTCAAGCTGTCAAAATGGCGCTTCAAGGCAGTGAACCTGAGCCAGAGAGGGTGAGCTCTGGCTGGGGAATGAGCTCAATCTCCCCCCTTGGGGTGGAGCTCTGAAAAACACGAAACCTCCAGGAAAAAGACGGTCTGACCATTACTCAAAATGGCATGCCGCGGCAGTGTGCGTCTCTCCCGGGCACCAATAAAGCTCGACGCCCATAGAGAAATTGGTTCCGGGCTTGACTCTGAGGCAAAAACCTTCAAAACGGCAGAGTCCAAAATGGTGCGGTGGTCTCGGACATCCAGGGCCTTCGAGGCAGTCGACCGAGCCAGAGAGGGTGAGCTCTGGCTGGGGAATGAGCTCAACCTCCCCTGTGGTGGAGCTCCGAAAAACACGAAACCTCCAGGAAAAAGACGGTCTGATCTTACTCAAAACGGCATGCCGGGCAGTGCGCGCCTCTCCCGGGCGCAAATAAAGCCCAACGCGGGCGGAGAACATGACTCTGGGCTTGACTCTGAAGCCGAGGCATCAAAAATGACAAAGTCCATAAAGTGTTGATGGGTTGGGAGCTCCATGCGCTCACACCTCCTCGGCCAGCCCAGGAAGGGTGGCCCGTCCTGGGCACGAGTCAGATTTTCCCGCCTCCCCTGGAGCTCAGCCCGGAGCGAAGACGGTCCTAAAACGGGCCTTGGGGTTTCTGTGGGAGAGGAGAGAGAGCGGACCCTCCCTCCCTCCCTGGGCTCGGAGCCGGTGGTTGCAGGGGGACGACTTGACTCTGGTGTCAAGCTGTGAAACTGGCAAAGCGGTGCTTCAAGGCAGTGAACCGAGCCAGAGAGGGTGAGCTCTGGCTGGGGAACGAGTTCAATCTCCCCCCTGTGGTGGAGCTCTGAATAAAACACGAAACCTCCAGGAAAAAGACGGTCTGACCTTACTCAAAACGGCATGCCGGGCAGTGCGCGTCTCTCCCGGACGCAAATAAAGCTCAAAGAGGGTGGAGAACATGACTCTGGGCTTGACTCTGAAGCCAAGGCGTCAAAAAATTGGCAAAGTCCAAAAGGTGGCGGTGGGTTGAGAGCTCCATGCGCTCACACCCCCTCGGCCAGCCCAGGGAGGGTGGCCCGTCCTGGGCACGAGTCAGATTTTCCCGCCACCCCTGGAGCTCAGCCCGGAGCCAAGACGGTCCTAAAACGGGCCTTGGGGTTTCTGTGGGAGAGGAGAGAGAGCGGACCCTCCCTCCCTCCCTCCCTCCCTGGGCTCGGAGCCGGTGGTTGCAGGGGGACGACTTGACTCTGGTGTCAAGCTGTGAAACTGGCAAAGCGGTGCTTCAAGGCAGTGAACCGAGCCAGAGAGGGTGAGCTCTGGCTGGGGAACGAGTTCAATCTCCCCCTTGGGGGGGTGGAACTCTGAATAAAACACGAAACCTCCAGGAAATAGACGGTCTGACCTTACTCAAAATGGCATGCCGGGAAGTGTGCGTCTCTCCCGGACGCAAATAAAGCTCAAAGAGGGTGGAGAACATGACTCTGGGCTTGACTCTGAAGCCAAGGCATCAAAAAATGGCAAAGTCCAAAAGGTGGCGGTGGGTTGAGAGCTCCATGCGCTCACACCCCCTCGGCCAGCCCAGGGAGGGTGGCCCGTCCTGGGCACGAGTCAGATTTTCCCGCCACCCCTGGAGCTCAGCCCGGAGCGAAGACGGTCCTAAAACGGGCCTTGGGGTTTCTGTGGGAGAGGAGAGAGAGCGGACCCTCCCTCCCTCCCTCCCTCCCTGGGCTCGGAGCCGGTGGTTGCAGGGGGACGACTTGACTCTGGTGTCAAGCTGTGAAACTGGCAAAGCGGTGCTTCAAGGCAGTGAACCGAGCCAGAGAGGGTGAGCTCTGGCTGGGGAACGAGTTCAATCTCCCCCTTGGGGGGGTGGAACTCTGAATAAAACACGAAACCTCCAGGAAAAAGACGGTCTGACCTTACTCAAAATGGCATGCCGGGCAGTGTTGCGTCTCTCCCGGGCGCAAATAAAGCTCAAAGCGGGCGGAGAACATGACTCTGGAGCAAAGGCATCAAAAATGACAAAGTCCATAATGTGTTGACGGGTTGAGAGCTCCATGCGCTCTCACCTCCTCGGTCAGCCCAGGGAGGGTGGCCCGTCCCGGGCGCGAGTCGGGTTTGCCCCCGCGACCCCTGGAGCTCCGACCGGAGCAAAGACGGTCCTAAGACGGACCTTGGGGCTTCTGTGGGAGAGGAGAGAGCGGACCCTCCCTCCCTGGGCTCGGACGACTTGACTCTGGTGTCAAGCTGTGAAAATGGCAAAGCGGTGCTTCAAGGCAGTGAACCGAGCCAGAGAGGGTGAGCTCTGGCTGGGGAACGAGTTCAACATCCCCCTTGGGGTGGAACTCTGAATAAAACACGAAACCTCCAGGAAAAAGACGGTCTGATCTTACGCAAAAGGGCATCCCAGGTAGAGCGCGGCTTTCCTGGGCACGAATCGAGCTCAAGCGCCCATGGCGGGCTTGGCTCTGCGGTCAAAGTCGGTAAAAGGACAGAGTCCGAGAAAGTGACGTGTGCCGAGAGCTCCATGCCGTCAGAGCTCCCCGGCCAGCCCGGCGAGGGTGCCTCGGTCCCGGGCACAGGCAGGCCGGTGTCCCTGCCGGAGCTCAGTACGGAGCAGAGTCGGTCCTAAAACGGACCTTGGGGGCTGTAAGGAGGGGGGATAGTGAGGTGGAGGCACACCCCCCCCTATCGTCAGACCGTCGTGAGCCCCACTCAGAGTCGTTCTGGGTGGGTGTAAAGAAAGCCAGGGTTGGTTGGAACTCTGGAAGTCCTGGAGGAGAGGGCCTCCGGGAGAGCGAGAGAGAGCGATGTGCAATCACCCCCACTGCGGTGGGGTCTCTGGAAGCACGGAACACCCCCCCCCCCCCCCCGGGAAAACAATGGCAGGCTAGGTTACCGAAAAGGATGCATCCCGAGTAGAGAGAGAAGCCCCCGGGCTTGACTCTGCTGTCAAATTTTGAAAAACGACAGAGTCCAAAAATGCGCAGTGGGTTGAGAGCTCCATGCTGTCAGAGCTCCCTGGCCAGCCCAGGGAGAGTGCCTCGGTCCCGGGCACAGTCAGATCGGTGTCCCTGCCGGAGCTCCGCCCGGAGCCGAGACGGTCCTAAAACGGACCTTGGGGCTTCTGTGGGAGAGGAGAGAGAGCGGACTCTCCCTCCCTGGGCTCGGACGACTTGACTCTGGTGTCAAGCTGTGAAAATGGCAAAGCGGTGCTTCAAGGCAGTGAACCGAGCCAGAGAGGGTGAGCTCTGGCTGGGGAACGAGTTCAACATCCCCCTTGGGGTGGAACTCTGAATAAAACACGAAACCTCCAGGAAAAAGACGGTCTGATCTTACGCAAAAGGGCATCCCAGGTAGAGCGCGGCTTTCCTGGGCACGAATCGAGCTCAAGCGCCCATGGCGGGCTTGGCTCTGCGGTCAAAGTCGGTAAAAGGACAGAGTCCGAGAAAGTGACGTGTGCCGAGAGCTCCATGCCGTCAGAGCTCCCCGGCCAGCCCGGCGAGAGTGCCTCGGTCCCGGGCACAGGCAGGCCGGTGTCCCTGCCGGAGCTCAGTACGGAGCAGAGTCGGTCCTAAAACGGACCTTGGGGGCTGTAAGGAGGGGGGATAGTGAGGTGGAGGCACACCCCCCCCCCCCCCTATCGTCAGACCGTCGTGAGCCCCACTCAGAGTCGTTCTGGGTGGGTGTAAAGAAAGCCAGGGTTGGTTGGAACTCTGGAAGTCCTGGAGGAGAGGGCCTCCGGGAGAGCGAGAGAGCGATGTGCAATCACCCCCACTGCGGTGGGGTCTCTGGAAGCACGGAACACCCCCCCCCGGGAAAACAATGGCAGGCTAGGTTACCGAAAAGGATGCATCCCGAGTAGAGAGAGAAGCCCCCGGGCTTGACTCTGCTGTCAAATTTTGAAAAACGACAGAGTCCAAAAATGCGCAGTGGGTTGAGAGCTCCATGCTGTCAGAGCTCCCTGGCCAGCCCAGGGAGAGTGCCTCGGTCCCGGGCACAGGCAGGCCGGTGTCCCTGCCGGAGCTCCACCCGGAGCCGAGACGGTCCTAAAACGGACCTTGGGGCTTCTGTGGGAGAGGAGAGAGCGGACTCTCCCTCCCTGGGCTCGGACGACTTGACTCTGGTGTCAAACTGTGAAAATGGCAAAGCGGTGGTTCAAGGCAGTGAACCGAGCCAGAGAGGGTGAGCTCTGGCTGGGGAACGAGTTCAATATCCCCCTTGGGGTGGAACTCTGAATAAAACACGAAACCTCCAGGAAAAAGACGGTCTGATCTTACGCAAAAGGGCATCCCAGGTAGAGCGCGGCTTTCCTGGGCACGAATCGAGCTCAAGCGCCCATGGCGGGCTTGGCTCTGCGGTCAAAGTCGGTAAAAGGACAGAGTCCGAGAAAGTGACGTGTGCCGAGAGCTCCATGCCGTCAGAGCTCCCCGGCCAGCCCGGCGAGGGTGCCTCGGTCCCGGGCACAGGCAGGCCGGTGTCCCTGCCGGAGCTCAGCACGGAGCAGAGTCGGTCCTAAAACGGACCTTGGGGCTTCTGTGGGAGAGGAGAGAGCGGACCCTCCCTCCCTGGACTCGGACGACTTGACTCTGGTGTCAAGCTGTGAAAATGACAAAGCGGTGCTTCGAGGCAGTGAACCGAGCCAGAGAGGGTGAGCGCCCATGGCGGGCTTGGCTCTGCGGTCAAAGTCGGTAAAACGACAGAGTCTGAGAAAGTGACGTGTGCCGAGAGCTCCATGCTGTCAGAGCTCCCTGGCCAGCACAGGGAGAGTGCCTCGGTCCCGGGCACAGTCAGGCCGGTGTCCCTACCGGAGCTCCGCCCGGAGCCGAGACGGTCCTAAAATGGACCTTTGGGGATTTACCGGGGAGAGCGGACACGGGGCTCCCATCGGTACGAGGCAGAAGCGAGGGACAAGGGCATCGCCTCCCCCCCCCCCCCCCCCCCCCCCGGGTCACAGTCAGATCCGTAGACGTCGGGACAAGGGCATCGGAAAACAAACGCGGGCGCCTCCGGGTTGCCCGGGGCCCGGAGGAGCGCACCCCCTCCTTCGGGCCGTCGCTCTGGGGTCGCCTGGTCGATAGGAACTTTGGACGCGCCTGGGGACGGCCCCTGCCCGGTCGAGAGACCGCTTTGGGCAGATCGCTCCTCCCCGCTCTGCGCGTCGACGCGAGATGCTTTCCACCTCGGGAGACTCAGATGGCCCGTCTGAAACGGACGTCCGCAGAGGGCGGTGGTGGCGGCGGGCGCGCGGGGAAGGTTCGGACGGCAGGGATGGGCCGACACCCCTCTGCTCCAGTCTTCGAGCCGACCCTTCGCCTCGCTCCTCCCCGCCCGAAAAGCACCCTTCCCGGTTACGGCCTCGATCCAGAGGCCTCCCCCTCTGGCCCCGGCGGACGGCCCCGGTGGACGCGCCGCGCGGTTCGCCGGCCGGGGCTCCTCGGTCCATCCTGGAGTATAGACACACACAATGCTACCATATGCTTGTCGGTCTGGTTAAATGGCAAAAAGACTCTCAGGGACTTGGGACACCCCTGGAGAGAACAATTTAAGAAAAAAACCCCCTTCCCTTTGGGGTGTTGTCGAGGAGTTGACGAGGCTCCGGTCGGTACGAGGCAAACAAACAAGGCAAGAAACACACGACACGGCTTGGCGAACCGTGGTGGTCAGACCGGACGGGGAAGCGGTCTGACCCAGCCCAGTAACAATGCACTATGTGCGGGCGTGAGACTTCCAGGAAAGGAGGGTTCTGGTTTGGGTACCCAGATCCCCCTCCAGGCGGGCGTCCAGACCATGGCGCACCGTCCTGGGCGTGCAAAAGTTTGAAAGACACTCTGGAGGAAATTCCTCCTCCTCCTCATAAAAAGGGACTATATACAACCACATATGGGCAAGAACCAAAAGAGCTCCGTGCTCGCCAGACCTCCCTGGCCGTAACACAGGGAGGGAGGAAGGATCGGATCAGAAGACGTCGGGACAAGGGCAACGGACAACCACGCGGGCGCCTCAGGGTTGCCCGGGGCCCGGAGGGGAGCACCCCCTCCTTCGGGCCGTCGCTTTCTTCGGGGTAGCCTGGTCGATAGGAACTTGGGACGCGCCTGGGGACGGCCCCTGCCCGGTCGAGAGACCGCTTTGGGCAGATCGCTCCTCCCCGCTCTGCGCGTCGACGCGAGATGCTTTCCACCTCGGGAGACTCAGATGGCCCGTCTGAAAAGGACGTCCGCAAAGGGAGGCCGCGTGCGCGCGGGGAAGGTTCGGGCGGCAGGGATGGGCCGACACCCCTCTGCTCTTCGAGCCGACCCTTCGCCTCGCTCCTCCCCGCCCGAAAGGCACCCTTCCCGGTTACGGCCTCGATCCAGAGGCCTCCCGCCCTCCGGCCCCGGCGGTCGTTTCCCCAGCGCGCCCTACGAGCGGCCGTGACGTCTCGAGCCCCAGGCCCGAACGGAGCGAGACCCGTGTGTAGGAAACCACGCGCGCCTGCGGTTCGCCGTACGGGGCTCCTCGGTCCATCCTGGAGTGTAGACACACACACACACATAATACCATATGCTTGTCGAACGGTCGGTCTGGGTAAACGGCAAAACCAACTCCAGGGGCTTGGTGCACCCCTGGAGAGAAAAATAAATAAAAAACCCTCCCTTTGGGGCGTTGTCGTGGAGCTGACGAGGCTCCGGTCGGTGCGAGGCAAACAAAGGAACAATCAAAAACACACGGCTTGGTGAACCGTGGTGGTCAGACTGGGTGGGGAAGCGGTCTGACCCAGCCCATTAACTATGTGCGGGCTTGAGACTTCCAGGAAAGGAGGGTTCTGGTTTGGGTACCCAGATCCCCCTCCAGGCGGGCGTCCAGACCATGGCGCACCGTCCTGGGCGTGCAAAAGTTTGAAAGACACTCTGGAGGAAATTCCTCCTCCTCCTCATAAAAAGGGACTATGTACACACATATGGGCAAGAACCAAAAGAGCTCCGCGCTCGCCAGACCTCCCTGGCCGTAACACAGGGAGGGAGGAAGGGATCGGATCAGAAGACGTCGGGACAAGGGCAACGGACAACCACGCGGGCGCCTCAGGGTTGCCCGGGGCCCGGAGGGGAGCACCCCCTCCTTCGGGCCGTCGCTTGCTTGGGGGTAGCCTGGTCGAACGGAACTTGGGACGCGCCTGGGGACGGCCCCTGCCCGGTCGAGAGACCGCTTTGGGCAGATCGCTCCTCCCCGCTCTGCGCGTCGACGCGAGATGCTTTCCACCTCGGGAGACTCAGATGGCCCGTCTGAAAAGGACGTCCGCAAAGGGAGGCCGCGTGCGCGCGGGGAAGGTTCGGACGGCAGGGATGGGCCGACACCCCTCTGCTCTTCGAGCCGACCCTTCGCCTCGCTCCTCCCCGCCCGAAAGGCACCCTTCCCGGTTACGGCCTCGATCCAGAGGCCTCCCGCCCTCCGGCCCCGGCGGTCGTTTCCCCAGCGCGCCCTACGAGCGGCCGTGACGTCTCGAGCCCCAGGCCCGAACGGAGCGAGACCCGTGTGTAGGAAACCACGCGCGCCTGCGGTTCGCCGTACGGGGCTCCTCGGTCCATCCTGGAGTGTAGACACACACACACATAATACCATATGCTTGTCGAACGGTCGGTCTGGGTAAACGGCAAAACCAACTCCAGGGGCTTGGTGCACCCCTGGAGAGAAAAATAAATAAAAAACCCTCCCTTTGGGGCGTTGTCGTGGAGCTGACGAGGCTCCGGTCGGTGCGAGGCAAACAAAGGAACAATCAAAAACACACGGCTTGGTGAACCGTGGTGGTCAGACTGGGTGGGGAAGCGGTCTGACCCAGCCCATTAACTATGTGCGGGCTTGAGACTTCCAGGAAAGGAGGGTTCTGGTTTGGGTACCCAGATCCCCCTCCAGGCGGGCGTCCAGACCATGGCGCACCGTCCTGGGCGTGCAAAAGTTTGAAAGACACTCTGGAGGAAATTCCTCCTCCTCCTCATAAAAAGGGACTATGTACACACATATGGGCAAGAACCAAAAGAGCTCCGCGCTCGCCAGACCTCCCTGGCCGTAACACAGGGAGGGAGGAAGGGATCGGATCAGAAGACGTCGGGACAAGGGCAACGGACAACCACGCGGGCGCCTCAGGGTTGCCCGGGGCCCGGAGGGGAGCACCCCCTCCTTCGGGCCGTCGCTTGCTTGGGGGTAGCCTGGTCGAACGGAACTTGGGACGCGCCTGGGGACGGCCCCTGCCCGGTCGAGAGACCGCTTTGGGCAGATCGCTCCTCCCCGCTCTGCGCGTCGACGCGAGATGCTTTCCACCTCGGGAGACTCAGATGGCCCGTCTGAAAAGGACGTCCGCAAAGGGAGGCCGCGTGCGCGCGGGGAAGGTTCGGACGGCAGGGATGGGCCGACACCCCTCTGCTCTTCGAGCCGACCCTTCGCCTCGCTCCTCCCCGCCCGAAAGGCACCCTTCCCCGGTTACGGCCTCGATCCAGAGGCCTCCCGCCCTCCGGCCCCGGCGGTCGTTTCCCCAGCGCGCCCTACGAGCGGCCGTGACGTCTCGAGCCCCAGGCCCGAACGGAGCGAGACCCGTGTGTAGGAAGCCACGCGCGCCTGCGGTTCGCCGCCCGGGGCTCCCTCGGTCCATCCTGGAGTGTAGGCGCACACTTTTACCACATGCTCGTCGGTCTGGGTAAACGGGCAAAACGAACTCCAGGGGCTTGGTTGCACCCCTGGAGAAAAGAACTCGCACGCATATGCAGAACAACAAAAAGAGCTCCGTGCTCGCCAGACCTCCCTGGCCGTAACACAGGGAGGAAGGATCGTCTCCCCCGGTCACAGTCAGATCCGTAGACGTCGGGACAAGGGCAACGGAACGACGGGCGCCAACAGAAAAAGAGCTCCGTGCTCGCCAGACCTCCCTGGCCGTAACACAGGGAGGAAGGATCGTCTCCCCCGGTCACAGTCAGATCCGTAGACGTCGGGACAAGGGCATCGGAAAAAAACAAACGCGGGCGCCTCAGGGTTGCCCGGGGCCCGGAGGGGCGCACCCCCTCCTTCGGGCCGTCGCTTTCTGCGGGGTAGCCTGGTCGATCGGAACTTTGGACGCGCCTGGGGACGGCCCCTGCCCGGTCGAGAGACCGCTTTGGGCAGATCGCTCCTCCCCGCTCTGCGCGTCGACGCGAGAGAGATACCCTCCGACCCCCTCGGGAGAGACTCAGATGGCCCGTCTGAAACAGAGGGCGGCGGTGGCCGCGGGGAAGGTTCGGACGGCAGGGACGGGCCGACACCCCTCTGCTCCAGTCTTCGAGCCGACCCTTCGCCTCGCTCCTCCCCGCTCGAAAAGCACTCCGGTTACACGGCCTCGATGCAGAGGGCCCCCCAAAAGCGGACGTTTCCCCAGCGCGCCCTATGAGCGGCCGTGCCGTCTCGAGCCCCCAGGCCCGAACGGAGCGAGACCCGTGTGTAGGAAGCCACGCGCGCCTGCGGTTTCGCCGTCCGGGGCTCCTCTTTGGTCCATCCCGAAAGTAAAATAAACCCATATGCTTGTCGAACGATCGGTCTGGGCGAAAAAGCGACTCCCCGGGGACTTGAGACACCCCTGGAGGATAAAAACAAACTGGACAGAGACGGACCGGGCTTCCCTTGCGCGCATCCCGGGCGAGGATGCTTTATCTGGGGTGGTAGGCGACGGAAGAAGGTTGGCGGCTCTGGAGGAAAAGTCCCCCTCCGAAAAACGGACAGAGTCCGGTAGCGTGCGGTCGAACGAGATTCCCACTGACCGCCCGCCTCCCCGGGTGGCGGCCGGGGAGGGCGCCTCAGACTCGGGCGCGGGCGAACGCGTCGGCTCGACGGGGGCAGCCGTCGGAGCCGAGACGGTCCCGAAACGGACCTTCGGGGTTTTGTCGAGAAGGGGACGGGCGACCGCCCCCCCCCGCTCGGGCGAGGTGACGGACAGGGCTTCCTTTGCACGCATCCCGGTGAGGATGCTTAACCTGGGGTGGTAGGCGATGAACTGGGCGCTCTGGAGGAAAAGTCCCCCTCCGAAAAACGGACACAGTCCGTTAACGTGAGGTCGAACGAGATTCCCACGACCGCCCGCCTCCCCGGGTGGCGACCGGGGAGGGCGCCTCAGACTCGGGCGCGGGCGAACGCCTCGGCTCGACGGGGGCAGCCGTCGGAGCCGAGACGGTCCTAAAACGGACCTTCGGGGTTTTGTCGAGAAGGGGACAGAGCCCCGCTCGGACAAGGTGACGGAACGGGCGTCCCGACGAGGATGCTTTATCTGGGGCGGTAAGCGACGGAGGGGGCGCTCCGGAGGAAAAGTCCCCCTCCGAAAAAACGGACAGAGTCCGT
>JAULUF010000068.1:2372500-2390000 GCA_031834385.1 Semotilus atromaculatus
TATTTTTGGGCAGAGTAGGGACTAACTATGACTCTCTTAAGGTAGGGTCAAGCTGAGTGTTTAAGTTTGAACCTGTGTATCTCTGGGACCAAGCCGAGTTGGGGCTCCGTACTCTGGGCACATGGGGGTCTCCTAGGGGTCCCCCCCAGGCCCATAGTATGGAGGCCCAACTCGGCTTTTTATTTTTGGGCAGAGTAGGGACTAACTATGACTCTCTTAAGGTAGGGTCAAGCTGAGTGTTTAAGTTTGAACCGGTGCATCTCACTGAGGAAGCCGAGTTGGGGCTCCGTACTCTGGGCACATGGGGGTCTCCTAGGGGTCCCCCCCCAGGCCCATAGTATGGAGGCCCAACTCGGCTTTTTATTTTTGGGCAGAGTAGGGACTAACTATGACTCTCTTAAGGTAGGGTCAAGCTGAGTGTTTAAGTTTGAACCGGTGCATCTCACTGAGGAAGCCGAGTTGGGGCTCCGTACTCTGGGCACATGGGGGTCTCCTAGGGGTCCCCCCCAGGCCCACAGTATGGAGGCCCAACTCGGCTTTTTATTTTTGGGCAGAGTAGGGACTAACTATGACTCTCTTAAGGTAGGGTCAAGCTGAGTGTTTAAGTTTGAACCGGTGCATCTCACTGAGGAAGCCGAGTTGGGGCTCCGTACTCTGGGCACATGGGGGTCTCCTAGGGGTCCCCCCCAGGCCCATAGTACGGAGGCCCAACTCGGCTTTTTATTTTTGGGCAGAGTAGGGACTAACTATGACTCTCTTAAGGTAGGGTCAAGCTGAGTGTTTAAGTTTGAACCGGTGCATCTCACTGAGGAAGCCGAGTTGGGGCTCCGTACTCTGGGCACATGGGGGTCTCCTAGGGGTCCCCCCCAGGCCCATAGTATGGAGGCCCAACTCGGCTTTTTATTTTTGGGCAGAGTAGGGACTAACTATGACTCTCTTAAGGTAGGGTCAAGCTGAGTGTTTAAGTTTGAACCGGTGCATCTCACTGAGGAAGCCGAGTTGGGGCTCCGTACTCTGGGCACATGGGGGTCTCCTAGGGGTCCCCCCCAGGCCCATAGTATGGAGGCCCAACTCGGCTTTTTATTTTTGGGCAGAGTAGGGACTAACTATGACTCTCTTAAGGTAGGGTCAAGCTGAGTGTTTAAGTTTGAACCTGTGTATCTCTGGGACCAAGCCGAGTTGGGGCTCCATACACTGGGCACATGGGGGTCTCCTAGGGGTCCCCCCCCAGGCCCATAGTATGGAGGCCCAACTCGGCTTTTTTATTTTTGGGCAGAGTAGGGACTAACTATGACTCTCTTAAGGTAGGGTCAAGCTGAGTGTTTAAGTTTGAACCGGTGCATCTCACTGAGGAAGCCGAGTTGGGGCTCCGTACTCTGGGCACATGGGGGTCTCCTAGGGGTCCCCCCCAGGCCCACAGTATGGAGGCCCAACTCGGCTTTTTTATTTTTGGGCAGAGTAGGGACTAACTATGACTCTCTTAAGGTAGGGTCAAGCTGAGTGTTTAAGTTTGAACCGGTGCATCTCACTGAGGAAGCCGAGTTGGGGCTCCGTACTCTGGGCACATGGGGGTCTCCTAGGGGTCCCCCCCAGGCCCACAGTATGGAGGCCCAACTCGGCTTTTTTATTTTTGGGCAGAGTAGGGACTAACTATGACTCTCTTAAGGTAGGGTCAAGCTGAGTGTTTAAGTTTGAACCTGTGTATCTCTGGGACCAAGCCGAGTTGGGGCTCCATACACTGGGCACATGGGGGTCTCCTAGGGGTCCCCCCCCCCAGGCCCATAGTATGGAGGCCCAACTCGGCTTTTTTATTTTTGGGCAGAGTAGGGACTAACTATGACTCTCTTAAGGTAGGGTCAAGCTGAGTGTTTAAGTTTGAACCGGTGCATCTCTGGGACCAAGCCGAGTTGGGGCTCCATACACTGTCCACAGGGGGGTCTCGGGGGACTCCCCACACACCCGGAGTTTGGAGCCCCAACTCGGCTTCCTCTCCGAGTTACGTCCGGTCAAAGTTGAAACTTCAAGCTGCCATATCTCTGGGACCAAGCCGAGTTGGGGCTCCATACACCGGTCACGGGGGGGCCTCGGGGGACTCCCCACACACCCGGAGTTTGGAGCCCCAACTCGGCTTCCTCTCCGAGTTACGCCCGGTCAAAGCTGGACAGGAAGTGCCCGTATCTCCGGGACCAAGCCGAGTTGGGGCTCCATACACCGGTCACGGGGGGGTCTCTGGGGACTCCCCACACACCCGGAGTTTGGAGCCCCGACTCGGCTTCCTCTCCGAGTTACGCCCGGTCGAAGCTGGACAGGAAGTGACCGTATCTCCGGGACCAAGCCGAGTCGGGGCTCCATACACCGGTCACGGGGGGGTCCCGGGGGACTCCCCACACACCCGGAGTTTGGAGCCCCGACTCGGCTCACTTCCGGAGTTACGCCGGGTCGAAGCCGGACAGGAAGTGGCCGTATCTCGGGACCGGGAGGTCCCCGGGGCTCGGGACGGCGGGAGAAGTAGCGTCCCCTCGGGGGCTCCCGGCGCCCGGCGTCCCGAGCCTCCGGGCCCTCCCGGTCCCGAGAGGGGCCCGGTCGAGCGCGAGGGACTTTCGGACGAAAAGGCCCGTATCTCGGGAGGGGGAGGTCCCAGCGGCTCGCCCTTTCGGGTGTCGGGGGGTCCCCCCGGGCCCTCTCGGACCCCGCCTCCCCGGGGCCCCCGGACCTTTCCTTCCGAGGCGCGCCTCGTTCTGCGGGGCCCCTTTTCTCCGGCCCCGGGGGGCCCCGGGGCTCGGGGGTGGGCTCGTCGGAAGGGGCCCGCCGAGACGCCGCTCCGACCCGAGTTTGGCGCCTCTGGGCGGCCGGGTCCCCGAGCCACGGCCCTCGGAAGTCCGGGTCGTCTCGGGGCGCTCGTTTTCGTTTTCGGCGAATATCTCGGGAACCGCCGGGCGAAAAAATCTCAAACCGGGCTCGTCGTCGAGGTCTCGAGGGGGCCCGTCCAACGAGCCCACCCCCGAGCCCCTGGGCCCCCGGGCCAGGGAGCCAGGGCCGGTCGAAGGCGCGACCTTCGTCGGCTCGCCTCTCGGTGGATCCTCGACGGATCTTCCCCGGACCGGGGTCGTCCGACGGGGCCCGACGGGGCCTTTCCAACGGGCCCACCCGCGCGGCCCAACTCGCCCGGGCGCCCGAGCCAGAGCCGTTCAAAGTCGGGGGCCCCAGCCCGCGGCGATCCCGCAGGGGGCGTCCCCGAGGCCCGCCGGCCTGGGGTTCGGGCGAGGCCCCCCCCGGGACCCCCTCACCCAAATCTGAGCTCTCTGGGTGCTCGCGTTCCCGAGATACGGGCGATTTTCTCCGATTGGCCGTGACGTCACCGGCGTCCGCCATTTTGACTCGCGCCCGCCGGTTTTCCGCCGATATCTCCGCGAAAACGGCACGGAAAATCGCGGGACCGGCACGGATCTTTTCAGCTCGACTAGACGCATCCAACGAGCCCGGTGTTCGCCGGATCCGTCGAGGATCGGCCGAGATATTTGCGTTTTACGGTTTTTTCGACCTTTTATTTTTTGTATCTAAGGCCCCCGGGGGCCCCCGAGGCCGTGGGCGGGCTCGTTGGAAAGGTCTCGCCCCGCTCTAAAAGCTGATAAAAACCCCGTCTCGATAGGACCCTCCTTCGCCGAGTTAAGGTCGTTTTAAGCCGTTTTCAGGGGGGTCACCGTCTTGCAAAGTGCACGTGCCGGTGACTGGTTGCATCCCCCGGCCCGGACGGCGGGCTCCAAGCTCCCGGCTCGGAGCTCCCTTTCCCGGCCACGAGCTCTCTGCCCCGCGGTCCCGGAGGGCCCGTCGGGGCAGGGGCTGGCTGGCTGGCTGGCTGGCTGGCTGGCTGGCTGGCTGGCTGGCTGGCTGGCTGGCTGGCTGGCTGGCTTGGTTTTCGGGGAGAGATGGGAGAGTGCCTCCTTCTCCATGGGAGTCTGGAGCTCGGCTCTGCCCCGGTGGGCCACGGGCTCCTGGGCTTGACTCCAGGGCCGAGCTCGCTCCAAAACCAAAGTCCCAAAAGGTGCGGAGTGGCGGAGAGCTCCAGGCGCCCGGGTCTCCTCTGCCGGCCCAGGGAGGGCGTCCCGTCCCGGGCACGGGTCGGATCCGCCCGCCACCCCTGGAGCTCAGCCCGGAGCCGAGACGGTCCTAAAACGGGCCTTGGGGTTTCTGTGGGAGAGGAGAGGAGAGGAGAGGAGAGGAGATCGAGTGGGCGCACCTACCCTCCCTCCCTCCCTCCCTCCCTCCCTCCCTCCCTGGGCTCGGAGCCGGTGGTTGGAGGAGGACGGCTTGACTCTGGTGTCAAGCTCTGAAAATGGCAAAGCCCAAGTGGTGGTTCAAGGCAGTGAACCTGAGCCAGAGAGGGTGAGCTCTGGCTGGGGAATGAGCTCAATCTCCCCTGTGGTGGAGCTCTGAATAAAACACGAAACCTCCAGGAAAAAGACGGTCTGATCTTACTCAAAATGGCATGCCGGGCAGTGCGCGTCTCTCCCGGGCGCAAATAAAGCCCGAAGCGGGCGGAGAACATGACTCTGGGCTTGACTCTGAAGCCGAGGCATCAAAAATGACAAAGTCCATAAAGTGTTGATGGGTTGGGAGCTCCATGCGCTCACACCTCCTCGGCCAGCCCAGGAAGGGTGGCCCGTCCCGGGCACGAGTCAGATTTTCCCGCCTCCCCTGGAGCTCAGCCCGGAGCGAAGACGGTCCTAAAACGGGCCTTGGGGTTTCTGTGGGAGAGGAGAGAGAGCGGACCCTCCCTCCCTCCCTGGGCTCGGAGCCGGTGGTTGCAGGGGGGACGACTTGACTCTGGTGTCAAGCTGTGAAACTGGCAAAGTGGTGCTTCAAGGCAGTGAACCTGAGCCAGAGAGGGTGAGCTCTGGCTGGGGAATGAGCTCAATCTCCCCTGTGGTGGAGCTCTGAATAAAACACGAAACCTCCAGGAAAAAGACGGTCTGATCTTACTCAAAATGGCATGCCGGGCAGTGCGCGTCTCTCCCGGGCGCAAATAAAGCCCGAAGCGGGCGGAGAACATGACTCTGGGCTTGACTCTGAAGCCGAGGCATCAAAAATGACAAAGTCCATAAAGTGTTGATGGGTTGGGAGCTCCATGCGCTCACACCTCCTCGGCCAGCCCAGGAAGGGTGGCCCGTCCCGGGCACGAGTCAGATTTTCCCGCCTCCCCTGGAGCTCAGCCCGGAGCGAAGACGGTCCTAAAACGGGCCTTGGGGTTTCTGTGGGAGAGGAGAGAGAGCGGACCCTCCCTCCCTCCCTGGGCTCGGAGCCGGTGGTTGCAGGGGGGACGACTTGACTCTGGTGTCAAGCTGTGAAACTGGCAAAGTGGTGCTTCAAGGCAGTGAACCTGAGCCAGAGAGGGTGAGCTCTGGCTGGGGAATGAGCTCAATCTCCCCTGTGGTGGAGCTCTGAATAAAACACGAAACCTCCAGGAAAAAGACGGTCTGATCTTACTCAAAATGGCATGCCGGGCAGTGCGCGTCTCTCCCGGGCGCAAATAAAGCCCGAAGCGGGCGGAGAACATGACTCTGGGCTTGACTCTGAAGCCGAGGCATCAAAAATGACAAAGTCCATAAAGTGTTGATGGGTTGGGAGCTCCATGCGCTCACACCTCCTCGGCCAGCCCAGGAAGGGTGGCCCGTCCCGGGCACGAGTCAGATTTTCCCGCCTCCCCTGGAGCTCAGCCCGGAGCGAAGACGGTCCTAAAACGGGCCTTGGGGTTTCTGTGGGAGAGGAGAGAGAGCGGACCCTCCCTCCCTCCCTGGGCTCGGAGCCGGTGGTTGCAGGGGGGACGACTTGACTCTGGTGTCAAGCTGTGAAACTGGCAAAGTGGTGCTTCAAGGCAGTGAACCTGAGCCAGAGAGGGTGAGCTCTGGCTGGGGAATGAGCTCAATCTCCCCTGTGGTGGAGCTCTGAATAAAACACGAAACCTCCAGGAAAAAGACGGTCTGATCTGACTCAAAATGGCATGCCGGGCAGTGCGCGTCTCTCCCGGGGCGCAAATAAAGCCCAAAGCGGGCGGAGAACATGACTCTGGGCTTGACTCTGAAGCCGAGGCATCAAAAATGACAAAGTCCATAAAGTGTTGATGGGTTGGGAGCTCCATGCGCTCACACCTCCTCGGCCAGCCCAGGAAGGGTGGCCCGTCCTGGGCACGAGTCAGATTTTCCCGCCTCCCCTGGAGCTCAGCCCGGAGCGAAGACGGTCCTAAAACGGGCCTTGGGGTTTCTGTGGGAGAGGAGAGAGCGCGGACCCTCCCTCCCTCCCTCGGAGCCGGTGGTTGGAGGAGGACTTGACTCTGGTGTCAAGCTGTCAAAATGGCGCTTCAAGGCAGTGAACCTGAGCCAGAGAGGGTGAGCTCTGGCTGGGGAATGAGCTCAATCTCCCCCCTTGGGGTGGAGCTCTGAAAAACACGAAACCTCCAGGAAAAAGACGGTCTGACCTTACTCAAAATGGCATGCCGCGGCAGTGTGCGTCTCTCCCGGGCACCAATAAAGCTCGACGCCCATAGAGAAATTGGTTCCGGGCTTGACTCTGAGGCAAAAACCTTCAAAACGGCAGAGTCCAAAATGGTGCGGTGGTCTCGGACATCCAGGGCCTTCGAGGCAGTCGACCGAGCCAGAGAGGGTGAGCTCTGGCTGGGGAATGAGCTCAACCTCCCCTGTGGTGGAGCTCCGAAAAACACGAAACCTCCAGGAAAAAGACGGTCTGATCTTACTCAAAACGGCATGCCGGGCAGTGCGCGCCTCTCCCGGGCGCAAATAAAGCCCAACGCGGGCGGAGAACATGACTCTGGGCTTGACTCTGAAGCCGAGGCATCAAAAATGACAAAGTCCATAAAGTGTTGATGGGTTGGGAGCTCCATGCGCTCACACCTCCTCGGCCAGCCCAGGAAGGGTGGCCCGTCCTGGGCACGAGTCAGATTTTCCCGCCTCCCCTGGAGCTCAGCCCGGAGCGAAGACGGTCCTAAAACGGGCCTTGGGGTTTCTGTGGGAGAGGAGAGAGAGCGGACCCTCCCTCCCTCCCTGGGCTCGGAGCCGGTGGTTGCAGGGGGACGACTTGACTCTGGTGTCAAGCTGTGAAACTGGCAAAGCGGTGCTTCAAGGCAGTGAACCGAGCCAGAGAGGGTGAGCTCTGGCTGGGGAACGAGTTCAATCTCCCCCCTGTGGTGGAGCTCTGAATAAAACACGAAACCTCCAGGAAAAAGACGGTCTGACCTTACTCAAAACGGCATGCCGGGCAGTGCGCGTCTCTCCCGGACGCAAATAAAGCTCAAAGAGGGTGGAGAACATGACTCTGGGCTTGACTCTGAAGCCAAGGCGTCAAAAAATTGGCAAAGTCCAAAAGGTGGCGGTGGGTTGAGAGCTCCATGCGCTCACACCCCCTCGGCCAGCCCAGGGAGGGTGGCCCGTCCTGGGCACGAGTCAGATTTTCCCGCCACCCCTGGAGCTCAGCCCGGAGCCAAGACGGTCCTAAAACGGGCCTTGGGGTTTCTGTGGGAGAGGAGAGAGAGCGGACCCTCCCTCCCTCCCTCCCTCCCTGGGCTCGGAGCCGGTGGTTGCAGGGGGACGACTTGACTCTGGTGTCAAGCTGTGAAACTGGCAAAGCGGTGCTTCAAGGCAGTGAACCGAGCCAGAGAGGGTGAGCTCTGGCTGGGGAACGAGTTCAATCTCCCCCTTGGGGGGGTGGAACTCTGAATAAAACACGAAACCTCCAGGAAATAGACGGTCTGACCTTACTCAAAATGGCATGCCGGGAAGTGTGCGTCTCTCCCGGACGCAAATAAAGCTCAAAGAGGGTGGAGAACATGACTCTGGGCTTGACTCTGAAGCCAAGGCATCAAAAAATGGCAAAGTCCAAAAGGTGGCGGTGGGTTGAGAGCTCCATGCGCTCACACCCCCTCGGCCAGCCCAGGGAGGGTGGCCCGTCCTGGGCACGAGTCAGATTTTCCCGCCACCCCTGGAGCTCAGCCCGGAGCGAAGACGGTCCTAAAACGGGCCTTGGGGTTTCTGTGGGAGAGGAGAGAGAGCGGACCCTCCCTCCCTCCCTCCCTCCCTGGGCTCGGAGCCGGTGGTTGCAGGGGGACGACTTGACTCTGGTGTCAAGCTGTGAAACTGGCAAAGCGGTGCTTCAAGGCAGTGAACCGAGCCAGAGAGGGTGAGCTCTGGCTGGGGAACGAGTTCAATCTCCCCCTTGGGGGGGTGGAACTCTGAATAAAACACGAAACCTCCAGGAAAAAGACGGTCTGACCTTACTCAAAATGGCATGCCGGGCAGTGTGCGTCTCTCCCGGGCGCAAATAAAGCTCAAAGCGGGCGGAGAACATGACTCTGGAGCAAAGGCATCAAAAATGACAAAGTCCATAATGTGTTGACGGGTTGAGAGCTCCATGCGCTCTCACCTCCTCGGTCAGCCCAGGGAGGGTGGCCCGTCCCGGGCGCGAGTCGGGTTTGCCCCCGCGACCCCTGGAGCTCCGACCGGAGCAAAGACGGTCCTAAGACGGACCTTGGGGCTTCTGTGGGAGAGGAGAGAGCGGACCCTCCCTCCCTGGGCTCGGACGACTTGACTCTGGTGTCAAGCTGTGAAAATGGCAAAGCGGTGCTTCAAGGCAGTGAACCGAGCCAGAGAGGGTGAGCTCTGGCTGGGGAACGAGTTCAACATCCCCCTTGGGGTGGAACTCTGAATAAAACACGAAACCTCCAGGAAAAAGACGGTCTGATCTTACGCAAAAGGGCATCCCAGGTAGAGCGCGGCTTTCCTGGGCACGAATCGAGCTCAAGCGCCCATGGCGGGCTTGGCTCTGCGGTCAAAGTCGGTAAAAGGACAGAGTCCGAGAAAGTGACGTGTGCCGAGAGCTCCATGCCGTCAGAGCTCCCCGGCCAGCCCGGCGAGGGTGCCTCGGTCCCGGGCACAGGCAGGCCGGTGTCCCTGCCGGAGCTCAGTACGGAGCAGAGTCGGTCCTAAAACGGACCTTGGGGGCTGTAAGGAGGGGGGATAGTGAGGTGGAGGCACACCCCCCCCTATCGTCAGACCGTCGTGAGCCCCACTCAGAGTCGTTCTGGGTGGGTGTAAAGAAAGCCAGGGTTGGTTGGAACTCTGGAAGTCCTGGAGGAGAGGGCCTCCGGGAGAGCGAGAGAGAGCGATGTGCAATCACCCCCACTGCGGTGGGGTCTCTGGAAGCACGGAACACCCCCCCCCCCCCCCGGGAAAACAATGGCAGGCTAGGTTACCGAAAAGGATGCATCCCGAGTAGAGAGAGAAGCCCCCGGGCTTGACTCTGCTGTCAAATTTTGAAAAACGACAGAGTCCAAAAATGCGCAGTGGGTTGAGAGCTCCATGCTGTCAGAGCTCCCTGGCCAGCCCAGGGAGAGTGCCTCGGTCCCGGGCACAGTCAGATCGGTGTCCCTGCCGGAGCTCCGCCCGGAGCCGAGACGGTCCTAAAACGGACCTTGGGGCTTCTGTGGGAGAGGAGAGAGCGGACTCTCCCTCCCTGGGCTCGGACGACTTGACTCTGGTGTCAAGCTGTGAAAATGGCAAAGCGGTGCTTCAAGGCAGTGAACCGAGCCAGAGAGGGTGAGCTCTGGCTGGGGAACGAGTTCAACATCCCCCTTGGGGTGGAACTCTGAATAAAACACGAAACCTCCAGGAAAAAGACGGTCTGATCTTACGCAAAAGGGCATCCCAGGTAGAGCGCGGCTTTCCTGGGCACGAATCGAGCTCAAGCGCCCATGGCGGGCTTGGCTCTGCGGTCAAAGTCGGTAAAAGGACAGAGTCCGAGAAAGTGACGTGTGCCGAGAGCTCCATGCCGTCAGAGCTCCCCGGCCAGCCCGGCGAGGGTGCCTCGGTCCCGGGCACAGGCAGGCCGGTGTCCCTGCCGGAGCTCAGTACGGAGCAGAGTCGGTCCTAAAACGGACCTTGGGGGCTGTAAGGAGGGGGGATAGTGAGGTGGAGGCACACCCCCCCCCTATCGTCAGACCGTCGTGAGCCCCACTCAGAGTCGTTCTGGGTGGGTGTAAAGAAAGCCAGGGTTGGTTGGAACTCTGGAAGTCCTGGAGGAGAGGGCCTCCGGGAGAGCGAGAGAGAGCGATGTGCAATCACCCCCACTGCGGTGGGGTCTCTGGAAGCACGGAACACCCCCCCCCCCCGGGAAAACAATGGCAGGCTAGGTTACCGAAAAGGATGCATCCCGAGTAGAGAGAGAAGCCCCCGGGCTTGACTCTGCTGTCAAATTTTGAAAAACGACAGAGTCCAAAAATGCGCAGTGGGTTGAGAGCTCCATGCTGTCAGAGCTCCCTGGCCAGCCCAGGGAGAGTGCCTCGGTCCCGGGCACAGGCAGGCCGGTGTCCCTGCCGGAGCTCCACCCGGAGCCGAGACGGTCCTAAAACGGACCTTGGGGCTTCTGTGGGAGAGGAGAGAGCGGACTCTCCCTCCCTGGGCTCGGACGACTTGACTCTGGTGTCAAACTGTGAAAATGGCAAAGCGGTGGTTCAAGGCAGTGAACCGAGCCAGAGAGGGTGAGCTCTGGCTGGGGAACGAGTTCAACATCCCCCTTGGGGTGGAACTCTGAATAAAACACGAAACCTCCAGGAAAAAGACGGTCTGATCTTACGCAAAAGGGCATCCCAGGTAGAGCGCGGCTTTCCTGGGCACGAATCGAGCTCAAGCGCCCATGGCGGGCTTGGCTCTGCGGTCAAAGTCGGTAAAAGGACAGAGTCCGAGAAAGTGACGTGTGCCGAGAGCTCCATGCCGTCAGAGCTCCCCGGCCAGCCCGGCGAGGGTGCCTCGGTCCCGGGCACAGGCAGGCCGGTGTCCCTGCCGGAGCTCAGTACGGAGCAGAGTCGGTCCTAAAACGGACCTTGGGGGCTGTAAGGAGGGGGGATAGTGAGGTGGAGGCACACCCCCCCCTATCGTCAGACCGTCGTGAGCCCCACTCAGAGTCGTTCTGGGTGGGTGTAAAGAAAGCCAGGGTTGGTTGGAACTCTGGAAGTCCTGGAGGAGAGGGCCTCCGGGAGAGCGAGAGAGAGCGATGTGCAATCACCCCCACTGCGGTGGGGTCTCTGGAAGCACGGAACACCCCCCCCCCCCCCGGGAAAACAATGGCAGGCTAGGTTACCGAAAAGGATGCATCCCGAGTAGAGAGAGAAGCCCCCGGGCTTGACTCTGCTGTCAAATTTTGAAAAACGACAGAGTCCAAAAATGCGCAGTGGGTTGAGAGCTCCATGCTGTCAGAGCTCCCTGGCCAGCCCAGGGAGAGTGCCTCGGTCCCGGGCACAGTCAGATCGGTGTCCCTGCCGGAGCTCCGCCCGGAGCCGAGACGGTCCTAAAACGGACCTTGGGGCTTCTGTGGGAGAGGAGAGAGAGAGCGGACTCTCCCTCCCTGGGCTCGGGCGACTTGACTCTGGTGTCAAGCTGTGAAAATGGCAAAGCGGTGCTTCAAGGCAGTGAACCGAGCCAGAGAGGGTGAGCTCTGGCTGGGGAACGAGTTCAACATCCCCCTTGGGGTGGAACTCTGAATAAAACACGAAACCTCCAGGAAAAAGACGGTCTGATCTTACGCAAAAGGGCATCCCAGGTAGAGCGCGGCTTTCCTGGGCACGAATCGAGCTCAAGCGCCCATGGCGGGCTTGGCTCTGCGGTCAAAGTCGGTAAAAGGACAGAGTCCGAGAAAGTGACGTGTGCCGAGAGCTCCATGCCGTCAGAGCTCCCCGGCCAGCCCGGCGAGGGTGCCTCGGTCCTGGGCACAGGCAGGCCGGTGTCCCTGCCGGAGCTCAGTACGGAGCAGAGTCGGTCCTAAAACGGACCTTGGGGGCTGTAAGGAGGGGGGATAGTGAGGTGGAGGCACACCCCCCCCCTATCGTCAGACCGTCGTGAGCCCCACTCAGAGTCGTTCTGGGTGGGTGTAAAGAAAGCCAGGGTTGGTTGGAACTCTGGAAGTCCTGGAGGAGAGGGCCTCCGGGAGAGCGAGAGAGCGATGTGCAATCACCCCCACTGCGGTGGGGTCTCTGGAAGCACGGAACACCCCCCCCCCCCCCCCCCCCCCCGGGAAAACAATGGCAGGCTAGGTTACCGAAAAGGATGCATCCCGAGTAGAGAGAGAAGCCCCCGGGCTTGACTCTGCTGTCAAATTTTGAAAAACGACAGAGTCCAAAAATGCGCAGTGGGTTGAGAGCTCCATGCTGTCAGAGCTCCCTGGCCAGCCCAGGGAGAGTGCCTCGGTCCCGGGCACAGTCAGATCGGTGTCCCTGCCGGAGCTCCGCCCGGAGCCGAGACGGTCCTAAAACGGACCTTGGGGCTTCTGTGGGAGAGGAGAGAGCGGACTCTCCCTCCCTGGGCTCGGACGACTTGACTCTGGTGTCAAACTGTGAAAATGGCAAAGCGGTGGTTCAAGGCAGTGAACCGAGCCAGAGAGGGTGAGCTCTGGCTGGGGAACGAGTTCAATATCCCCCTTGGGGTGGAACTCTGAATAAAACACGAAACCTCCAGGAAAAAGACGGTCTGATCTTACGCAAAAGGGCATCCCAGGTAGAGCGCGGCTTTCCTGGGCACGAATCGAGCTCAAGCGCCCATGGCGGGCTTGGCTCTGCGGTCAAAGTCGGTAAAAGGACAGAGTCCGAGAAAGTGACGTGTGCCGAGAGCTCCATGCCGTCAGAGCTCCCCGGCCAGTCCGGCGAGGGTGCCTCGGTCCCGGGCACAGGCAGGCCGGTGTCCCTGCCGGAGCTCAGCACGGAGCAGAGTCGGTCCTAAAACGGACCTTGGGGCTTCTGTGGGAGAGGAGAGAGCGGACCCTCCCTCCCTGGACTCGGACGACTTGACTCTGGTGTCAAGCTGTGAAAATGACAAAGCGGTGCTTCGAGGCAGTGAACCGAGCCAGAGAGGGTGAGCGCCCATGGCGGGCTTGGCTCTGCGGTCAAAGTCGGTAAAACGTCAGAGTCTGAGAAAGTGACGTGTGCCGAGAGCTCCATGCTGTCAGAGCTCCCTGGCCAGCCCAGGGAGAGTGCCTCGGTCCCGGGCACAGTCAGGCCGGTGTCCCTACCGGAGCTCCGCCCGGAGCCGAGACGGTCCTAAAACGGACCTTTGGGGATTTACCGGGGAGAGCGGACACGGGGCTCCCATCGGTACGAGGCAGAAGCGAGGGACAAGGGCATCGCCTCCCCCCCCCCCCCGGGTCACAGTCAGATCCGTAGACGTCGGGACAAGGGCATCGGAAAACAAACGCGGGCGCCTCCGGGTTGCCCGGGGCCCGGAGGAGCGCACCCCCTCCTTCGGGCCGTCGCTCTGGGGTCGCCTGGTCGATAGGAACTTTGGACGCGCCTGGGGACGGCCCCTGCCCGGTCGAGAGACCGCTTTGGGCAGATCGCTCCTCCCCGCTCTGCGCGTCGACGCGAGATGCTTTCCACCTCGGGAGACTCAGATGGCCCGTCTGAAACGGACGTCCGCAGAGGGCGGTGGTGGCGGCGGGCGCGCGGGGAAGGTTCGGACGGCAGGGATGGGCCGACACCCCTCTGCTCCAGTCTTCGAGCCGACCCTTCGCCTCGCTCCTCCCCGCCCGAAAAGCACCCTTCCCGGTTACGGCCTCGATCCAGAGGCCTCCCCCTCTGGCCCCGGCGGACGGCCCCGGTGGACGCGCCGCGCGGTTCGCCGGCCGGGGCTCCTCGGTCCATCCTGGAGTATAGACACACACAATGCTACCATATGCTTGTCGGTCTGGGTAAATGGCAAAAAGACTCTCAGGGACTTGGGACACCCCTGGAGAGAACAATTTAAGAAAAAAACCCCCTTCCCTTTGGGGTGTTGTCGAGGAGTTGACGAGGCTCCGGTCGGTACGAGGCAAACAAACAAGGCAAGAAACACACGACACGGCTTGGCGAACCGTGGTGGTCAGACCGGACGGGGAAGCGGTCTGACCCAGCCCAGTAACAATGCACTATGTGCGGGCGTGAGACTTCCAGGAAAGGAGGGTTCTGGTTTGGGTACCCAGATCCCCCTCCAGGCGGGCGTCCAGACCATGGCGCACCGTCCTGGGCGTGCAAAAGTTTGAAAGACACTCTGGAGGAAATTCCTCCTCCTCATAAAAAGGGACTATATACACACATATGGGCAAGAACCAAAAGAGCTCCGTGCTCGCCAGACCTCCCTGGCCGTAACACAGGGAGGGAGGAAGGATCGGATCAGAAGACGTCGGGACAAGGGCAACGGACAACCACGCGGGCGCCTCAGGGTTGCCCGGGGCCCGGAGGGGAGCACCCCCTCCTTCGGGCCGTCGCTTTCTTCGGGGTAGCCTGGTCGATAGGAACTTGGGACGCGCCTGGGGACGGCCCCTGCCCGGTCGAGAGACCGCTTTGGGCAGATCGCTCCTCCCCGCTCTGCGCGTCGACGCGAGATGCTTTCCACCTCGGGAGACTCAGATGGCCCGTCTGAAAAGGACGTCCGCAAAGGGAGGCCGCGTGCGCGCGGGGAAGGTTCGGGCGGCAGGGATGGGCCGACACCCCTCTGCTCTTCGAGCCGACCCTTCGCCTCGCTCCTCCCCGCCCGAAAGGCACCCTTCCCGGTTACGGCCTCGATCCAGAGGCCTCCCGCCCTCCGGCCCCGGCGGTCGTTTCCCCAGCGCGCCCTACGAGCGGCCGTGACGTCTCGAGCCCCAGGCCCGAACGGAGCGAGACCCGTGTGTAGGAAACCACGCGCGCCTGCGGTTCGCCGTACGGGGCTCCTCGGTCCATCCTGGAGTGTAGACACACACACACACATAATACCATATGCTTGTCGAACGGTCGGTCTGGGTAAACGGCAAAACCAACTCCAGGGGCTTGGTGCACCCCTGGAGAGAAAAATAAATAAAAAACCCTCCCTTTGGGGCGTTGTCGTGGAGCTGACGAGGCTCCGGTCGGTGCGAGGCAAACAAAGAAACAATCAAAAACACACGGCTTGGTGAACCGTGGTGGTCAGACTGGGTGGGGAAGCGGTCTGACCCAGCCCATTAACTATGTGCGGGCTTGAGACTTCCAGGAAAGGAGGGTTCTGGTTTGGGTACCCAGATCCCCCTCCAGGCGGGCGTCCAGACCATGGCGCACCGTCCTGGGCGTGCAAAAGTTTGAAAGACACTCTGGAGGAAATTCCTCCTCCTCCTCATAAAAAGGGACTATGTACACACATATGGGCAAGAACCAAAAGAGCTCCGCGCTCGCCAGACCTCCCTGGCCGTAACACAGGGAGGGAGGAAGGGATCGGATCAGAAGACGTCGGGACAAGGGCAACGGACAACCACGCGGGCGCCTCAGGGTTGCCCGGGGCCCGGAGGGGAGCACCCCCTCCTTCGGGCCGTCGCTTGCTTGGGGGTAGCCTGGTCGAACGGAACTTGGGACGCGCCTGGGGACGGCCCCTGCCCGGTCGAGAGACCGCTTTGGGCAGATCGCTCCTCCCCGCTCTGCGCGTCGACGCGAGATGCTTTCCACCTCGGGAGACTCAGATGGCCCGTCTGAAAAGGACGTCCGCAAAGGGAGGCCGCGTGCGCGCGGGGAAGGTTCGGACGGCAGGGATGGGCCGACACCCCTCTGCTCTTCGAGCCGACCCTTCGCCTCGCTCCTCCCCGCCCGAAAGGCACCCTTCCCGGTTACGGCCTCGATCCAGAGGCCTCCCGCCCTCCGGCCCCGGCGGTCGTTTCCCCAGCGCGCCCTACGAGCGGCCGTGACGTCTCGAGCCCCAGGCCCGAACGGAGCGAGACCCGTGTGTAGGAAACCACGCGCGCCTGCGGTTCGCCGTACGGGGCTCCTCGGTCCATCCTGGAGTGTAGACACACACACACATAATACCATATGCTTGTCGAACGGTCGGTCTGGGTAAACGGCAAAACCAACTCCAGGGGCTTGGTGCACCCCTGGAGAGAAAAATAAATAAAAAACCCTCCCTTTGGGGCGTTGTCGTGGAGCTGACGAGGCTCCGGTCGGTGCGAGGCAAACAAAGGAACAATCAAAAACACACGGCTTGGTGAACCGTGGTGGTCAGACTGGGTGGGGAAGCGGTCTGACCCAGCCCATTAACTATGTGCGGGCTTGAGACTTCCAGGAAAGGAGGGTTCTGGTTTGGGTACCCAGATCCCCCTCCAGGCGGGCGTCCAGACCATGGCGCACCGTCCTGGGCGTGCAAAAGTTTGAAAGACACTCTGGAGGAAATTCCTCCTCCTCCTCATAAAAAGGGACTATGTACACACATATGGGCAAGAACCAAAAGAGCTCCGCGCTCGCCAGACCTCCCTGGCCGTAACACAGGGAGGGAGGAAGGGATCGGATCAGAAGACGTCGGGACAAGGGCAACGGACAACCACGCGGGCGCCTCAGGGTTGCCCGGGGCCCGGAGGGGAGCACCCCCTCCTTCGGGCCGTCGCTTGCTTGGGGGTAGCCTGGTCGAACGGAACTTGGGACGCGCCTGGGGACGGCCCCTGCCCGGTCGAGAGACCGCTTTGGGCAGATCGCTCCTCCCCGCTCTGCGCGTCGACGCGAGATGCTTTCCACCTCGGGAGACTCAGATGGCCCGTCTGAAAAGGACGTCCGCAAAGGGAGGCCGCGTGCGCGCGGGGAAGGTTCGGACGGCAGGGATGGGCCGACACCCCTCTGCTCTTCGAGCCGACCCTTCGCCTCGCTCCTCCCCGCCCGAAAGGCACCCTTCCCCGGTTACGGCCTCGATCCAGAGGCCTCCCGCCCTCCGGCCCCGGCGGTCGTTTCCCCAGCGCGCCCTACGAGCGGCCGTGACGTCTCGAGCCCCAGGCCCGAACGGAGCGAGACCCGTGTGTAGGAAGCCACGCGCGCCTGCGGTTCGCCGCCCGGGGCTCCCTCGGTCCATCCTGGAGTGTAGGCGCACACTTTTACCACATGCTTGTCGGTCTGGGTAAACGGGCAAAACGAACTCCAGGGGCTTGGTTGCACCCCTGGAGAAAAGAACTCGCACGCATATGCAGAACAACAAAAAGAGCTCCGTGCTCGCCAGACCTCCCTGGCCGTAACACAGGGAGGAAGGATCGTCTCCCCCGGTCACAGTCAGATCCGTAGACGTCGGGACAAGGGCAACGGAACGACGGGCGCCAACAGAAAAAGAGCTCCGTGCTCGCCAGACCTCCCTGGCCGTAACACAGGGAGGAAGGATCGTCTCCCCCGGTCACAGTCAGATCCGTAGACGTCGGGACAAGGGCATCGGAAAAAAACAAACGCGGGCGCCTCAGGGTTGCCCGGGGCCCGGAGGGGCGCACCCCCTCCTTCGGGCCGTCGCTTTCTGCGGGGTAGCCTGGTCGATCGGAACTTTGGACGCGCCTGGGGACGGCCCCTGCCCGGTCGAGAGACCGCTTTGGGCAGATCGCTCCTCCCCGCTCTGCGCGTCGACGCGAGAGAGATACCCTCCGACCCCCTCGGGAGAGACTCAGATGGCCCGTCTGAAACAGAGGGCGGCGGTGGCCGCGGGGAAGGTTCGGACGGCAGGGACGGGCC
>JAULUF010000068.1:2400000-2417500 GCA_031834385.1 Semotilus atromaculatus
GGTGTGGGTGGGTCCCTGGCCGGAGCAGCGTGGGAGTAAGCTTGACTCTGGGTTGGGTGTGCGTGCATCGAAGCCGAGTCGGGGCTCCGTGCTCATGGTCCCCCCCCCAGGCCCACAGTATGGAGGCCCAACTCGGCTTTTTATTTTTTGGGCAGAGTAGGGACTAACTATGACTCTCTTAAGGTAGGGTCAAGCTGAGTGTTTAAGTTTGAACCGGTGCATCTCACTGAGGAAGCCGAGTTGGGGCTCCGTACTCTGGGCACATGGGGGTCTCCTAGGGGTCCCCCCCAGGCCCACAGTACGGAGGCCCAACTCGGCTTTTTTATTTTTGGGCAGAGTAGGGACTAACTATGACTCTCTTAAGGTAGGGTCAAGCTGAGTGTTTAAGTTCGAACCGGTGCATCTCACTGAGGAAGCCGAGTTGGGGCTCCGTACTCTGGGCACATGGGGGTCTCCTAGGGGTCCCCCCCAGGCCCACAGTACGGAGGCCCAACTCGGCTTTTTTGTTTTTGGGCAGAGTAGGGACTAACTATGACTCTCTTAAGGTAGGGTCAAGCTGAGTGTTTAAGTTCGAACCGGTGCATCTCACTGAGGAAGCCGAGTTGGGGCTCCGTACTCTGGGCACATGGGGGTCTCCTAGGGGTCCCCCCCAGGCCCACAGTACGGAGGCCCAACTCGGCTTTTTTTATTTTTGGGCAGAGTAGGGACTAACTATGACTCTCTTAAGGTAGGGTCAAGCTGAGTGTTTAAGTTTGAACCTGTGTATCTCTGGGACCAAGCCGAGTTGGGGCTCCGTACTCTGGGCACATGGGGGTCTCCTAGGGGTCCCCCCCAGGCCCATAGTATGGAGGCCCAACTCGGCTTTTTATTTTTGGGCAGAGTAGGGACTAACTATGACTCTCTTAAGGTAGGGTCAAGCTGAGTGTTTAAGTTTGAACCGGTGCATCTCACTGAGGAAGCCGAGTTGGGGCTCCGTACTCTGGGCACATGGGGGTCTCCTAGGGGTCCCCCCCCAGGCCCATAGTATGGAGGCCCAACTCGGCTTTTTATTTTTGGGCAGAGTAGGGACTAACTATGACTCTCTTAAGGTAGGGTCAAGCTGAGTGTTTAAGTTTGAACCGGTGCATCTCACTGAGGAAGCCGAGTTGGGGCTCCGTACTCTGGGCACATGGGGGTCTCCTAGGGGTCCCCCCCAGGCCCACAGTATGGAGGCCCAACTCGGCTTTTTATTTTTGGGCAGAGTAGGGACTAACTATGACTCTCTTAAGGTAGGGTCAAGCTGAGTGTTTAAGTTTGAACCGGTGCATCTCACTGAGGAAGCCGAGTTGGGGCTCCGTACTCTGGGCACATGGGGGTCTCCTAGGGGTCCCCCCCAGGCCCATAGTACGGAGGCCCAACTCGGCTTTTTATTTTTGGGCAGAGTAGGGACTAACTATGACTCTCTTAAGGTAGGGTCAAGCTGAGTGTTTAAGTTTGAACCGGTGCATCTCACTGAGGAAGCCGAGTTGGGGCTCCGTACTCTGGGCACATGGGGGTCTCCTAGGGGTCCCCCCCAGGCCCATAGTATGGAGGCCCAACTCGGCTTTTTATTTTTGGGCAGAGTAGGGACTAACTATGACTCTCTTAAGGTAGGGTCAAGCTGAGTGTTTAAGTTTGAACCGGTGCATCTCACTGAGGAAGCCGAGTTGGGGCTCCGTACTCTGGGCACATGGGGGTCTCCTAGGGGTCCCCCCCAGGCCCATAGTATGGAGGCCCAACTCGGCTTTTTATTTTTGGGCAGAGTAGGGACTAACTATGACTCTCTTAAGGTAGGGTCAAGCTGAGTGTTTAAGTTTGAACCTGTGTATCTCTGGGACCAAGCCGAGTTGGGGCTCCATACACTGGGCACATGGGGGTCTCCTAGGGGTCCCCCCCCAGGCCCATAGTATGGAGGCCCAACTCGGCTTTTTTATTTTTGGGCAGAGTAGGGACTAACTATGACTCTCTTAAGGTAGGGTCAAGCTGAGTGTTTAAGTTTGAACCGGTGCATCTCACTGAGGAAGCCGAGTTGGGGCTCCGTACTCTGGGCACATGGGGGTCTCCTAGGGGTCCCCCCCAGGCCCACAGTATGGAGGCCCAACTCGGCTTTTTTATTTTTGGGCAGAGTAGGGACTAACTATGACTCTCTTAAGGTAGGGTCAAGCTGAGTGTTTAAGTTTGAACCGGTGCATCTCACTGAGGAAGCCGAGTTGGGGCTCCGTACTCTGGGCACATGGGGGTCTCCTAGGGGTCCCCCCCAGGCCCACAGTATGGAGGCCCAACTCGGCTTTTTTATTTTTGGGCAGAGTAGGGACTAACTATGACTCTCTTAAGGTAGGGTCAAGCTGAGTGTTTAAGTTTGAACCTGTGTATCTCTGGGACCAAGCCGAGTTGGGGCTCCATACACTGGGCACATGGGGGTCTCCTAGGGGTCCCCCCCCCCAGGCCCATAGTATGGAGGCCCAACTCGGCTTTTTTATTTTTGGGCAGAGTAGGGACTAACTATGACTCTCTTAAGGTAGGGTCAAGCTGAGTGTTTAAGTTTGAACCGGTGCATCTCTGGGACCAAGCCGAGTTGGGGCTCCATACACTGTCCACAGGGGGGTCTCGGGGGACTCCCCACACACCCGGAGTTTGGAGCCCCAACTCGGCTTCCTCTCCGAGTTACGTCCGGTCAAAGTTGAAACTTCAAGCTGCCATATCTCTGGGACCAAGCCGAGTTGGGGCTCCATACACCGGTCACGGGGGGGCCTCGGGGGACTCCCCACACACCCGGAGTTTGGAGCCCCAACTCGGCTTCCTCTCCGAGTTACGCCCGGTCAAAGCTGGACAGGAAGTGCCCGTATCTCCGGGACCAAGCCGAGTTGGGGCTCCATACACCGGTCACGGGGGGGTCTCTGGGGACTCCCCACACACCCGGAGTTTGGAGCCCCGACTCGGCTTCCTCTCCGAGTTACGCCCGGTCGAAGCTGGACAGGAAGTGACCGTATCTCCGGGACCAAGCCGAGTCGGGGCTCCATACACCGGTCACGGGGGGGTCCCGGGGGACTCCCCACACACCCGGAGTTTGGAGCCCCGACTCGGCTCACTTCCGGAGTTACGCCGGGTCGAAGCCGGACAGGAAGTGGCCGTATCTCGGGACCGGGAGGTCCCCGGGGCTCGGGACGGCGGGAGAAGTAGCGTCCCCTCGGGGGCTCCCGGCGCCCGGCGTCCCGAGCCTCCGGGCCCTCCCGGTCCCGAGAGGGGCCCGGTCGAGCGCGAGGGACTTTCGGACGAAAAGGCCCGTATCTCGGGAGGGGGAGGTCCCAGCGGCTCGCCCTTTCGGGTGTCGGGGGGTCCCCCCGGGCCCTCTCGGACCCCGCCTCCCCGGGGCCCCCGGACCTTTCCTTCCGAGGCGCGCCTCGTTCTGCGGGGCCCCTTTTCTCCGGCCCCGGGGGGCCCCGGGGCTCGGGGGTGGGCTCGTCGGAAGGGGCCCGCCGAGACGCCGCTCCGACCCGAGTTTGGCGCCTCTGGGCGGCCGGGTCCCCGAGCCACGGCCCTCGGAAGTCCGGGTCGTCTCGGGGCGCTCGTTTTCGTTTTCGGCGAATATCTCGGGAACCGCCGGGCGAAAAAATCTCAAACCGGGCTCGTCGTCGAGGTCTCGAGGGGGCCCGTCCAACGAGCCCACCCCCGAGCCCCTGGGCCCCCGGGCCAGGGAGCCAGGGCCGGTCGAAGGCGCGACCTTCGTCGGCTCGCCTCTCGGTGGATCCTCGACGGATCTTCCCCGGACCGGGGTCGTCCGACGGGGCCCGACGGGGCCTTTCCAACGGGCCCACCCGCGCGGCCCAACTCGCCCGGGCGCCCGAGCCAGAGCCGTTCAAAGTCGGGGGCCCCAGCCCGCGGCGATCCCGCAGGGGGCGTCCCCGAGGCCCGCCGGCCTGGGGTTCGGGCGAGGCCCCCCCCGGGACCCCCTCACCCAAATCTGAGCTCTCTGGGTGCTCGCGTTCCCGAGATACGGGCGATTTTCTCCGATTGGCCGTGACGTCACCGGCGTCCGCCATTTTGACTCGCGCCCGCCGGTTTTCCGCCGATATCTCCGCGAAAACGGCACGGAAAATCGCGGGACCGGCACGGATCTTTTCAGCTCGACTAGACGCATCCAACGAGCCCGGTGTTCGCCGGATCCGTCGAGGATCGGCCGAGATATTTGCGTTTTACGGTTTTTTCGACCTTTTATTTTTTGTATCTAAGGCCCCCGGGGGCCCCCGAGGCCGTGGGCGGGCTCGTTGGAAAGGTCTCGCCCCGCTCTAAAAGCTGATAAAAACCCCGTCTCGATAGGACCCTCCTTCGCCGAGTTAAGGTCGTTTTAAGCCGTTTTCAGGGGGGTCACCGTCTTGCAAAGTGCACGTGCCGGTGACTGGTTGCATCCCCCGGCCCGGACGGCGGGCTCCAAGCTCCCGGCTCGGAGCTCCCTTTCCCGGCCACGAGCTCTCTGCCCCGCGGTCCCGGAGGGCCCGTCGGGGCAGGGGCTGGCTGGCTGGCTGGCTGGCTGGCTGGCTGGCTGGCTGGCTGGCTGGCTGGCTGGCTGGCTGGCTGGCTTGGTTTTCGGGGAGAGATGGGAGAGTGCCTCCTTCTCCATGGGAGTCTGGAGCTCGGCTCTGCCCCGGTGGGCCACGGGCTCCTGGGCTTGACTCCAGGGCCGAGCTCGCTCCAAAACCAAAGTCCCAAAAGGTGCGGAGTGGCGGAGAGCTCCAGGCGCCCGGGTCTCCTCTGCCGGCCCAGGGAGGGCGTCCCGTCCCGGGCACGGGTCGGATCCGCCCGCCACCCCTGGAGCTCAGCCCGGAGCCGAGACGGTCCTAAAACGGGCCTTGGGGTTTCTGTGGGAGAGGAGAGGAGAGGAGAGGAGAGGAGATCGAGTGGGCGCACCTACCCTCCCTCCCTCCCTCCCTCCCTCCCTCCCTCCCTGGGCTCGGAGCCGGTGGTTGGAGGAGGACGGCTTGACTCTGGTGTCAAGCTCTGAAAATGGCAAAGCCCAAGTGGTGGTTCAAGGCAGTGAACCTGAGCCAGAGAGGGTGAGCTCTGGCTGGGGAATGAGCTCAATCTCCCCTGTGGTGGAGCTCTGAATAAAACACGAAACCTCCAGGAAAAAGACGGTCTGATCTTACTCAAAATGGCATGCCGGGCAGTGCGCGTCTCTCCCGGGCGCAAATAAAGCCCGAAGCGGGCGGAGAACATGACTCTGGGCTTGACTCTGAAGCCGAGGCATCAAAAATGACAAAGTCCATAAAGTGTTGATGGGTTGGGAGCTCCATGCGCTCACACCTCCTCGGCCAGCCCAGGAAGGGTGGCCCGTCCCGGGCACGAGTCAGATTTTCCCGCCTCCCCTGGAGCTCAGCCCGGAGCGAAGACGGTCCTAAAACGGGCCTTGGGGTTTCTGTGGGAGAGGAGAGAGAGCGGACCCTCCCTCCCTCCCTGGGCTCGGAGCCGGTGGTTGCAGGGGGGACGACTTGACTCTGGTGTCAAGCTGTGAAACTGGCAAAGTGGTGCTTCAAGGCAGTGAACCTGAGCCAGAGAGGGTGAGCTCTGGCTGGGGAATGAGCTCAATCTCCCCTGTGGTGGAGCTCTGAATAAAACACGAAACCTCCAGGAAAAAGACGGTCTGATCTTACTCAAAATGGCATGCCGGGCAGTGCGCGTCTCTCCCGGGCGCAAATAAAGCCCGAAGCGGGCGGAGAACATGACTCTGGGCTTGACTCTGAAGCCGAGGCATCAAAAATGACAAAGTCCATAAAGTGTTGATGGGTTGGGAGCTCCATGCGCTCACACCTCCTCGGCCAGCCCAGGAAGGGTGGCCCGTCCCGGGCACGAGTCAGATTTTCCCGCCTCCCCTGGAGCTCAGCCCGGAGCGAAGACGGTCCTAAAACGGGCCTTGGGGTTTCTGTGGGAGAGGAGAGAGAGCGGACCCTCCCTCCCTCCCTGGGCTCGGAGCCGGTGGTTGCAGGGGGGACGACTTGACTCTGGTGTCAAGCTGTGAAACTGGCAAAGTGGTGCTTCAAGGCAGTGAACCTGAGCCAGAGAGGGTGAGCTCTGGCTGGGGAATGAGCTCAATCTCCCCTGTGGTGGAGCTCTGAATAAAACACGAAACCTCCAGGAAAAAGACGGTCTGATCTGACTCAAAATGGCATGCCGGGCAGTGCGCGTCTCTCCCGGGGCGCAAATAAAGCCCAAAGCGGGCGGAGAACATGACTCTGGGCTTGACTCTGAAGCCGAGGCATCAAAAATGACAAAGTCCATAAAGTGTTGATGGGTTGGGAGCTCCATGCGCTCACACCTCCTCGGCCAGCCCAGGAAGGGTGGCCCGTCCTGGGCACGAGTCAGATTTTCCCGCCTCCCCTGGAGCTCAGCCCGGAGCGAAGACGGTCCTAAAACGGGCCTTGGGGTTTCTGTGGGAGAGGAGAGAGCGCGGACCCTCCCTCCCTCCCTCGGAGCCGGTGGTTGGAGGAGGACTTGACTCTGGTGTCAAGCTGTCAAAATGGCGCTTCAAGGCAGTGAACCTGAGCCAGAGAGGGTGAGCTCTGGCTGGGGAATGAGCTCAATCTCCCCCCTTGGGGTGGAGCTCTGAAAAACACGAAACCTCCAGGAAAAAGACGGTCTGACCTTACTCAAAATGGCATGCCGCGGCAGTGTGCGTCTCTCCCGGGCACCAATAAAGCTCGACGCCCATAGAGAAATTGGTTCCGGGCTTGACTCTGAGGCAAAAACCTTCAAAACGGCAGAGTCCAAAATGGTGCGGTGGTCTCGGACATCCAGGGCCTTCGAGGCAGTCGACCGAGCCAGAGAGGGTGAGCTCTGGCTGGGGAATGAGCTCAACCTCCCCTGTGGTGGAGCTCCGAAAAACACGAAACCTCCAGGAAAAAGACGGTCTGATCTTACTCAAAACGGCATGCCGGGCAGTGCGCGCCTCTCCCGGGCGCAAATAAAGCCCAACGCGGGCGGAGAACATGACTCTGGGCTTGACTCTGAAGCCGAGGCATCAAAAATGACAAAGTCCATAAAGTGTTGATGGGTTGGGAGCTCCATGCGCTCACACCTCCTCGGCCAGCCCAGGAAGGGTGGCCCGTCCTGGGCACGAGTCAGATTTTCCCGCCTCCCCTGGAGCTCAGCCCGGAGCGAAGACGGTCCTAAAACGGGCCTTGGGGTTTCTGTGGGAGAGGAGAGAGAGCGGACCCTCCCTCCCTCCCTGGGCTCGGAGCCGGTGGTTGCAGGGGGACGACTTGACTCTGGTGTCAAGCTGTGAAACTGGCAAAGCGGTGCTTCAAGGCAGTGAACCGAGCCAGAGAGGGTGAGCTCTGGCTGGGGAACGAGTTCAATCTCCCCCCTGTGGTGGAGCTCTGAATAAAACACGAAACCTCCAGGAAAAAGACGGTCTGACCTTACTCAAAACGGCATGCCGGGCAGTGCGCGTCTCTCCCGGACGCAAATAAAGCTCAAAGAGGGTGGAGAACATGACTCTGGGCTTGACTCTGAAGCCAAGGCGTCAAAAAATTGGCAAAGTCCAAAAGGTGGCGGTGGGTTGAGAGCTCCATGCGCTCACACCCCCTCGGCCAGCCCAGGGAGGGTGGCCCGTCCTGGGCACGAGTCAGATTTTCCCGCCACCCCTGGAGCTCAGCCCGGAGCCAAGACGGTCCTAAAACGGGCCTTGGGGTTTCTGTGGGAGAGGAGAGAGAGCGGACCCTCCCTCCCTCCCTCCCTCCCTGGGCTCGGAGCCGGTGGTTGCAGGGGGACGACTTGACTCTGGTGTCAAGCTGTGAAACTGGCAAAGCGGTGCTTCAAGGCAGTGAACCGAGCCAGAGAGGGTGAGCTCTGGCTGGGGAACGAGTTCAATCTCCCCCTTGGGGGGGTGGAACTCTGAATAAAACACGAAACCTCCAGGAAATAGACGGTCTGACCTTACTCAAAATGGCATGCCGGGAAGTGTGCGTCTCTCCCGGACGCAAATAAAGCTCAAAGAGGGTGGAGAACATGACTCTGGGCTTGACTCTGAAGCCAAGGCATCAAAAAATGGCAAAGTCCAAAAGGTGGCGGTGGGTTGAGAGCTCCATGCGCTCACACCCCCTCGGCCAGCCCAGGGAGGGTGGCCCGTCCTGGGCACGAGTCAGATTTTCCCGCCACCCCTGGAGCTCAGCCCGGAGCGAAGACGGTCCTAAAACGGGCCTTGGGGTTTCTGTGGGAGAGGAGAGAGAGCGGACCCTCCCTCCCTCCCTCCCTCCCTGGGCTCGGAGCCGGTGGTTGCAGGGGGACGACTTGACTCTGGTGTCAAGCTGTGAAACTGGCAAAGCGGTGCTTCAAGGCAGTGAACCGAGCCAGAGAGGGTGAGCTCTGGCTGGGGAACGAGTTCAATCTCCCCCTTGGGGGGGTGGAACTCTGAATAAAACACGAAACCTCCAGGAAAAAGACGGTCTGACCTTACTCAAAATGGCATGCCGGGCAGTGTGCGTCTCTCCCGGGCGCAAATAAAGCTCAAAGCGGGCGGAGAACATGACTCTGGAGCAAAGGCATCAAAAATGACAAAGTCCATAATGTGTTGACGGGTTGAGAGCTCCATGCGCTCTCACCTCCTCGGTCAGCCCAGGGAGGGTGGCCCGTCCCGGGCGCGAGTCGGGTTTGCCCCCGCGACCCCTGGAGCTCCGACCGGAGCAAAGACGGTCCTAAGACGGACCTTGGGGCTTCTGTGGGAGAGGAGAGAGCGGACCCTCCCTCCCTGGGCTCGGACGACTTGACTCTGGTGTCAAGCTGTGAAAATGGCAAAGCGGTGCTTCAAGGCAGTGAACCGAGCCAGAGAGGGTGAGCTCTGGCTGGGGAACGAGTTCAACATCCCCCTTGGGGTGGAACTCTGAATAAAACACGAAACCTCCAGGAAAAAGACGGTCTGATCTTACGCAAAAGGGCATCCCAGGTAGAGCGCGGCTTTCCTGGGCACGAATCGAGCTCAAGCGCCCATGGCGGGCTTGGCTCTGCGGTCAAAGTCGGTAAAAGGACAGAGTCCGAGAAAGTGACGTGTGCCGAGAGCTCCATGCCGTCAGAGCTCCCCGGCCAGCCCGGCGAGGGTGCCTCGGTCCCGGGCACAGGCAGGCCGGTGTCCCTGCCGGAGCTCAGTACGGAGCAGAGTCGGTCCTAAAACGGACCTTGGGGGCTGTAAGGAGGGGGGATAGTGAGGTGGAGGCACACCCCCCCCTATCGTCAGACCGTCGTGAGCCCCACTCAGAGTCGTTCTGGGTGGGTGTAAAGAAAGCCAGGGTTGGTTGGAACTCTGGAAGTCCTGGAGGAGAGGGCCTCCGGGAGAGCGAGAGAGAGCGATGTGCAATCACCCCCACTGCGGTGGGGTCTCTGGAAGCACGGAACACCCCCCCCCCCCCCCGGGAAAACAATGGCAGGCTAGGTTACCGAAAAGGATGCATCCCGAGTAGAGAGAGAAGCCCCCGGGCTTGACTCTGCTGTCAAATTTTGAAAAACGACAGAGTCCAAAAATGCGCAGTGGGTTGAGAGCTCCATGCTGTCAGAGCTCCCTGGCCAGCCCAGGGAGAGTGCCTCGGTCCCGGGCACAGTCAGATCGGTGTCCCTGCCGGAGCTCCGCCCGGAGCCGAGACGGTCCTAAAACGGACCTTGGGGCTTCTGTGGGAGAGGAGAGAGCGGACTCTCCCTCCCTGGGCTCGGACGACTTGACTCTGGTGTCAAGCTGTGAAAATGGCAAAGCGGTGCTTCAAGGCAGTGAACCGAGCCAGAGAGGGTGAGCTCTGGCTGGGGAACGAGTTCAACATCCCCCTTGGGGTGGAACTCTGAATAAAACACGAAACCTCCAGGAAAAAGACGGTCTGATCTTACGCAAAAGGGCATCCCAGGTAGAGCGCGGCTTTCCTGGGCACGAATCGAGCTCAAGCGCCCATGGCGGGCTTGGCTCTGCGGTCAAAGTCGGTAAAAGGACAGAGTCCGAGAAAGTGACGTGTGCCGAGAGCTCCATGCCGTCAGAGCTCCCCGGCCAGCCCGGCGAGGGTGCCTCGGTCCCGGGCACAGGCAGGCCGGTGTCCCTGCCGGAGCTCAGTACGGAGCAGAGTCGGTCCTAAAACGGACCTTGGGGGCTGTAAGGAGGGGGGATAGTGAGGTGGAGGCACACCCCCCCCCTATCGTCAGACCGTCGTGAGCCCCACTCAGAGTCGTTCTGGGTGGGTGTAAAGAAAGCCAGGGTTGGTTGGAACTCTGGAAGTCCTGGAGGAGAGGGCCTCCGGGAGAGCGAGAGAGAGCGATGTGCAATCACCCCCACTGCGGTGGGGTCTCTGGAAGCACGGAACACCCCCCCCCCCCGGGAAAACAATGGCAGGCTAGGTTACCGAAAAGGATGCATCCCGAGTAGAGAGAGAAGCCCCCGGGCTTGACTCTGCTGTCAAATTTTGAAAAACGACAGAGTCCAAAAATGCGCAGTGGGTTGAGAGCTCCATGCTGTCAGAGCTCCCTGGCCAGCCCAGGGAGAGTGCCTCGGTCCCGGGCACAGGCAGGCCGGTGTCCCTGCCGGAGCTCCACCCGGAGCCGAGACGGTCCTAAAACGGACCTTGGGGCTTCTGTGGGAGAGGAGAGAGCGGACTCTCCCTCCCTGGGCTCGGACGACTTGACTCTGGTGTCAAACTGTGAAAATGGCAAAGCGGTGGTTCAAGGCAGTGAACCGAGCCAGAGAGGGTGAGCTCTGGCTGGGGAACGAGTTCAACATCCCCCTTGGGGTGGAACTCTGAATAAAACACGAAACCTCCAGGAAAAAGACGGTCTGATCTTACGCAAAAGGGCATCCCAGGTAGAGCGCGGCTTTCCTGGGCACGAATCGAGCTCAAGCGCCCATGGCGGGCTTGGCTCTGCGGTCAAAGTCGGTAAAAGGACAGAGTCCGAGAAAGTGACGTGTGCCGAGAGCTCCATGCCGTCAGAGCTCCCCGGCCAGCCCGGCGAGGGTGCCTCGGTCCCGGGCACAGGCAGGCCGGTGTCCCTGCCGGAGCTCAGTACGGAGCAGAGTCGGTCCTAAAACGGACCTTGGGGGCTGTAAGGAGGGGGGATAGTGAGGTGGAGGCACACCCCCCCCTATCGTCAGACCGTCGTGAGCCCCACTCAGAGTCGTTCTGGGTGGGTGTAAAGAAAGCCAGGGTTGGTTGGAACTCTGGAAGTCCTGGAGGAGAGGGCCTCCGGGAGAGCGAGAGAGAGCGATGTGCAATCACCCCCACTGCGGTGGGGTCTCTGGAAGCACGGAACACCCCCCCCCCCCCCGGGAAAACAATGGCAGGCTAGGTTACCGAAAAGGATGCATCCCGAGTAGAGAGAGAAGCCCCCGGGCTTGACTCTGCTGTCAAATTTTGAAAAACGACAGAGTCCAAAAATGCGCAGTGGGTTGAGAGCTCCATGCTGTCAGAGCTCCCTGGCCAGCCCAGGGAGAGTGCCTCGGTCCCGGGCACAGTCAGATCGGTGTCCCTGCCGGAGCTCCGCCCGGAGCCGAGACGGTCCTAAAACGGACCTTGGGGCTTCTGTGGGAGAGGAGAGAGAGAGCGGACTCTCCCTCCCTGGGCTCGGGCGACTTGACTCTGGTGTCAAGCTGTGAAAATGGCAAAGCGGTGCTTCAAGGCAGTGAACCGAGCCAGAGAGGGTGAGCTCTGGCTGGGGAACGAGTTCAACATCCCCCTTGGGGTGGAACTCTGAATAAAACACGAAACCTCCAGGAAAAAGACGGTCTGATCTTACGCAAAAGGGCATCCCAGGTAGAGCGCGGCTTTCCTGGGCACGAATCGAGCTCAAGCGCCCATGGCGGGCTTGGCTCTGCGGTCAAAGTCGGTAAAAGGACAGAGTCCGAGAAAGTGACGTGTGCCGAGAGCTCCATGCCGTCAGAGCTCCCCGGCCAGCCCGGCGAGGGTGCCTCGGTCCTGGGCACAGGCAGGCCGGTGTCCCTGCCGGAGCTCAGTACGGAGCAGAGTCGGTCCTAAAACGGACCTTGGGGGCTGTAAGGAGGGGGGATAGTGAGGTGGAGGCACACCCCCCCCCTATCGTCAGACCGTCGTGAGCCCCACTCAGAGTCGTTCTGGGTGGGTGTAAAGAAAGCCAGGGTTGGTTGGAACTCTGGAAGTCCTGGAGGAGAGGGCCTCCGGGAGAGCGAGAGAGCGATGTGCAATCACCCCCACTGCGGTGGGGTCTCTGGAAGCACGGAACACCCCCCCCCCCCCCCCCCCCCCCGGGAAAACAATGGCAGGCTAGGTTACCGAAAAGGATGCATCCCGAGTAGAGAGAGAAGCCCCCGGGCTTGACTCTGCTGTCAAATTTTGAAAAACGACAGAGTCCAAAAATGCGCAGTGGGTTGAGAGCTCCATGCTGTCAGAGCTCCCTGGCCAGCCCAGGGAGAGTGCCTCGGTCCCGGGCACAGTCAGATCGGTGTCCCTGCCGGAGCTCCGCCCGGAGCCGAGACGGTCCTAAAACGGACCTTGGGGCTTCTGTGGGAGAGGAGAGAGCGGACTCTCCCTCCCTGGGCTCGGACGACTTGACTCTGGTGTCAAACTGTGAAAATGGCAAAGCGGTGGTTCAAGGCAGTGAACCGAGCCAGAGAGGGTGAGCTCTGGCTGGGGAACGAGTTCAATATCCCCCTTGGGGTGGAACTCTGAATAAAACACGAAACCTCCAGGAAAAAGACGGTCTGATCTTACGCAAAAGGGCATCCCAGGTAGAGCGCGGCTTTCCTGGGCACGAATCGAGCTCAAGCGCCCATGGCGGGCTTGGCTCTGCGGTCAAAGTCGGTAAAAGGACAGAGTCCGAGAAAGTGACGTGTGCCGAGAGCTCCATGCCGTCAGAGCTCCCCGGCCAGTCCGGCGAGGGTGCCTCGGTCCCGGGCACAGGCAGGCCGGTGTCCCTGCCGGAGCTCAGCACGGAGCAGAGTCGGTCCTAAAACGGACCTTGGGGCTTCTGTGGGAGAGGAGAGAGCGGACCCTCCCTCCCTGGACTCGGACGACTTGACTCTGGTGTCAAGCTGTGAAAATGACAAAGCGGTGCTTCGAGGCAGTGAACCGAGCCAGAGAGGGTGAGCGCCCATGGCGGGCTTGGCTCTGCGGTCAAAGTCGGTAAAACGTCAGAGTCTGAGAAAGTGACGTGTGCCGAGAGCTCCATGCTGTCAGAGCTCCCTGGCCAGCCCAGGGAGAGTGCCTCGGTCCCGGGCACAGTCAGGCCGGTGTCCCTACCGGAGCTCCGCCCGGAGCCGAGACGGTCCTAAAACGGACCTTTGGGGATTTACCGGGGAGAGCGGACACGGGGCTCCCATCGGTACGAGGCAGAAGCGAGGGACAAGGGCATCGCCTCCCCCCCCCCCCCGGGTCACAGTCAGATCCGTAGACGTCGGGACAAGGGCATCGGAAAACAAACGCGGGCGCCTCCGGGTTGCCCGGGGCCCGGAGGAGCGCACCCCCTCCTTCGGGCCGTCGCTCTGGGGTCGCCTGGTCGATAGGAACTTTGGACGCGCCTGGGGACGGCCCCTGCCCGGTCGAGAGACCGCTTTGGGCAGATCGCTCCTCCCCGCTCTGCGCGTCGACGCGAGATGCTTTCCACCTCGGGAGACTCAGATGGCCCGTCTGAAACGGACGTCCGCAGAGGGCGGTGGTGGCGGCGGGCGCGCGGGGAAGGTTCGGACGGCAGGGATGGGCCGACACCCCTCTGCTCCAGTCTTCGAGCCGACCCTTCGCCTCGCTCCTCCCCGCCCGAAAAGCACCCTTCCCGGTTACGGCCTCGATCCAGAGGCCTCCCCCTCTGGCCCCGGCGGACGGCCCCGGTGGACGCGCCGCGCGGTTCGCCGGCCGGGGCTCCTCGGTCCATCCTGGAGTATAGACACACACAATGCTACCATATGCTTGTCGGTCTGGGTAAATGGCAAAAAGACTCTCAGGGACTTGGGACACCCCTGGAGAGAACAATTTAAGAAAAAAACCCCCTTCCCTTTGGGGTGTTGTCGAGGAGTTGACGAGGCTCCGGTCGGTACGAGGCAAACAAACAAGGCAAGAAACACACGACACGGCTTGGCGAACCGTGGTGGTCAGACCGGACGGGGAAGCGGTCTGACCCAGCCCAGTAACAATGCACTATGTGCGGGCGTGAGACTTCCAGGAAAGGAGGGTTCTGGTTTGGGTACCCAGATCCCCCTCCAGGCGGGCGTCCAGACCATGGCGCACCGTCCTGGGCGTGCAAAAGTTTGAAAGACACTCTGGAGGAAATTCCTCCTCCTCATAAAAAGGGACTATATACACACATATGGGCAAGAACCAAAAGAGCTCCGTGCTCGCCAGACCTCCCTGGCCGTAACACAGGGAGGGAGGAAGGATCGGATCAGAAGACGTCGGGACAAGGGCAACGGACAACCACGCGGGCGCCTCAGGGTTGCCCGGGGCCCGGAGGGGAGCACCCCCTCCTTCGGGCCGTCGCTTTCTTCGGGGTAGCCTGGTCGATAGGAACTTGGGACGCGCCTGGGGACGGCCCCTGCCCGGTCGAGAGACCGCTTTGGGCAGATCGCTCCTCCCCGCTCTGCGCGTCGACGCGAGATGCTTTCCACCTCGGGAGACTCAGATGGCCCGTCTGAAAAGGACGTCCGCAAAGGGAGGCCGCGTGCGCGCGGGGAAGGTTCGGGCGGCAGGGATGGGCCGACACCCCTCTGCTCTTCGAGCCGACCCTTCGCCTCGCTCCTCCCCGCCCGAAAGGCACCCTTCCCGGTTACGGCCTCGATCCAGAGGCCTCCCGCCCTCCGGCCCCGGCGGTCGTTTCCCCAGCGCGCCCTACGAGCGGCCGTGACGTCTCGAGCCCCAGGCCCGAACGGAGCGAGACCCGTGTGTAGGAAACCACGCGCGCCTGCGGTTCGCCGTACGGGGCTCCTCGGTCCATCCTGGAGTGTAGACACACACACACACATAATACCATATGCTTGTCGAACGGTCGGTCTGGGTAAACGGCAAAACCAACTCCAGGGGCTTGGTGCACCCCTGGAGAGAAAAATAAATAAAAAACCCTCCCTTTGGGGCGTTGTCGTGGAGCTGACGAGGCTCCGGTCGGTGCGAGGCAAACAAAGAAACAATCAAAAACACACGGCTTGGTGAACCGTGGTGGTCAGACTGGGTGGGGAAGCGGTCTGACCCAGCCCATTAACTATGTGCGGGCTTGAGACTTCCAGGAAAGGAGGGTTCTGGTTTGGGTACCCAGATCCCCCTCCAGGCGGGCGTCCAGACCATGGCGCACCGTCCTGGGCGTGCAAAAGTTTGAAAGACACTCTGGAGGAAATTCCTCCTCCTCCTCATAAAAAGGGACTATGTACACACATATGGGCAAGAACCAAAAGAGCTCCGCGCTCGCCAGACCTCCCTGGCCGTAACACAGGGAGGGAGGAAGGGATCGGATCAGAAGACGTCGGGACAAGGGCAACGGACAACCACGCGGGCGCCTCAGGGTTGCCCGGGGCCCGGAGGGGAGCACCCCCTCCTTCGGGCCGTCGCTTGCTTGGGGGTAGCCTGGTCGAACGGAACTTGGGACGCGCCTGGGGACGGCCCCTGCCCGGTCGAGAGACCGCTTTGGGCAGATCGCTCCTCCCCGCTCTGCGCGTCGACGCGAGATGCTTTCCACCTCGGGAGACTCAGATGGCCCGTCTGAAAAGGACGTCCGCAAAGGGAGGCCGCGTGCGCGCGGGGAAGGTTCGGACGGCAGGGATGGGCCGACACCCCTCTGCTCTTCGAGCCGACCCTTCGCCTCGCTCCTCCCCGCCCGAAAGGCACCCTTCCCGGTTACGGCCTCGATCCAGAGGCCTCCCGCCCTCCGGCCCCGGCGGTCGTTTCCCCAGCGCGCCCTACGAGCGGCCGTGACGTCTCGAGCCCCAGGCCCGAACGGAGCGAGACCCGTGTGTAGGAAACCACGCGCGCCTGCGGTTCGCCGTACGGGGCTCCTCGGTCCATCCTGGAGTGTAGACACACACACACATAATACCATATGCTTGTCGAACGGTCGGTCTGGGTAAACGGCAAAACCAACTCCAGGGGCTTGGTGCACCCCTGGAGAGAAAAATAAATAAAAAACCCTCCCTTTGGGGCGTTGTCGTGGAGCTGACGAGGCTCCGGTCGGTGCGAGGCAAACAAAGGAACAATCAAAAACACACGGCTTGGTGAACCGTGGTGGTCAGACTGGGTGGGGAAGCGGTCTGACCCAGCCCATTAACTATGTGCGGGCTTGAGACTTCCAGGAAAGGAGGGTTCTGGTTTGGGTACCCAGATCCCCCTCCAGGCGGGCGTCCAGACCATGGCGCACCGTCCTGGGCGTGCAAAAGTTTGAAAGACACTCTGGAGGAAATTCCTCCTCCTCCTCATAAAAAGGGACTATGTACACACATATGGGCAAGAACCAAAAGAGCTCCGCGCTCGCCAGACCTCCCTGGCCGTAACACAGGGAGGGAGGAAGGGATCGGATCAGAAGACGTCGGGACAAGGGCAACGGACAACCACGCGGGCGCCTCAGGGTTGCCCGGGGCCCGGAGGGGAGCACCCCCTCCTTCGGGCCGTCGCTTGCTTGGGGGTAGCCTGGTCGAACGGAACTTGGGACGCGCCTGGGGACGGCCCCTGCCCGGTCGAGAGACCGCTTTGGGCAGATCGCTCCTCCCCGCTCTGCGCGTCGACGCGAGATGCTTTCCACCTCGGGAGACTCAGATGGCCCGTCTGAAAAGGACGTCCGCAAAGGGAGGCCGCGTGCGCGCGGGGAAGGTTCGGACGGCAGGGATGGGCCGACACCCCTCTGCTCTTCGAGCCGACCCTTCGCCTCGCTCCTCCCCGCCCGAAAGGCACCCTTCCCCGGTTACGGCCTCGATCCAGAGGCCTCCCGCCCTCCGGCCCCGGCGGTCGTTTCCCCAGCGCGCCCTACGAGCGGCCGTGACGTCTCGAGCCCCAGGCCCGAACGGAGCGAGACCCGTGTGTAGGAAGCCACGCGCGCCTGCGGTTCGCCGCCCGGGGCTCCCTCGGTCCATCCTGGAGTGTAGGCGCACACTTTTACCACATGCTTGTCGGTCTGGGTAAACGGGCAAAACGAACTCCAGGGGCTTGGTTGCACCCCTGGAGAAAAGAACTCGCACGCATATGCAGAACAACAAAAAGAGCTCCGTGCTCGCCAGACCTCCCTGGCCGTAACACAGGGAGGAAGGATCGTCTCCCCCGGTCACAGTCAGATCCGTAGACGTCGGGACAAGGGCAACGGAACGACGGGCGCCAACAGAAAAAGAGCTCCGTGCTCGCCAGACCTCCCTGGCCGTAACACAGGGAGGAAGGATCGTCTCCCCCGGTCACAGTCAGATCCGTAGACGTCGGGACAAGGGCATCGGAAAAAAACAAACGCGGGCGCCTCAGGGTTGCCCGGGGCCCGGAGGGGCGCACCCCCTCCTTCGGGCCGTCGCTTTCTGCGGGGTAGCCTGGTCGATCGGAACTTT
>JAULUF010000068.1:2427500-2434864 GCA_031834385.1 Semotilus atromaculatus
CGCCCGGAGCTCTGGTTCCCCGGGTCGGGCTGGAGCCGGAGAACCTCGGCCGGAGGGAACCAGAGAACCAGAGCGGCTGCCAAAACCTAAGTCGATTCTGGGTCACCAGTGGCCCGGTTCTCTGGTGGCGCGGGATGGCTGGGACAGTAATGCCCGGGCTTAAGTTTGGGACCCCCGGGTTCGCCTGGTGCTCGGGTGGTGGTCCCCGTCAGGAGCTGTGGTTCCCCGGGTCGGGCGGAGGGTGGACCACGGTGGGGGTCCCCGCCCGGAGCTGTGGTTCCCCGGGTCGGGCGGAGGGTGGACCACGGTGGGGGTCCCCGCCCGGAGCTGTGGTTCCCCGGGTCGGGCGGAGGGTGGACCACGGTGGGGGTCCCCGCCCGGAGCTGTGGTTCCCCGGGTCGGGCGGAGGGTGGACCACGGTGGGGGTCCCCGCCCGGAGCTGTGGTTCCCCGGGTCGGGCGGAGGGTGGACCACGGTGGTGGTCCCCGTCAGGAGCTGTGGTTCTCCGTGTCGGGCAGGGTGTGGGTGGGTCCCTGGCCGGAGCAGCGTGGGAGTAAGCTTGACTCTGGGTTGGGTGTGCGTGCATCGAAGCCGAGTCGGGGCTCCGTGCTCATGGTCCCCCCCCCAGGCCCACAGTATGGAGGCCCAACTCGGCTTTTTATTTTTTGGGCAGAGTAGGGACTAACTATGACTCTCTTAAGGTAGGGTCAAGCTGAGTGTTTAAGTTTGAACCGGTGCATCTCACTGAGGAAGCCGAGTTGGGGCTCCGTACTCTGGGCACATGGGGGTCTCCTAGGGGTCCCCCCCAGGCCCACAGTACGGAGGCCCAACTCGGCTTTTTTATTTTTGGGCAGAGTAGGGACTAACTATGACTCTCTTAAGGTAGGGTCAAGCTGAGTGTTTAAGTTCGAACCGGTGCATCTCACTGAGGAAGCCGAGTTGGGGCTCCGTACTCTGGGCACATGGGGGTCTCCTAGGGGTCCCCCCCAGGCCCACAGTACGGAGGCCCAACTCGGCTTTTTTGTTTTTGGGCAGAGTAGGGACTAACTATGACTCTCTTAAGGTAGGGTCAAGCTGAGTGTTTAAGTTCGAACCGGTGCATCTCACTGAGGAAGCCGAGTTGGGGCTCCGTACTCTGGGCACATGGGGGTCTCCTAGGGGTCCCCCCCAGGCCCACAGTACGGAGGCCCAACTCGGCTTTTTTTATTTTTGGGCAGAGTAGGGACTAACTATGACTCTCTTAAGGTAGGGTCAAGCTGAGTGTTTAAGTTTGAACCTGTGTATCTCTGGGACCAAGCCGAGTTGGGGCTCCGTACTCTGGGCACATGGGGGTCTCCTAGGGGTCCCCCCCAGGCCCATAGTATGGAGGCCCAACTCGGCTTTTTATTTTTGGGCAGAGTAGGGACTAACTATGACTCTCTTAAGGTAGGGTCAAGCTGAGTGTTTAAGTTTGAACCGGTGCATCTCACTGAGGAAGCCGAGTTGGGGCTCCGTACTCTGGGCACATGGGGGTCTCCTAGGGGTCCCCCCCCAGGCCCATAGTATGGAGGCCCAACTCGGCTTTTTATTTTTGGGCAGAGTAGGGACTAACTATGACTCTCTTAAGGTAGGGTCAAGCTGAGTGTTTAAGTTTGAACCGGTGCATCTCACTGAGGAAGCCGAGTTGGGGCTCCGTACTCTGGGCACATGGGGGTCTCCTAGGGGTCCCCCCCAGGCCCACAGTATGGAGGCCCAACTCGGCTTTTTATTTTTGGGCAGAGTAGGGACTAACTATGACTCTCTTAAGGTAGGGTCAAGCTGAGTGTTTAAGTTTGAACCGGTGCATCTCACTGAGGAAGCCGAGTTGGGGCTCCGTACTCTGGGCACATGGGGGTCTCCTAGGGGTCCCCCCCAGGCCCATAGTACGGAGGCCCAACTCGGCTTTTTATTTTTGGGCAGAGTAGGGACTAACTATGACTCTCTTAAGGTAGGGTCAAGCTGAGTGTTTAAGTTTGAACCGGTGCATCTCACTGAGGAAGCCGAGTTGGGGCTCCGTACTCTGGGCACATGGGGGTCTCCTAGGGGTCCCCCCCAGGCCCATAGTATGGAGGCCCAACTCGGCTTTTTATTTTTGGGCAGAGTAGGGACTAACTATGACTCTCTTAAGGTAGGGTCAAGCTGAGTGTTTAAGTTTGAACCGGTGCATCTCACTGAGGAAGCCGAGTTGGGGCTCCGTACTCTGGGCACATGGGGGTCTCCTAGGGGTCCCCCCCAGGCCCATAGTATGGAGGCCCAACTCGGCTTTTTATTTTTGGGCAGAGTAGGGACTAACTATGACTCTCTTAAGGTAGGGTCAAGCTGAGTGTTTAAGTTTGAACCTGTGTATCTCTGGGACCAAGCCGAGTTGGGGCTCCATACACTGGGCACATGGGGGTCTCCTAGGGGTCCCCCCCCAGGCCCATAGTATGGAGGCCCAACTCGGCTTTTTTATTTTTGGGCAGAGTAGGGACTAACTATGACTCTCTTAAGGTAGGGTCAAGCTGAGTGTTTAAGTTTGAACCGGTGCATCTCACTGAGGAAGCCGAGTTGGGGCTCCGTACTCTGGGCACATGGGGGTCTCCTAGGGGTCCCCCCCAGGCCCACAGTATGGAGGCCCAACTCGGCTTTTTTATTTTTGGGCAGAGTAGGGACTAACTATGACTCTCTTAAGGTAGGGTCAAGCTGAGTGTTTAAGTTTGAACCGGTGCATCTCACTGAGGAAGCCGAGTTGGGGCTCCGTACTCTGGGCACATGGGGGTCTCCTAGGGGTCCCCCCCAGGCCCACAGTATGGAGGCCCAACTCGGCTTTTTTATTTTTGGGCAGAGTAGGGACTAACTATGACTCTCTTAAGGTAGGGTCAAGCTGAGTGTTTAAGTTTGAACCTGTGTATCTCTGGGACCAAGCCGAGTTGGGGCTCCATACACTGGGCACATGGGGGTCTCCTAGGGGTCCCCCCCCCCAGGCCCATAGTATGGAGGCCCAACTCGGCTTTTTTATTTTTGGGCAGAGTAGGGACTAACTATGACTCTCTTAAGGTAGGGTCAAGCTGAGTGTTTAAGTTTGAACCGGTGCATCTCTGGGACCAAGCCGAGTTGGGGCTCCATACACTGTCCACAGGGGGGTCTCGGGGGACTCCCCACACACCCGGAGTTTGGAGCCCCAACTCGGCTTCCTCTCCGAGTTACGTCCGGTCAAAGTTGAAACTTCAAGCTGCCATATCTCTGGGACCAAGCCGAGTTGGGGCTCCATACACCGGTCACGGGGGGGCCTCGGGGGACTCCCCACACACCCGGAGTTTGGAGCCCCAACTCGGCTTCCTCTCCGAGTTACGCCCGGTCAAAGCTGGACAGGAAGTGCCCGTATCTCCGGGACCAAGCCGAGTTGGGGCTCCATACACCGGTCACGGGGGGGTCTCTGGGGACTCCCCACACACCCGGAGTTTGGAGCCCCGACTCGGCTTCCTCTCCGAGTTACGCCCGGTCGAAGCTGGACAGGAAGTGACCGTATCTCCGGGACCAAGCCGAGTCGGGGCTCCATACACCGGTCACGGGGGGGTCCCGGGGGACTCCCCACACACCCGGAGTTTGGAGCCCCGACTCGGCTCACTTCCGGAGTTACGCCGGGTCGAAGCCGGACAGGAAGTGGCCGTATCTCGGGACCGGGAGGTCCCCGGGGCTCGGGACGGCGGGAGAAGTAGCGTCCCCTCGGGGGCTCCCGGCGCCCGGCGTCCCGAGCCTCCGGGCCCTCCCGGTCCCGAGAGGGGCCCGGTCGAGCGCGAGGGACTTTCGGACGAAAAGGCCCGTATCTCGGGAGGGGGAGGTCCCAGCGGCTCGCCCTTTCGGGTGTCGGGGGGTCCCCCCGGGCCCTCTCGGACCCCGCCTCCCCGGGGCCCCCGGACCTTTCCTTCCGAGGCGCGCCTCGTTCTGCGGGGCCCCTTTTCTCCGGCCCCGGGGGGCCCCGGGGCTCGGGGGTGGGCTCGTCGGAAGGGGCCCGCCGAGACGCCGCTCCGACCCGAGTTTGGCGCCTCTGGGCGGCCGGGTCCCCGAGCCACGGCCCTCGGAAGTCCGGGTCGTCTCGGGGCGCTCGTTTTCGTTTTCGGCGAATATCTCGGGAACCGCCGGGCGAAAAAATCTCAAACCGGGCTCGTCGTCGAGGTCTCGAGGGGGCCCGTCCAACGAGCCCACCCCCGAGCCCCTGGGCCCCCGGGCCAGGGAGCCAGGGCCGGTCGAAGGCGCGACCTTCGTCGGCTCGCCTCTCGGTGGATCCTCGACGGATCTTCCCCGGACCGGGGTCGTCCGACGGGGCCCGACGGGGCCTTTCCAACGGGCCCACCCGCGCGGCCCAACTCGCCCGGGCGCCCGAGCCAGAGCCGTTCAAAGTCGGGGGCCCCAGCCCGCGGCGATCCCGCAGGGGGCGTCCCCGAGGCCCGCCGGCCTGGGGTTCGGGCGAGGCCCCCCCCGGGACCCCCTCACCCAAATCTGAGCTCTCTGGGTGCTCGCGTTCCCGAGATACGGGCGATTTTCTCCGATTGGCCGTGACGTCACCGGCGTCCGCCATTTTGACTCGCGCCCGCCGGTTTTCCGCCGATATCTCCGCGAAAACGGCACGGAAAATCGCGGGACCGGCACGGATCTTTTCAGCTCGACTAGACGCATCCAACGAGCCCGGTGTTCGCCGGATCCGTCGAGGATCGGCCGAGATATTTGCGTTTTACGGTTTTTTCGACCTTTTATTTTTTGTATCTAAGGCCCCCGGGGGCCCCCGAGGCCGTGGGCGGGCTCGTTGGAAAGGTCTCGCCCCGCTCTAAAAGCTGATAAAAACCCCGTCTCGATAGGACCCTCCTTCGCCGAGTTAAGGTCGTTTTAAGCCGTTTTCAGGGGGGTCACCGTCTTGCAAAGTGCACGTGCCGGTGACTGGTTGCATCCCCCGGCCCGGACGGCGGGCTCCAAGCTCCCGGCTCGGAGCTCCCTTTCCCGGCCACGAGCTCTCTGCCCCGCGGTCCCGGAGGGCCCGTCGGGGCAGGGGCTGGCTGGCTGGCTGGCTGGCTGGCTGGCTGGCTGGCTGGCTGGCTGGCTGGCTGGCTGGCTGGCTGGCTTGGTTTTCGGGGAGAGATGGGAGAGTGCCTCCTTCTCCATGGGAGTCTGGAGCTCGGCTCTGCCCCGGTGGGCCACGGGCTCCTGGGCTTGACTCCAGGGCCGAGCTCGCTCCAAAACCAAAGTCCCAAAAGGTGCGGAGTGGCGGAGAGCTCCAGGCGCCCGGGTCTCCTCTGCCGGCCCAGGGAGGGCGTCCCGTCCCGGGCACGGGTCGGATCCGCCCGCCACCCCTGGAGCTCAGCCCGGAGCCGAGACGGTCCTAAAACGGGCCTTGGGGTTTCTGTGGGAGAGGAGAGGAGAGGAGAGGAGAGGAGATCGAGTGGGCGCACCTACCCTCCCTCCCTCCCTCCCTCCCTCCCTCCCTCCCTGGGCTCGGAGCCGGTGGTTGGAGGAGGACGGCTTGACTCTGGTGTCAAGCTCTGAAAATGGCAAAGCCCAAGTGGTGGTTCAAGGCAGTGAACCTGAGCCAGAGAGGGTGAGCTCTGGCTGGGGAATGAGCTCAATCTCCCCTGTGGTGGAGCTCTGAATAAAACACGAAACCTCCAGGAAAAAGACGGTCTGATCTTACTCAAAATGGCATGCCGGGCAGTGCGCGTCTCTCCCGGGCGCAAATAAAGCCCGAAGCGGGCGGAGAACATGACTCTGGGCTTGACTCTGAAGCCGAGGCATCAAAAATGACAAAGTCCATAAAGTGTTGATGGGTTGGGAGCTCCATGCGCTCACACCTCCTCGGCCAGCCCAGGAAGGGTGGCCCGTCCCGGGCACGAGTCAGATTTTCCCGCCTCCCCTGGAGCTCAGCCCGGAGCGAAGACGGTCCTAAAACGGGCCTTGGGGTTTCTGTGGGAGAGGAGAGAGAGCGGACCCTCCCTCCCTCCCTGGGCTCGGAGCCGGTGGTTGCAGGGGGGACGACTTGACTCTGGTGTCAAGCTGTGAAACTGGCAAAGTGGTGCTTCAAGGCAGTGAACCTGAGCCAGAGAGGGTGAGCTCTGGCTGGGGAATGAGCTCAATCTCCCCTGTGGTGGAGCTCTGAATAAAACACGAAACCTCCAGGAAAAAGACGGTCTGATCTGACTCAAAATGGCATGCCGGGCAGTGCGCGTCTCTCCCGGGGCGCAAATAAAGCCCAAAGCGGGCGGAGAACATGACTCTGGGCTTGACTCTGAAGCCGAGGCATCAAAAATGACAAAGTCCATAAAGTGTTGATGGGTTGGGAGCTCCATGCGCTCACACCTCCTCGGCCAGCCCAGGAAGGGTGGCCCGTCCTGGGCACGAGTCAGATTTTCCCGCCTCCCCTGGAGCTCAGCCCGGAGCGAAGACGGTCCTAAAACGGGCCTTGGGGTTTCTGTGGGAGAGGAGAGAGCGCGGACCCTCCCTCCCTCCCTCGGAGCCGGTGGTTGGAGGAGGACTTGACTCTGGTGTCAAGCTGTCAAAATGGCGCTTCAAGGCAGTGAACCTGAGCCAGAGAGGGTGAGCTCTGGCTGGGGAATGAGCTCAATCTCCCCCCTTGGGGTGGAGCTCTGAAAAACACGAAACCTCCAGGAAAAAGACGGTCTGACCTTACTCAAAATGGCATGCCGCGGCAGTGTGCGTCTCTCCCGGGCACCAATAAAGCTCGACGCCCATAGAGAAATTGGTTCCGGGCTTGACTCTGAGGCAAAAACCTTCAAAACGGCAGAGTCCAAAATGGTGCGGTGGTCTCGGACATCCAGGGCCTTCGAGGCAGTCGACCGAGCCAGAGAGGGTGAGCTCTGGCTGGGGAATGAGCTCAACCTCCCCTGTGGTGGAGCTCCGAAAAACACGAAACCTCCAGGAAAAAGACGGTCTGATCTTACTCAAAACGGCATGCCGGGCAGTGCGCGCCTCTCCCGGGCGCAAATAAAGCCCAACGCGGGCGGAGAACATGACTCTGGGCTTGACTCTGAAGCCGAGGCATCAAAAATGACAAAGTCCATAAAGTGTTGATGGGTTGGGAGCTCCATGCGCTCACACCTCCTCGGCCAGCCCAGGAAGGGTGGCCCGTCCTGGGCACGAGTCAGATTTTCCCGCCTCCCCTGGAGCTCAGCCCGGAGCGAAGACGGTCCTAAAACGGGCCTTGGGGTTTCTGTGGGAGAGGAGAGAGAGCGGACCCTCCCTCCCTCCCTGGGCTCGGAGCCGGTGGTTGCAGGGGGACGACTTGACTCTGGTGTCAAGCTGTGAAACTGGCAAAGCGGTGCTTCAAGGCAGTGAACCGAGCCAGAGAGGGTGAGCTCTGG
>JAULUF010000069.1:0-5000 GCA_031834385.1 Semotilus atromaculatus
AGCCTGAAAGAGTCTCTGACTTTCTTCAAAAGGCCTGAATTTGGCAGCAGTTTTCACTTACGGCCATACCACCTTGGGCACGCCCGATCTCGTCTGATCTCGGAAGCTAAGCAGGGTCGGGCCTGGTTAGTACTTGGATGGGAGACCGCCTGGGAATACCAGGTGCTGTAAGCTTTTTAGTTTACTTGACTAATGTTCTAACCTTTTAAATAGCCCAATTTTGGCAGCAGTTTTCACTTACGGCCATACCACCTTGGGCACGCCCGATCTCGTCTGATCTCGGAAGCTAAGCAGGGTCGGGCCTGGTTAGTACTTGGATGGGAGACCGCCTGGGAATACCAGGTGCTGTAAGCTTTTTAATTAAAAAAAAAAAAAAAAAAAAAAAAAAAGAGTCCCTGAGCTTTTTCAAAAAGCCTGAAAAGCTTTCTTCAAAATGCCTGAAATATTCTCTGTGTTCCTTCAGAAAGCCTGAAAGAGTCTCTGAATTTCTTCAGAAAGCCTGAAAGAGTCTCTGACTTTCTTCAAAAGGCCTGAATTTGGCAGCAGTTTTCACTTACGGCCATACCACCTTGGGCACGCCCTTTTTTGAGCAACCAGGAAGTAGTTTGGCAGTTTGAAGTTTGCAGTAGGTGAGACAGGCTCACCATTTTTTCGTTTTTTATTTGTTAGTTTTGTCTTTATATAAAGTTTTTTAGTTTTTTTTGAGTTTTCCTCCCAACAGCTTTTTTGCTGTTTGGGGGGTGTTTAAGCGTGTCTTTTGTTTAAAATGGATGGATTAACGGCATCGACCACAGCAATGGCAGGAGGAACATCAACTGGCTATGAAACTGGACTGGAACAAAGACGACGAGATGGACATGGAAAGGATAAAGAAGCAAGGAAAGAAAATATGAAAAGAGTGTATGCAAAAGAAGCAACAGTTACAGTGGACTTAACGGAAGTGAGAGGTGCAAAGGCGGAGGACATTATTAAAGCAGTGATAGAGAAAATAGGAGTTGGGAAAATCTTGGCGGTTCGACCTAAACAAATGGATAATTTCGAGGTGACGTTGGAGAAAGAAGAAGACACAGAGGAGCTGATGGATGGACTAATCATCAAAGGGAAAAACTGTGAGGTACAAAAACTGAAAAATAGAGACTATGTGGTTTCTTTAATGCACCTGCCTGCTTATTTGGACGATGAGAACATTTTAAAGAAACTGGAGGGATGGGGGGTTTTCCCCATCTCTAAGATAAGAAGGAGAGTTTATCCGGGCACAAGCATCGAGGATGGAACGAGGTTTGTAAAAACCAGGTTCCCCAAAGAAGTGATCTCACTCCCGTATAGCACAAAATTCGAGACGGAAGAAGGACCACAATACTTTCGGGTGATACATAGTCATCAGGTGAGGACCTGCAGGCTGTGCATGAGCCCGGACCACATTGTGAAGGACTGTCCGGATTACAAATGTTACAAGTGCTGCGAGATGGGTCATTTTGCGAGGGACTGCAAAGCAGTGAAGTGCCCGGATTGCAAGGAGGTGACCAACAAATGTGAATGTGGGATGAGAAACGAGGAGGAAGACGAAGAACAAGGAGTAAGCGGGCAGGTGCACGAGGGAGACAACGAAAAAGAACAGGAGGAAGGAACAACAATGACACAAGATGTAACAGCAGAAAAGGATGAAGGAGAACCCAGAGGGCAATGCAACTTACAAGAAGAACAAGAACAACAACAGGATGAAGTAGAAATGCAAATAGACATGCCTGGAGTTTGTGGATTTTCTATGGATAAGAGGGAACAGTCAAAAAGTGAAAAGGATCAAAGGACTCCTGAGAGTGACGAAGAAGAGGACCAAACAGAGAAACAAATGAAGAGAAGGAGATCAATTAAGGTAAAACCATGTTTGACGGCTGCAAGGAAAAGATTTGTTAATGAGGACACCTTGAGAAGTGTGAATAGGTATGAACTGCTAAAGGACTTGGGGGAGACAGAATGATAAATGAACAGTTACATGTATGTTTTTCTTTGCTTCATGGTTCTAAGGCTTGTGACTTTTAATGCGAGAGGTCTTTTAAATATCAAAAAATTTGATAAAGTAAAAGAAATGTGTAAACAAGAGGATATCATTTTGCTACAGGAAACAAACTGGAGAGAGAGGTGTATAAATGAAATGAGAAACAATTGGAAAGGAGAATTTTGGTATAATAATGGAGATGAAAGATATGGCAGAGGGGTGGCAATTCTAATAAGAGAAAATAGTGGAATAAATGGTAAAGAAATATATAAAGACAAAGTGGGGAAATGTATGGCAGTGGAAATTACTTATGAAGAAAAGGAAATGTTGTTGGTTAACATACATGCACCAAATGAAGAAAAGGAAAAAAGAGATTATTTTAACATGGTCAAGAGTTTTTTAAGGAATTATAAAGATATTATTATGATGGGGGATTTTAACACTGTTTTTAGCAAAAAAGATATGGCGGATGGTATGGTTTTTAAAAGGGACACGGGAAGGAAAGAGTTAAAATCATTAATGGAGGAGAACAATATGATCGATGTGTGGAGGGAAAGACATGAAAAGAAAAGGGAATTTTCTAGAAGACAAATTGTAGGGAATTTTATGTGTCAAACAAGGATAGATATGGTTTTATGTACAAGGAATATAGAAGGTTTTATAGATAAGTTAAGGTATGAAGTAACAAGTTTGAGTGACCACAAGCCATTTTATGTACAGTTGGATTGGGATACAGAGATAAGAGGGCCGGGTGTATGGGTTTTAAATACGGATATTTTAAAAGATGAACAGTATGTCTTAGCAATAAAAGAGATGATTGAAGAAGAAAAAGAAAATGGAATGTACGTAGAAGACAAAAGAATTTGGTGGGAGAATGTAAAATTTTTTGTGAAAAAACTCACTATAAAATATTGTACGTTAAAACATAAATGTAAGAAGAATAAAGAAAAAAAGATAAGAGAAAGGCTGGAGAAGCAAATTGATGAAGAAGTACAAGATGTACAAAAAATTAAAGAAATACAGGAAGAATTGAAAGAGATTGAAGAAAATAAATATAAAGGAGCAATGTTGAGGAGTAAAGCAAAATATCTGGTAGAAGGGGAAAAGTGTACAAAATTTTTCTTTGATTTGGAAAGGAAAAAAGGAAGATCAGAAAGGATAAAAGGGTTAAAAAAGGGAAATGGTGAGATAACAGAAACAAGTGGGGAAATTTTAAAGGAAACAAGAGATTTTTTTGAAAAGCTTTTTAGTGCAGAAGAGGTAAAGGAGGAAGAAAAAAAGGAACTAATGGAATTAATAAAAACAAAAGTAGGCGAAGAGGACAAGGAAGAGTGTGATAGAAGCATAAGCAAAGAGGAGATAGGAAGAGCTATAAATGAACTAAACAAAAGGAAAAGTCCAGGGATTGATGGTTTAGGAAGTGAGTTTTATATGACTTTTAAAGATATTTTAACAAATATTTTAATGGATGTTTATGAAGAGATTTTTGAAAAAGGTGAAATGATGGTAAGAATGGGGATGGGACTGATGAAGCTTATATATAAGAGGAAGGGAGAAAAAACAGAACTAAAAAATTATAGACCTATCACAATGCTTAATACTGACTTAAAGATTTTAGCAAAAATTTTAGCGAATAGATTGAAAGAGATAATGCCAAAGATAATCACAACAAACCAGGCATATGGAGTAAAAGGAAAAGACATTGCGGATACTATAATGAGTATAAAAGACATGATAAGGTACATGAGAGATAAAAAGAAAGAGGGTTATATAATTAGTTTGGACTTCGAAAAAGCTTTCGACAGGGTAGATCATAAGTATCTTTTTGATGTTTTAAAAAGTTTTGGGTTTGGGGAGAATTTTATTAAATGGGTTCGTATTTTATATAAGGGAGCGGTGACAAGAATAAAATGTAATGGTTTTTTAACAGAATGTTTTAGAATAACGCGCTCAATAAGACAAGGTTGTCCGTTATCAGCACTTTTGTACTCATTGGTGGCAGAACCGCTAGGACTAGCAATAAAACAAGAAAAGAGGATAAAAGGAATAGAGGTGGAAGAATTCATAGAGGATAACAAAATATTTCAATATGCTGATGACACAACATTTATTGTTAGAGGAGAAGAAAGTGTTAAAAAAATAATGGAAATAGTACAGAGGTTTTGTAAGGGATCAGGAGGAAAAGTGAATGAAGAAAAAACTGTGTACATGAGATTTGGAGAGACGGTGAACTTAACAGAGAATTTTAAGTTCAAGGAGGTTAAAGAAATGAAGATTTTAGGGATTTTAATAGGGAAAGACGAAGACAAAGTTAGAGAAAACATGTGGGACGAAATAGTGGGAAGTATTGAAAGAAGAACAAACTTTTGGAAATTGAGGACACTTAATTTAAAGGGGAAGGTTTTAATCCTGAATGTTTTAATGTCATCGAAATTGTGGTATTTTTTATATGTGACATCAATGCCAGTGTGGGTGGAAAAAAGGTTGAAAAGATGTTTTTTAGAATTTTTATGGGAGGGCAAACCAGCTAGAATCGCATATAATACTTTAATAGGGGTGGTAGATAAAGGAGGTTTGGGTTTAATGGATGTAGAGCAAAGGAAAAATAGTCTAAGAGTTAAATTGGTTGGAAAGTATCTGGACGAAAGTAATAAAGTAGAATGGAAAACAACAATGGAGTATTTTTTAAACAAATGTGGGAATTTTAATCTGGGGGATAATATTTTATGGATGAAAACAAAAGACTGGATGACAGTGGGGTTGCCAAAATTTTATAGAGAGGTTTTAAGTGCTTGGGGAAAATTTTTTTTAAATGTACGGTATAATTTACATGGAAGAGAAAGCATTTTAAATCAGCCTTTATTCCTAAATACTGGTATTTTAAACCAAGGGAAGGAAATTTATTTTAAAAAATGGTTGGAAGTTGGAATAGTTAAAGTGAGAGATGTTTTATACGAATATAAAGAGGGTTTTTTACCGATACAGTACATAGTAGATGTAATGG
>JAULUF010000069.1:10000-15000 GCA_031834385.1 Semotilus atromaculatus
AATCTTGGCGGTTCGACCTAAACAAATGGATAATTTCGAGGTGACGTTGGAGAAAGAAGAAGACACAGAGGAGCTGATGGATGGACTAATCATCAAAGGGAAAAACTGTGAGGTACAAAAACTGAAAAATAGAGACTATGTGGTTTCTTTAATGCACCTGCCTGCTTATTTGGACGATGAGAACATTTTAAAGAAACTGGAGGGATGGGGGGTTTTCCCCATCTCTAAGATAAGAAGGAGAGTTTATCCGGGCACAAGCATCGAGGATGGAACGAGGTTTGTAAAAACCAGGTTCCCCAAAGAAGTGATCTCACTCCCGTATAGCACAAAATTCGAGACGGAAGAAGGACCACAATACTTTCGGGTGATACATAGTCATCAGGTGAGGACCTGCAGGCTGTGCATGAGCCCGGACCACATTGTGAAGGACTGTCCGGATTACAAATGTTACAAGTGCTGCGAGATGGGTCATTTTGCGAGGGACTGCAAAGCAGTGAAGTGCCCGGATTGCAAGGAGGTGACCAACAAATGTGAATGTGGGATGAGAAACGAGGAGGAAGACGAAGAACAAGGAGTAAGCGGGCAGGTGCACGAGGGAGACAACGAAAAAGAACAGGAGGAAGGAACAACAATGACACAAGATGTAACAGCAGAAAAGGATGAAGGAGAACCCAGAGGGCAATGCAACTTACAAGAAGAACAAGAACAACAACAGGATGAAGTAGAAATGCAAATAGACATGCCTGGAGTTTGTGGATTTTCTATGGATAAGAGGGAACAGTCAAAAAGTGAAAAGGATCAAAGGACTCCTGAGAGTGACGAAGAAGAGGACCAAACAGAGAAACAAATGAAGAGAAGGAGATCAATTAAGGTAAAACCATGTTTGACGGCTGCAAGGAAAAGATTTGTTAATGAGGACACCTTGAGAAGTGTGAATAGGTATGAACTGCTAAAGGACTTGGGGGAGACAGAATGATAAATGAACAGTTACATGTATGTTTTTCTTTGCTTCATGGTTCTAAGGCTTGTGACTTTTAATGCGAGAGGTCTTTTAAATATCAAAAAATTTGATAAAGTAAAAGAAATGTGTAAACAAGAGGATATCATTTTGCTACAGGAAACAAACTGGAGAGAGAGGTGTATAAATGAAATGAGAAACAATTGGAAAGGAGAATTTTGGTATAATAATGGAGATGAAAGATATGGCAGAGGGGTGGCAATTCTAATAAGAGAAAATAGTGGAATAAATGGTAAAGAAATATATAAAGACAAAGTGGGGAAATGTATGGCAGTGGAAATTACTTATGAAGAAAAGGAAATGTTGTTGGTTAACATACATGCACCAAATGAAGAAAAGGAAAAAAGAGATTATTTTAACATGGTCAAGAGTTTTTTAAGGAATTATAAAGATATTATTATGATGGGGGATTTTAACACTGTTTTTAGCAAAAAAGATATGGCGGATGGTATGGTTTTTAAAAGGGACACGGGAAGGAAAGAGTTAAAATCATTAATGGAGGAGAACAATATGATCGATGTGTGGAGGGAAAGACATGAAAAGAAAAGGGAATTTTCTAGAAGACAAATTGTAGGGAATTTTATGTGTCAAACAAGGATAGATATGGTTTTATGTACAAGGAATATAGAAGGTTTTATAGATAAGTTAAGGTATGAAGTAACAAGTTTGAGTGACCACAAGCCATTTTATGTACAGTTGGATTGGGATACAGAGATAAGAGGGCCGGGTGTATGGGTTTTAAATACGGATATTTTAAAAGATGAACAGTATGTCTTAGCAATAAAAGAGATGATTGAAGAAGAAAAAGAAAATGGAATGTACGTAGAAGACAAAAGAATTTGGTGGGAGAATGTAAAATTTTTTGTGAAAAAACTCACTATAAAATATTGTACGTTAAAACATAAATGTAAGAAGAATAAAGAAAAAAAGATAAGAGAAAGGCTGGAGAAGCAAATTGATGAAGAAGTACAAGATGTACAAAAAATTAAAGAAATACAGGAAGAATTGAAAGAGATTGAAGAAAATAAATATAAAGGAGCAATGTTGAGGAGTAAAGCAAAATATCTGGTAGAAGGGGAAAAGTGTACAAAATTTTTCTTTGATTTGGAAAGGAAAAAAGGAAGATCAGAAAGGATAAAAGGGTTAAAAAAGGGAAATGGTGAGATAACAGAAACAAGTGGGGAAATTTTAAAGGAAACAAGAGATTTTTTTGAAAAGCTTTTTAGTGCAGAAGAGGTAAAGGAGGAAGAAAAAAAGGAACTAATGGAATTAATAAAAACAAAAGTAGGCGAAGAGGACAAGGAAGAGTGTGATAGAAGCATAAGCAAAGAGGAGATAGGAAGAGCTATAAATGAACTAAACAAAAGGAAAAGTCCAGGGATTGATGGTTTAGGAAGTGAGTTTTATATGACTTTTAAAGATATTTTAACAAATATTTTAATGGATGTTTATGAAGAGATTTTTGAAAAAGGTGAAATGATGGTAAGAATGGGGATGGGACTGATGAAGCTTATATATAAGAGGAAGGGAGAAAAAACAGAACTAAAAAATTATAGACCTATCACAATGCTTAATACTGACTTAAAGATTTTAGCAAAAATTTTAGCGAATAGATTGAAAGAGATAATGCCAAAGATAATCACAACAAACCAGGCATATGGAGTAAAAGGAAAAGACATTGCGGATACTATAATGAGTATAAAAGACATGATAAGGTACATGAGAGATAAAAAGAAAGAGGGTTATATAATTAGTTTGGACTTCGAAAAAGCTTTCGACAGGGTAGATCATAAGTATCTTTTTGATGTTTTAAAAAGTTTTGGGTTTGGGGAGAATTTTATTAAATGGGTTCGTATTTTATATAAGGGAGCGGTGACAAGAATAAAATGTAATGGTTTTTTAACAGAATGTTTTAGAATAACGCGCTCAATAAGACAAGGTTGTCCGTTATCAGCACTTTTGTACTCATTGGTGGCAGAACCGCTAGGACTAGCAATAAAACAAGAAAAGAGGATAAAAGGAATAGAGGTGGAAGAATTCATAGAGGATAACAAAATATTTCAATATGCTGATGACACAACATTTATTGTTAGAGGAGAAGAAAGTGTTAAAAAAATAATGGAAATAGTACAGAGGTTTTGTAAGGGATCAGGAGGAAAAGTGAATGAAGAAAAAACTGTGTACATGAGATTTGGAGAGACGGTGAACTTAACAGAGAATTTTAAGTTCAAGGAGGTTAAAGAAATGAAGATTTTAGGGATTTTAATAGGGAAAGACGAAGACAAAGTTAGAGAAAACATGTGGGACGAAATAGTGGGAAGTATTGAAAGAAGAACAAACTTTTGGAAATTGAGGACACTTAATTTAAAGGGGAAGGTTTTAATCCTGAATGTTTTAATGTCATCGAAATTGTGGTATTTTTTATATGTGACATCAATGCCAGTGTGGGTGGAAAAAAGGTTGAAAAGATGTTTTTTAGAATTTTTATGGGAGGGCAAACCAGCTAGAATCGCATATAATACTTTAATAGGGGTGGTAGATAAAGGAGGTTTGGGTTTAATGGATGTAGAGCAAAGGAAAAATAGTCTAAGAGTTAAATTGGTTGGAAAGTATCTGGACGAAAGTAATAAAGTAGAATGGAAAACAACAATGGAGTATTTTTTAAACAAATGTGGGAATTTTAATCTGGGGGATAATATTTTATGGATGAAAACAAAAGACTGGATGACAGTGGGGTTGCCAAAATTTTATAGAGAGGTTTTAAGTGCTTGGGGAAAATTTTTTTTAAATGTACGGTATAATTTACATGGAAGAGAAAGCATTTTAAATCAGCCTTTATTCCTAAATACTGGTATTTTAAACCAAGGGAAGGAAATTTATTTTAAAAAATGGTTGGAAGTTGGAATAGTTAAAGTGAGAGATGTTTTATACGAATATAAAGAGGGTTTTTTACCGATACAGTACATAGTAGATGTAATGGAGGAAGCAAAAGAGGAGTTCAGCAGACAAGAAATAAAAAACAAGTATGAAATTATAAAACATGCAATACCTAAACAATGGATAACAAAAATTGAAAATATGGAAGAGGGGAATAATGAAAAGGATGTAAAGGTAATACTAGGAGAGACAATTTGGCTTTTTAAAGAATGCACATTGAAGGTGTTTTATGGTTTTTTTAGAGATGCTGTTTTTAAGAAACCAATTATAAATGAGTTTTGGCAAAAGACATTTGAAGGTTTGAAAGTAGAAAATATTTGGAACAATATGAAAGGGAAGATTATTGAAATAAAACTAGGAAATTTGGAGTATTTTATTAGACATAGAGTGATTTTTACTGATACAATGTTAAAGAAAATTGGGTTTGAACAAAGTGCGATATGTAAAGTATGCAGTGAGGAATATGAAAGTTTTTTACATCTATTTTTATACTGTAAATCTTTAAAAGTTTTTAATGAAAAATGTAAGAGTATTATTGGAAAATTAGAAGGAGAGCAAGAAGATACAGAAAAGGATAAGATTATTATGGTAGGGTGTGACAAAAACAATAAAAATGAAAAGATGATAAATTTGTTTGTAATGTTGATGAAAAGTGCAATCTGGGAAAGGAGAGTAGTTGCAAAACAGGAAAAAAAAGTATTGGATGTGTGGATGGTGTTTAAAAGACGTTTGGAAAAATATATGGAATGTTTGTACACTTATTTTAAACAGGAACAGAAAGAGGATGTTTTTTATAAGGTCTGTACGCCTGAGATTTATTCAGTGTTTAATGAGTTTGGTGTGGTAATGCCAGGAAAGGAATAATGTTTTTGTTTAATGATGATTTTTTATTTTTTTTCTTGTGTGTGAAATGTAAATATTTTCTGTACTGGGGAGATGTTTTCTTAATGGTTTACAAAAATGTTTAATTTAAGAGGAATTTTTATGTGTAAAAACCATTTAAAATGTTTTTTGTGATATACATTTTTCAATAAAAAAAAAAAAA
>JAULUF010000069.1:22500-27500 GCA_031834385.1 Semotilus atromaculatus
GGAAGACGAAGAACAAGGAGTAAGCGGGCAGGTGCACGAGGGAGACAACGAAAAAGAACAGGAGGAAGGAACAACAATGACACAAGATGTAACAGCAGAAAAGGATGAAGGAGAACCCAGAGGGCAATGCAACTTACAAGAAGAACAAGAACAACAACAGGATGAAGTAGAAATGCAAATAGACATGCCTGGAGTTTGTGGATTTTCTATGGATAAGAGGGAACAGTCAAAAAGTGAAAAGGATCAAAGGACTCCTGAGAGTGACGAAGAAGAGGACCAAACAGAGAAACAAATGAAGAGAAGGAGATCAATTAAGGTAAAACCATGTTTGACGGCTGCAAGGAAAAGATTTGTTAATGAGGACACCTTGAGAAGTGTGAATAGGTATGAACTGCTAAAGGACTTGGGGGAGACAGAATGATAAATGAACAGTTACATGTATGTTTTTCTTTGCTTCATGGTTCTAAGGCTTGTGACTTTTAATGCGAGAGGTCTTTTAAATATCAAAAAATTTGATAAAGTAAAAGAAATGTGTAAACAAGAGGATATCATTTTGCTACAGGAAACAAACTGGAGAGAGAGGTGTATAAATGAAATGAGAAACAATTGGAAAGGAGAATTTTGGTATAATAATGGAGATGAAAGATATGGCAGAGGGGTGGCAATTCTAATAAGAGAAAATAGTGGAATAAATGGTAAAGAAATATATAAAGACAAAGTGGGGAAATGTATGGCAGTGGAAATTACTTATGAAGAAAAGGAAATGTTGTTGGTTAACATACATGCACCAAATGAAGAAAAGGAAAAAAGAGATTATTTTAACATGGTCAAGAGTTTTTTAAGGAATTATAAAGATATTATTATGATGGGGGATTTTAACACTGTTTTTAGCAAAAAAGATATGGCGGATGGTATGGTTTTTAAAAGGGACACGGGAAGGAAAGAGTTAAAATCATTAATGGAGGAGAACAATATGATCGATGTGTGGAGGGAAAGACATGAAAAGAAAAGGGAATTTTCTAGAAGACAAATTGTAGGGAATTTTATGTGTCAAACAAGGATAGATATGGTTTTATGTACAAGGAATATAGAAGGTTTTATAGATAAGTTAAGGTATGAAGTAACAAGTTTGAGTGACCACAAGCCATTTTATGTACAGTTGGATTGGGATACAGAGATAAGAGGGCCGGGTGTATGGGTTTTAAATACGGATATTTTAAAAGATGAACAGTATGTCTTAGCAATAAAAGAGATGATTGAAGAAGAAAAAGAAAATGGAATGTACGTAGAAGACAAAAGAATTTGGTGGGAGAATGTAAAATTTTTTGTGAAAAAACTCACTATAAAATATTGTACGTTAAAACATAAATGTAAGAAGAATAAAGAAAAAAAGATAAGAGAAAGGCTGGAGAAGCAAATTGATGAAGAAGTACAAGATGTACAAAAAATTAAAGAAATACAGGAAGAATTGAAAGAGATTGAAGAAAATAAATATAAAGGAGCAATGTTGAGGAGTAAAGCAAAATATCTGGTAGAAGGGGAAAAGTGTACAAAATTTTTCTTTGATTTGGAAAGGAAAAAAGGAAGATCAGAAAGGATAAAAGGGTTAAAAAAGGGAAATGGTGAGATAACAGAAACAAGTGGGGAAATTTTAAAGGAAACAAGAGATTTTTTTGAAAAGCTTTTTAGTGCAGAAGAGGTAAAGGAGGAAGAAAAAAAGGAACTAATGGAATTAATAAAAACAAAAGTAGGCGAAGAGGACAAGGAAGAGTGTGATAGAAGCATAAGCAAAGAGGAGATAGGAAGAGCTATAAATGAACTAAACAAAAGGAAAAGTCCAGGGATTGATGGTTTAGGAAGTGAGTTTTATATGACTTTTAAAGATATTTTAACAAATATTTTAATGGATGTTTATGAAGAGATTTTTGAAAAAGGTGAAATGATGGTAAGAATGGGGATGGGACTGATGAAGCTTATATATAAGAGGAAGGGAGAAAAAACAGAACTAAAAAATTATAGACCTATCACAATGCTTAATACTGACTTAAAGATTTTAGCAAAAATTTTAGCGAATAGATTGAAAGAGAAAATGCCAAAGATAATCACAACAAACCAGGCATATGGAGTAAAAGGAAAAGACATTGCGGATACTATAATGAGTATAAAAGACATGATAAGGTACATGAGAGATAAAAAGAAAGAGGGTTACATAATTAGTTTGGACTTCGAAAAAGCTTTCGACAGGGTAGATCATAAGTATCTTTTTGATGTTTTAAAAAGTTTTGGGTTTGGGGAGAATTTTATTAAATGGGTTCGTATTTTATATAAGGGAGCGGTGACAAGAATAAAATGTAATGGTTTTTTAACAGAATGTTTTAGAATAACGCGCTCAATAAGACAAGGTTGTCCGTTATCAGCACTTTTGTACTCATTGGTGGCAGAACCGCTAGGACTAGCAATAAAACAAGAAAAGAGGATAAAAGGAATAGAGGTGGAAGAATTCATAGAGGATAACAAAATATTTCAATATGCTGATGACACAACATTTATTGTTAGAGGAGAAGAAAGTGTTAAAAAAATAATGGAAATAGTACAGAGGTTTTGTAAGGGGTCAGGAGGAAAAGTGAATGAAGAAAAAACTGTGTACATGAGATTTGGAGAGACGGTGAACTTAACAGAGAATTTTAAGTTCAAGGAGGTTAAAGAAATGAAGATTTTAGGGATTTTAATAGGGAAAGACGAAGACAAAGTTAGAGAAAACATGTGGGACGAAATAGTGGGAAGTATTGAAAGAAGAACAAACTTTTGGAAATTGAGGACACTTAATTTAAAGGGGAAGGTTTTAATCCTGAATGTTTTAATGTCATCGAAATTGTGGTATTTTTTATATGTGACATCAATGCCAGTGTGGGTGGAAAAAAGGTTGAAAAGATGTTTTTTAGAATTTTTATGGGAGGGCAAACCAGCTAGAATCGCATATAATACTTTAATAGGGGTGGTAGATAAAGGAGGTTTGGGTTTAATGGATGTAGAGCAAAGGAAAAATAGTCTAAGAGTTAAATTGGTTGGAAAGTATCTGGACGAAAGTAATAAAGTAGAATGGAAAACAACAATGGAGTATTTTTTAAACAAATGTGGGAATTTTAATCTGGGGGATAATATTTTATGGATGAAAACAAAAGACTGGATGACAGTGGGGTTGCCAAAATTTTATAGAGAGGTTTTAAGTGCTTGGGGAAAAATTTTTTTAAATGTACGGTATAATTTACATGGAAGAGAAAGCATTTTAAATCAGCCTTTATTCCTAAATACTGGTATTTTAAACCAAGGGAAGGAAATTTATTTTAAAAAATGGTTGGAAGTTGGAATAGTTAAAGTGAGAGATGTTTTATACGAATATAAAGAGGGTTTTTTACCGATACAGTACATAGTAGATGTAATGGAGGAAGCAAAAGAGGAGTTCAGCAGACAAGAAATAAAAAACAAGTATGAAATTATAAAACATGCAATACCTAAACAATGGATAACAAAAATTGAAAATATGGAAGAGGGGAATAATGAAAAGGATGTAAAGGTAATACTAGGAGAGACAATTTGGCTTTTTAAAGAATGCACATTGAAGGTGTTTTATGGTTTTTTTAGAGATGCTGTTTTTAAGAAACCAATTATAAATGAGTTTTGGCAAAAGACATTTGAAGGTTTGAAAGTAGAAAATATTTGGAACAATATGAAAGGGAAGATTATTGAAATAAAACTAGGAAATTTGGAGTATTTTATTAGACATAGAGTGATTTTTACTGATACAATGTTAAAGAAAATTGGGTTTGAACAAAGTGCGATATGTAAAGTATGCAGTGAGGAATATGAAAGTTTTTTACATCTATTTTTATACTGTAAATCTTTAAAAGTTTTTAATGAAAAATGTAAGAGTATTATTGGAAAATTAGAAGGAGAGCAAGAAGATACAGAAAAGGATAAGATTATCATGGTAGGGTGTGACAAAAACAATAAAAATGAAAAGATGATAAATTTGTTTGTAATGGTGATGAAAAGTGCAATCTGGGAAAGGAGAGTAGTTGCAAAACAGGAAAAAAAAGTATTGGATGTGTGGATGGTGTTTAAAAGACGTTTGGAAAAATATATGGAATGTTTGTACACTTATTTTAAACAGGAACAGAAAGAGGATGTTTTTTATAAGGTCTGTACGCCTGAGATTTATTCAGTGTTTAATGAGTTTGGTGTGGTAATGCCAGGAAAGGAATAATGTATTTGTTTAATGATGATTTTTTATTTTTTTTCTTATGTGTGAAATGTAAATATTTTCTGTACTGGGGAGATGTTTTCTTAATGGTTTACAAAAATGTTTAATTTAAGAGGAATTTTTATGTGTAAAAACCATTTAAAATGTTTTTTGTGATATACATTTTTTCAATAAAAAAAAAAAAAAAAAAAAAAAAAAGGCACGCCCGATCTCGTCTGATCTCGGAAGCTAAGCAGGGTCGGGCCTGGTTAGTACTTGGATGGGAGACCGCCTGGGAATACCAGGTGCTGTAAGCTTTTTAGTTTACTTGACTAATGTTCTAACCTTTTAAATAGCCCAATTTTGGCAGCAGTTTTCACTTACGGCCATACCACCTTGGGCACGCCCGATCTCGTCTGATCTCGGAAGCTAAGCAGGGTCGGGCCTGGTTAGTACTTGGATGGGAGACCGCCTGGGAATACCAGGTGCTGTAAGCTTTTTAGTTTACTTGACTAATGTTCTAACCTTTTAAATAGCCCAATTTTGGCAGCAGTTTTCACTTACGGCCATACCACCTTGGGCACGCCCGATCTCGTCTGATCTCGGAAGCTAAGCAGGGTCGGGCCTGGTTAGTACTTGGATGGGAGACCGCCTGGGAATACCAGGTGCTGTAAGCTTTTTAATTTAAAAAAAAAAAAAAAAAAAAAAAAAAGAGTCCCTGAGCTTTTTCAAAAAGCCTGAAAAGCTTTCTTCAAAATGC